>OZ020274.1:13470366-13495948 GCA_963971205.1 Aethes cnicana
CGGCAGCTGCGCCAGCGTGTCCTGGCTGGCGTGCGCGCGCAGGTACGTGTTCTCCACCTCCAGCTGGTTAATCCGCTCCATCAGCTCCGCGATGCGCTCCTTCAGCACTTCCACCTCCTCACGCACCGCGAACATCAGGTGGCTCTTAACCAGATCCTGGAACAAGTCAAATGGACACATCAGACAAATCATTCAACATCACACCGGACGAATATTAGGAATCACTGAACAAGTCTGTTTATTAAATTCTTGTTGATTGTTTTCAAAGATGGTAGTTTCGATAAAGTACAAAACGATAAGCATCGCCATGATAATGTTGATAAATAGTTTAAAAATAAATTTATCACAGCATATGATCGGAGTGAGGTGAGATATGAGTGTAATGAAGTAGAGAAGAGATTCACAATCACACCGTATCTTAATTACTGGATGCTAATTGATTAACATCAGGCCTATGAAAACAACGGACGGTAGAGCGAAGAAAATTTGGCTGTTATTCCGCATTGCTCGACACAGAAAATTTATCAATTCATAACCGGTCCGTCTAAAATTGTTATGAATGAAAGAAATCGAGAATTAAAAACGGTATGTATGGGTAAAAGCAGTCGATGCTGATTAAAAATTGTTTTGAACGCACGAAAAGAAGAACGCACCGCACTTTGTGAAAAAAATATGGAAGACAGGTTCAGTGTTATCATCGTAGATCCGTTACAAGTGTGCGTAGAAAGAGAGAAACGTACATTTGTATCGGGCACGACTACGTAGCAGGCGTCTTGCCGACCCTTCTGTCGGATCTCGTAGAGGCAGCCATCTCGGGGCTGAGCGACGACGTCAATCATGTTGGGCAGAGAACTGTAGCAGGTCACTGGGCGCAGTATGCAGTAGCCGGTCGTGGTAAAGGTAACGCGCGAGTATAGTTTCTGAGGAGTTGTGCGCGCGCGTCCTACCAGGCGACTGATGGTCTGAGCTCGCGCGCGCCCTATTTAAAATGGCGGCGCACACGTCATCACCGCCACGCGGCCGGCCCGTGCGGCCCGCCTCGACAATACTGCCGACCCGATGATATCAACGGCTCTTGTTTTCTTACACTATAGGTAATTTATAAGCTTACAAAGTAAACAAAGAACAACAAAAATAAATTTCTTAGTAGAATTGGGAACGAATTGTGAAGATACCTCTAATAAAGTTTAGAGATTAAAATAAATGGGGTCATAAATAAATAATTTTACTAAAACATTTACGAAGTGAGGCAAATGATATTCATGGTATGTCTACATGAAGACCGAAACCGAAAATGTCCGTTCATATTACACGGATTTCAGATATAATTTGTGTACTAAATAAAAATAAAATTACCTCTGTTTGTTTATTTTCTTGAATTTTTTGTCTGTTTGACAAATAAATTACATCTGATTTATGATTTACTAATGTGAACCTATGAATACAGATCATTAGCACTCCTAAGTTAGGAGTCCTAATCAAATCAATATTCATGTCCCCGCATCACGATGTGTAGACACATTCGCAACTTGTTTACAGTGGAGAGATGACAGAACTGACCATCATTAGAATTTAATAGGAAGGACCGTTCTCGCGCCTAATAATAAAGAATGCGATGCGAGAGCAACGCTCGACCAAAATAATATTTCCATCAACAGGCTTGTTACACAACAATGAAGGGACTGTATTAATAGAGCAACAGGGCTTCGTGAATATTTATAAACAAAACTACTGAGCGATGCCATCCGGGAAAATTCCACTGAATTACAGGAATACCAGAGTTTAATTTCATTAAGGACCTTTTATGGCAGGAAGAATGCGGATAGTTTTGCAGCGATTAATGGAACTTATTAAAAATACATGAAATAATAATGAATGATTGACAGTTACCATAAAGTGATCATGATCAGGCGTATAAATAATTCAATATCATATATTATACTTTAACAGCGTTCATAAATAGGAGATATTTACCTCAAGAGATGAAGCACGTATCGGTTAGCATCAATTGCTTCCTCAGGTAAATCGATCATTACGCCCACAAAAGAAGAAGTGGAAAACGATATTTCAGCGTCAGCTGAGAATCTAGACTTGACGCGATTCTGAGTCAAGGTCCAAGATCCGGAGTGGGCCGACCAAGAGTGGTCAGGTTATAATGTTATAATTAGATCAGGCTCAAAATAGCTCGGGTTTGATGAGATGTTTTTAAGTGAGCCGGTTCGCGTGGGTGCCGGGCTTCAATTAGAGGTATGAAGTGCTAAATCGCACCGGTCTGCACCGGACCTCGTTAGAGCGTATTGACGACAGCGTCAACGCAACAGATTGACGGGGCGCCGGCATATTCATTGATACAATTTGCGATATCAGTTGATAATCAATAATAAACAGCTGAAATAAACCGCATCGTAAATGTGTCAAAAACAGGAAAGGAACAATAATACGCAAATTGCAATGCTAACAATGTAACAGTAATAATGATAATGATATATCACAGGTGAAAACAAAGGTGTCAGTAGGTAAGATCTGATAAAGCGCGAAAAATATGTTTCGGGGTTACGATAAGATGGGAGTGTTTTGTATATGGCAACGTGTCTGTTGTGATGAATTCAATAGAATTCGCGCTGTTATCAACAGTGCAGTGAACTCGTGTTTGCAATCTCTGTGGCGCGGTGGGCGATGCGATGATATAATTAGTACAAGGGCGTATGATAATACCTGTCGTAATGAAAACCAGACCTAACCAGGCAATCCGCGACGACACCGGTGTAAATTATACAAATTACAATGCAAGTTAAGACTCCTAACCTTTATAATTGACATTTTATTAGACGAAACTTAATGTGCTTAAGGACTTAATTAAATAAAACCTTGATATTATCTTAATATGTAGCTATAATAAAGATAATTAATGAGAGAAAACATGTATCTTATTCCGAGAAAATCTTGAAAAACTGTAAACATATTATACGTTTTACCATATCATCAATACGGCATTTGATATAAAATAACAAGATAACGAATCAAGTGAGCTCCAAGGCAAAAAACTGGTTCGTAAACAACAGTTCAAAACAAAGTTGAGCCTGTCGTAAGCTTTAATTATATTAAAATGACATCATCTTTATTAAGGCAGCGAGTGTGCGCGTGAGTGGGAAGCAAAACAAAGCCATGTAAGGAATACACATTAGGATAGTGAGGCCCGAGTTCGGCAGTCAACTGATGTTTTGTTATTGTTACTTATTGGGTTATTAGAATTACAATTATCACAACTGATGTAGTCACCTATTATGAATTTTATTACTTAACACACACGTCACAATCTAACTATTGTAGAGGAAGCATTGTTGTCAAAAACCATTTGGACGACAAAAAGAACGAACGCTAACGGAGCCTGTCTGCTCGTAGCCAGCGCAGGTCGCAAAAAACTTGATCTTTTTTGTGATCCATGATGATTTTATTAGGCTTTGGAACATGCAGCTTTACAACATATTAATGTTATATGACATAATAAAATACGACGCGAAATAAAAATATCGAGAGTAAAACAGAAACAAGTAACGTAAATTGATGATGATTCAAGTTTAAGGCGACCCGATGTTCAAATAAGTATCTGATTAAATATGAGCAAACTGCAAAAATATGCGAGTGTTTACAATAATTTCGAACAATTACATAAATCGACATACCTACGTTAAAATGGAAATATTGCGCAGAGTGTTCTCTATTAGGGACATTTGTACAAATAGCTATTTCAAAAACAAGGAGAAACAATTTGCCCCGTTAAAACCGAACACATGTACAGCTGGTGGAATTTTTGTATCATTGGAAAATAAATTCTATAAATATTAATGACATAATTTGAATGTGGCAGTAGTTAAAATTTAAAATGGAAACTCCTATTTAGGCAACTTTCCCATTTGTTGTCGTTTCGAAATATATGCACGGAATATTCAAAGTATAGGTTACTAACACCACTAGATAAATAAATGTAATCAAATTAATCTTCAATAACAAGACTAGACAATCTTATCCGTACTCGTGTTCTCGACGTTGCCGCCGCGTGGGACTGTGATTAAGACGTTTAAACGAAAAGGTAAACATGTATTGACGTTGTCGCGTTATCACCGAGATAGCGTTCGTCAGACAAACAAGACACGATCCTAAGAGGTCACTTGAACTGTAATCTGGAATAGCCGCCTGACCCCGGGCAAAGATACGAAATACAAATAGGTACGTCATGATGTCATTTCGAGAGGTGATGTAGTCCACAAAGATTTACGAGTACCTAAACAAAATAGTAAACAATGTATATGATAATTTTGCACAAAAGGAATGCAAATTAAGAAAACTGCTTTTAAACAGATAATATTCCTAATCTAAAAGCGCCGTATCGCTACAACAAGTCTAAGAAAGTGAACTAGTTTTAGTCAGGATTGACTAAAACTAGTTCACTTGAATGAATCGAGTAAGAAATCGCAAAACAGTTCAAAAAGTATTTTCCAATTTAAATGAAGTAGACATGAAGGCCAATATGGTCGATTTCGCTATTTAACTTGTGAACGAATATTAAATCGACTGATAAAAATAATGAATACTGAAGGTCGTGATGTTTTTGAGTCCGTGTTTACTGAAATCGAACAGCGAATCTGGTTGTTATCAAGCTCCAGACAGCATTAGCTTTTTGACGAAAACGAACGATAAAAATACATAATCGGTTTGCTTGGTCACTGGGCCTGGGTAGTCTTCCACGGTTTATCTTGTTCAAACCGATAGGGTTTATCGACAAGGAGATTTAAGACTGCAAAGTGGAATATTACCGTTAATGGTAGGTTAATCTTGTTTTTAATTCATGGAAAGGCTAATGCTATTTATCAGCAAACAATATCGCACCCTACTTTACGTCACAGTCCTGGGAATAATATTTTTGTGAAGTTAGTAACTATCCCCGCAGTATTCTGATACCTTTGACAAGCATGTCGCTGAATACATTATGGGATTAGATCGTGACTGCTGTAAGTCTCAATTCGAAAATAGGTCTCAATAGCGCAAACGTGACAGCTTCATTACTAGGTTAGAGATTTGTTTTCCAAGAACTCCGCTGCATTTCCTGACTTGGAATGGCTTCGTGCTGTGATTTTGATCTGGCACGAGCCGTGCGCCTCATAGCCACTCTTGGTTGCATATAATTCGTTGTACGATCTCGATATCAGCTAGGGAACTGAATTAGAAAAGCTTTTCCGTCTCATGAAGCTTAATCCGTAGCTTAATATTGGATTTAGCCGCATTATCTGGAGAACACGTGTCACCAGATCAGCGACACATCGAGGGCAGCTTTCCTTCCGCGTCTATTCTTGGTCGGGTGAGCCCTGCCGGGTCACGCCTGACTCATGCAAATCATGTACACAATGAAGGTATTAGCATGCTGTGCCGCTCCGAACAAATGAAATTTACCACACGTGCCTCAGCATTTTCATAAACAAATGCCGACTTCCGACGCAGTTACCGATTGCGTTGTAAATTTTCATGCTTTTGAACTTACGATGAGAGATCGAGGTAAAATAATAAAAGTTCAAAACATCACGCGAAGAGAATCAAAGAGAATAATGTTTGCACAGATGCGTGGAACTGGGTCAGTGGTGTGAACTATGAATTCCGCGTTCGGAGTTCGGAGCTAGTAAACATGATACGAATGATGTAACACGAAAGCTCTTGCGAAACGAATGAATGTCTCTGAATCTCTCAGAGTAATTGGTGTATATTTAGTGCTTCAAGGCCGCCCGGTCCAGTTTATTACTGATGAATGATAATTTCTGTGTTTTAAGTTTTATTTTGACGCGGAAAACATTTTTCTTTCAAATAACCGCGTGTATTTGCACAAATGGTATCTTTGAAAGTTACTATATAATTCGTTTAAATGTTATGAAATTACATTAGAAATAGATTACGCCACGCAGGGCTCGTATCGTACGGAAAAATACGTGTCTTGTTTTACGGTGAATCAAATATGAAAACAGGCAACAATGATAAGGATCTTTATGAGAAAAGCATTGGGATGATAAGTAGGTATTGACTACGGACTTCACACACATCTTTGAGTTACTTCGCAGATGCGTGCAGGTTTCCTCACGTTGTTTTTCTTCACCGAAAAGCTCAGTGGTAAATTCAAATTGAATTTCGCACATAAGTAAACTTAGAGGTGCGAGTCGGAATCGAACCCCCGAACCTCTGCATTAGAGACGGTAGGTCGAACCACTAGGCCACCACGGCTACTTAGTATAATCTTTTTCAATACTTATCTTTTTTTCGCACATATCTACTGATTGTAGAATTAACTATGATGATTAAGCAATTATATTGATTAGGCAATAAAGTACAATATATAAATAGAATGTACAGAACTGTAATCAGTTAATGAATAGACTTTCAATACGAATGGTCGTGTGCAAGGGAAGAAGGTGTTGCAATGGTGACGGAATAGGGAGTGATAAAAATACTGGGCAGTGGCCAGTGAGCATGAGGGCGAGATTGGGGTCAATCGCTTGAGGCCATCTGCGGCTAATTATAGAGGATGCGAGAGCCCGATAGCGTACATAGATGAATCTCAATTGCGAACGCGAATGTAGGATAGCGAGGAGAAACTTGGTGCTAATAATGCAGTACTGCGGATGTAGATAGCAAATTTTTGATCCACATTGAAAACATTCTGTTGATTCATTTAATTGAAGATAGAAAATAACAACGATTAATGTTCCAATTGACGATGATGATGATGATGATTATGAATGTTCTAAGCTCTGCATAAAAATAACATAAAACTGAAAATCAGGATGTGAAACAAAACCACCGTTACGCAGGGCATTTCCCGGGTTAACCAGCGGAAGTCATTAGAGAGTCAACCACTTCAACCAGCGTCGATTTAATAAAGGTGTTATGTAGTTCCATTACTATTGCAAACACTGCTGCTCTCTGGAGATTGTATATTTATGCAAGTCGAGTGGATCACTAAAATAACATTAGGTACATTAATACATAATACGAAAGAAAAATTGTAAACTTCCGTGGTTTGTCAAAGATCTTTGAAAATCTTGACGCATGCTGCATATTAATGAGGAGCAGGGCCGGCTGTCTATGCAGTAAATTGGTCGTGGTACAATTAAAGCCGGTCTGCAGTTCCCAGAATCTCTTGTATCGAGTGCAAACGGAACCTTCCATGCGACCAACTGACATGGCACCGAACGCTGCTCCAGAACATTGTCATGGCAAGTATTCAGCACATGCTTTCTACTGGATGTCTATCGAGCGTCTAATAGATTCAAAGAAGACGGACATTGCTAATAATTGATATGTCGCCTTTAAAGTGTACCTGAATGAGAAGAGATATTTCCTTAACGGCCAGAAGAGAATCTTGGTCGATTTGAGCGATTCGCATTGGATAAAGTGGCACAACAGCACGGATAGCTACGTCGCTAATGGATTCCATTCGTCTTTGTTGCCGCTGTTTCTTACAGTCATTTATTGCATGTGATTTCATCTATTTATGGTCAATTATGATAATGGGCGGCGGCATCAGAAAAAGGGCTTTGCTAACGATGCACGTAGGCAAGATAATTCGCATTACGATCGATGTATTGAATCTACAATTGTCATTGTATGATTAAGTATACTAAATCAGGCTTTACAAAAGGTAAATACATTATTGACGCACTAACTACTGTTCCAGAAACACTAGATAAGAACGTTTACAATAAATTAAGAGTATATGATGAAATTGTTCAGATAGGTAGTCCATGCAAATTTTATTAGCTAAGTATACAAATTCGGAAATTCAACAAGTCACACTTTAAAGGTATTAGTTTGGTATGATGATAGAAGTGAATGGAGGAAGAAAACGTGGCGTGATCCGAAGGGAAAGTACAAAAAGGGTAAGGAAATGATGATGGGTTTGGTATGATTACAAATTTAATGTAATTATAATACATTATGATGATGATGACATTATAATAAAAAATAACCGGTACATACCATAGCTTGCTCGATCTTGTTGTCGATGGCCACCGCGCTGGTGCCCGATGCGCTGTAACAAAAGAAAAAGAAATAAGTTCGTTGTTTACACGTACAGTAATTCGTTTCGGAATAATGTTCAATTAAACATTTGGTTTACGTAAGTTCAAATCACTGTTCTATCGTATAGGAATGCGTACATAAATAGCATTATCGGTGATGTTATTTTAAAACCAAAACAAATGGAAATACAACAGTGTCTTAGGTATGTAGTTGTACAGTCGCCATCAGATATGTATGTCGTAGCGTAGCGGGCGAGTTGATCACAAATATGAATATGTGAACATGTACTCTAGCGTCTTGACAATAAGATCGTAATCAGATGTTGATAATCACGTTGTTCGCACCTATTAATCTGATGGTAACTGTACGCACCTCGCTGGTGCAATCGCACATGTGACGCAAGGGCGATGGTTGCATTTGAACAGAGGCGTGTATAATGGGTATAGTTAATGAACGGGCTTAGCGGTTAATTTGTGGGATACCTAGGTAGCTTCCGTCCGATTAGCCGTGCGGATGATTACGTTCGTGCGCCGTTGTGGGTAAACATTGCCAAAGCAGCGCCCCGGTGAACCGGCTTGTTTGTAATGCTATCTACAAACAATGAAGTGTCAGCGTTTAAATAGGGCGAGACCCCTATTGATACTGCATTGAGTCAGTGCACATATTAAAATAAGACGCAATAAGAAAAATGAGCAATTCATGTCGAAATTTCGTTAAACATCACGCGGCCGTTCGCGAGTTAGAAATGCTTGACCTACAAACCCGTATACAACTTCTAATAGTAAATTGAAATATTGTCGATGCTGGCGATGGTACAGATTCAATCATAAGACGGCAATCTGTTCATCCAAAGAAAGCTATTAAGTTAAATAAGCGAAATTGTTAGTTTGTTGAGCCATCGGACAATAGCTCAGCAAAACGAGTATCACGAGTACAGCACGCGGTCGGCGCCTCGGCGGCCATGTGCAACTGCAGAATGATGAATTGACGACATAGTCTACTTAGCGGCGGCTGTGAAGTCGATTACAATTGACTATTGCCGGACTTACCCATTATGATACAATCTCGTTCGTGTAATCGTCCGATAGCCAGTATGTGGCACATTGTACGGCAAACGTACTTGACTTTCTCCAGGCGGATTCCGTGTCGCGCCGGTGAGGTGAACAACACAACGATAAACTTGAACCCATTGGAGCGTTGAAATTGAGTGCGCGGCTGCAGATCGATTGCGACCGGTCCGTTGGTGAACTCTCCGATATTGAATAACACCCGCGGACCGCACGACACGACTGCAGCCGCCAAAAACCTTCCACACTGCCGTTCTTGAGACACTCATGCAAAGCGACAAGTAAGGGGTCTTGTTTGTGCTGCTAAAAATAATTTTGCAAGTAACGTGAACATAAACTTTGAAAGTATATCTGGTCTACATGGGGACAATAAAAAAAATCGGCTTTCTCTATGCGTAACTGGGCGGAAACAAGTTTTGTATTCTTTGAGCGATTACATAAGTTCGTTGACAAAATTGTGCGCGGTGGCGTGGTACATGAAAAAGTTGAAACATAAGGAGGTGAAACCAGACAAGCGGAGAAAGTGTTCGGAGGCGACGAGAATTCGCCGAAGATCGTAACATCTCGATAATTAACCGCTGAAAGACATGGATCACACCAGGTTCTTAAAGAATATAGAGTTTGAAAAGTTTTAGGGACTGGCTTTTACGAGCGAGCATCCAAATATGTTGCCAAATTTAATTCCAGACGTCGAGCTTCGCACGTGTCAGTCAACCGAACCGGCTTGGCAACAAAGAACACTGGCTAAGCTCATCTTTGAAAAAGACTCATTCCCAAAAATAGCACCAAAGACACATCCACGTTTTAAAAAGTGAAATAAAGACGCTAACATAACAAATTGGAGAAAACTCAAACATTTTGTGCAGCTGAACACAAAGTTCACGAGTGTGGTAAACGTTGGTACTTGGTAGATAAAGTTAAAGGTAAATACGGGATACAAACAAAGGCAGACAGATAGCAGCAGTTTTGTCGCCACGCACGTGCGTGTTTGTGTTGATCAAGCTCATTCCATCCTTGAAGAGGTCTGAACAAAGATTCCGTTTCTGGCTACACAAAGACGTTTTCACACCCTTTTATCGCAAATAAAAAAAACGTAGTGGTAAAGATGCCGGATTCTTGATTTTTTTCTCTACCATTATCACGACCAAAATAACATCTGCCAAAACATAAGCGAACAGAACAATCGGTTTTATTTTTGTTTATAAAACCTGTTATTGAGGAAATCTTTTGTGAGTTGAGAAATAATATTCAGGTTCTCAGTTTAGCATGTAAGGCGCGGATTGAGTAAGCAGTAAATGCATCGAAACTATACAAGATGAAAATGCCGTAGACTATGTACCTACGTACATAGGTATTGGAATAAAACCATCCACGGTTAATTCATTCGTTGAACCATTCGTTGATTGGTTTATCGTGATGGGTGTATTATTGTTTATCCACCAATGACTCCTCATAATTGAAAATAACTAAATATTACACACTTCTTCCTAAATACAAATCAATTACCAAAAACAGCTAAGTAACAGTAATTCCAGTGGACAGTCGTTATTTTATAACGTTACTGATATATAAATATACATCAATGACATCATACTTAGCGTATGTCGCTTTATAATTAAGGAAAGACAATACAAAATGGTCCATTAGAAATAAAGGTTATTCCGTGACTCAAACTGTTTAACAGACAATAGACTGAAATGCAGATACACTACAGGTGACTGCATCAACATAAATAAATAATCGTCACCTTGATTGCCTGCACATTATTGATTTACTTATGACAAGCCATTAAATTTAACAGGGGTTGGTAACTAGAACTTTCAAGGTTGCGGTGATGTACGAACCATTGTTTCGTTTTTATTTATCAAACTTATTGCCATTTGTCTTATTTAATTGTGTAGATACGCGATAATTTTAGACATACCTCCCAGTTATGCAAGCTTGTGGTATCAAGATGGTCATCCAACTTTGACTATCTATATTATCCTTAATTTTCATCATTTAAATAATTTTCCCAAAATCGTGTTGTGTTATTTTTGATATGAAGTCGGAGCGGAGTAAACAGCTAGGTACGAATTAGCTATTTCCATTTATAGTTAGGTATTTGGCTACAATTAAGACTGTGGTTTTATTTATATCTGACTCAGTTGCATCGAATTGCGTGTCTCAATATAGCCGTCCGCGTTTTATTAAGTGATAATAGCCGCTAAGCGATTGTAGCAAACGATTCAATTGCCGCTCGTGACCATTGAGCGATTTGGGCGTCGTCTGTCACACACATAGTCGGCGTGCGACATAGCGTAATAACTGATTATTAGGTATTATCGTGAGCCTGGACCGTTTGTAGTATTGTTGAACGCTTTATCGGGTGGCGAGCGGCGAGCGCAAGGTCGCCGAGGGGAAATCGACGGTGTCGAGTTATGTCGACACAGCGCGTTGGCGCCACCGGTGCCTCCGAGATCAATTACATCTTACTTGTACGTATTTCGTAATATGTACTGCTATTTCCTTTCAATTGCTCCGGAAGATTGGAACCTAATTATAGGAATTGTTCGAACAAATTCAAACCGCAATGTGATGATGTTGCCGACATGCCTGTAAGATCGGTATGTGTTGAAGGTCTTATTTTATACAGCCCATACCAACATTAGATAGGTACAACTAAATATGGCGACTTTACATAGCGGTCGTTAAACAGCAGTGCGGCGGTGATACGTGGACAATCAAACGAATTGGCCACAAAGGACATCAATGGCACACCACTGGAACGAAGCACAGTGTTTGTCACGCGAAACTGTCACGCAATATAAGTAACCATACGATAAAATAAACACGACAACGATGTGAAATTACATTAAATTTAAAGGTTACTTAATATTAAATTAGATAAGTCAGAGTAGATAGTGGTCAGTAAAATACGATTGCGTCAGCAGCGCATTAGGTGTGTGTGGTGCATGTAAGTGTTGTCTTGGTTGATTCAAATAATGACCGCTACGGTCGAAATTTAATTAGTCATCGACAGTTAGAGATTTCGGTTGAACTTGATGTTTGAGATGTCTAGGGGTATGGTGTGGTAGCTTTACATGTGCGTGTAGTTTAGTGCAACGGATCGATAGAGCAGTCAGACGACAGATTCGCCCGGGTTCACTAGGCGGCGCTGACGTCAGCCAATCGCAACGTTTGTCTGGCTGCAGCCGGCCACGTTGCCGAGGAACCTTCACCGACTTACCGGCTCCGTAATTAGCCGTGCACTGTGAGAACCTTCACAGCGGAGCGGAGGGCCGAGTTCCATTCCACACTGTCAATGCAACTTAGTGAAAAAGCTGCAATGCGTCAAGCTACGATGCCATTGCGGAGGGCCGAGTCGCTTAAGGTTAAGTACTTACACAGGGTAAAAGTAGTCGATGTACTTGACGACCACTTCTCTGAGTAGATCTTGCTTGTTCATGATGGAGGAGTAGTTAGCACTTATAAGTTTAGCTTGCATGGCTTCAGTTTTGCCGATGGTTTGTAGTTGGCGGGACTTTCTCGTCCCTGTGGATGGGTTTGAGGGTGCCGTTTTGGTTGTGTTCGCGGTTCGTGTGTGTATAAATGCAATGTTTGAACAGGTTTGGTTGTATGCACGCGAGCGACCGGACCGACGCGATGCGGCGTACTGGGCCGGCCTCCGCGGGTGGCGGGGCGCGCGAGGCGGGGGGCGCCGAGCCAGCGGCGCGCGCACGGCTCTACCTACGGGCTACGCTACGACGGCGCCTCCGAACACCTAGACAACGCTGTGAGACACACCCGCCGCACTTTAAAACGAAACGAACATAAATCTGCTACAGCCAAGCAAGCACCACGCCACTTCAGCAACATTGGCTTAATTTGAATGATACGATCGTTAAGTTCAAGGCTGACCAGATTTAGGCAGTGTTTTTTGTGAATCGTTACAACAGTTCTATTTTTAAATCAAATAAGAACAGTTTAAATCTGTAGATGTAGATTTAGATACTAAAAGAAGTTGACCTTAATAGTGCCAAGGTACTTTTACTGAGTGTTATTTGACAAAATCACTCAGACTTCATCGATTCCGGTAGGGGTTCTAGATTAGCTTGGAGAACTTGCATTGCAGTAGGTACTTATTACAATAACTGTGGCCGCAGAGTGACGAGATACAAGCAGGCTCAACGAGCCGGCTAGACAAGTGTCATCAACTCAATATGCAATTGTGGTGTTCACTTCCGCATGACTATCGTTCAACTTCTTACAGGGCAAATTTCGAGCAATCAGTCAGTCAGATTCAGATATTGTCGTCGACTCAACATTACCTCAGTTGCAGTTGCAACCAATTAGTACAGTCGATGGCAATGCAAACTTGCATCAAACTGATAAGACATAGGTACCTGCAAGGACAATAGCAAATTGACAACATAATTTCCTGCTATTCATTTGCATAGATCTGAGGCTGGACGGTCGCTTAACAGGACTTTGTTACTAGTTGGCGCTGTTTCAAAGCATAACAGCGCTATCTGACCAGAATCAAGACTCGAGTATTTTGTAAGTAATATGTTGACATGTGGAGCTGTTCGTAGTTTCGAAATTCATATTATATCATAATCATTGCATTAAACATAAAGATTTTATCGTTAACGAGGTGGTTATTAGTTAGCTAAATCGTAGTCTTGGAGTTAATAGACATGAACGTTTACGAGGCTACAACGTTGATGATGTTGGACATAGTGACTATGATACGCAATAACATTAATGTAACAAGCTGCAATTAAACAGAGCATTGTTTGTGTAGCGAGTGTGATAATCATTAACCTTGGTCGCTATTAAACCCTCAGTGTAGAGCTATTCTGAATGCTAAAAACACAAAAAAATATCAACAAAGACCCTGATTACAGTACATACTCAGAGATTTTTTATATAGAAAATCACGATGGGATTAAATAGCAGAAACAATTATTTTTGTCTGAATGATCTTTATTGGTGTCCAATGATCTTTATTATGGCATTAAAGCAAATGCAGTAGTAAAGTCCATGATAGTTTGCTATAATCAATACGTACTTTTAGATACAAAATCAAGCCGAAACTTTCTTAATTCAGTCGAATGCAGAAACCATTGTAAGTACTACGACTACGATGTGAGAAAAAAAGAATCCCACACATTTCAATTTGTTCTTGCCCAGCGATTGCAACGTAGACAGTGTTGTGGGAACTGGAAACGATAGTAGCAAGAAAGAAAGATTTATCAATGAATAGAAATGGAAGGAACGATCTAAAGTGACAAGTTCCTGTATGTGGATCATTGCCTTATTAGTGTCCGAGTGTCATCAATTGAGATTTCCGCCATTACCACATCAAAGGACGTCTCGGCGTATACGGTGGAAGTTCAGAGGGAAACGACACCATTCTGCTGCTATTAATGGAAAGCGACGAAATTTCACTATAAGGTCAAGATTTAATCTGAGGTCACGGTAGTGGCCTCGCCAAGACGAGCAAAGCAAAGCGAGGCGTAAGGGCACTACTATATTTTCTCGTTGTCTTATTCTGCAGAAGTAAAATACCTACCTTTGAGTAGCTGCAGCCCATCGAGATCTTTATGGACTATTCATCGACTGAAAGTGAGAGTAAAACTTTCGACATATTTTGTATAGTTATTGAACATCGTCACGTCACCGTCATTCCCTCTCCCCAGGTTCGACACTCAGTCCTGCAGTTGAAGCACATTTCTTGGAAGTACCGATTTTTCTAAACCAGCATTAACAGCGTCCTATACTTGCTGCAAATCAGTGACGATTGGTGCCATGCTTACTTCTATGGTGGCGGTCATCACTTTGCTTTGCGGCGAATATCATGAATGAACTTTGTTGATGAGTGGTTTTGTGGTTTTGTAAATGCTTTTTACCCTGAACATAACGCTATAAGTATCGCAAATGCATTTACTTTTACCGGCGATAGATAACTACCATGAATATACCATACATACCGTACAGTACAACATTAGCCAAAACAGAATTTGCAAATGTATATAATGCAAATCTGAACAAAATAAATTAAGTTCCGTTATTATTCTTATAACGTGACATAGACATAGACATTTATTTCTCAATATCAAATTACAGCATTATACATGTCAAAATTAGTGAATTCCAATTGAGATCGTCAGAAAGAATATAAAATAAAAATAAAATCGGGAAAATCATGATTTAATCATAATCAATGTATTATTTGAATTATTTCTTACAATCTAGAGTCAATCGTAATTAGCAAGAATATCTAAGGACTTAACTTCGGTTAATCTTGATACGTATTGCTTAAAAAGCTATTGTAATCTACTTGATTTTACTAATATATCAGTCAAGGTTAACCTGCGATCGTTTTGATTGCTATGTAACCATAGTAAAGCGGCAGTTAAATATGCATTCCTAATATCGGCAATGCTACATTAGGCTCTATATCTTCAAGGTTTTATCGATCGTTTGTAAGATAGACAGCGAACGGAGACCTTCAATTATTTATACTTTAAATAAGGGTCCACTAAAAGTCAAGGTTACATGTAATCAAATAAACAGCCAAATACAGTAGCCTAATCGTTGAGTATTTAATCAGGAAACGCAGTTAATGATCCGTCCAAAAACAATTAATACGATAACGCGCACAACCTGTGTCAGAGTCAGCAACAATCGAAATCCATATTGTCAAGAGATGATAGTGTCAGGTAAGAATTCCATGCGTCAGATAGGCAGGACAAACATGATAACAACAATATGATCATTTTTTTAAAGCAATCGAAATAACGATGTGTATAATCGAAATTAAGACATTTGGCATTATTATAACTAAGAAACTTACGAGCACCACGTGTTCCTGCGTCCGAAAGTTGTCCGGGATTGTTCGTCGGTAATCGTTCTGGTTTTTGTTTCAGATGGTAGGCTCAATTTGAGGCCCGCGATCGATTTGCGTCGTTTGGCGGCGAGTGCGCGGGAGGCGAGGTCCGTGTCGTGAGCCCGATCGGGGCTGGTGGCGGCGCTAGAGCAGGTCTGCAGGTGCGCCTGCGCAGTGGCCACCTGCAGCAGCTTGCTAGAGAGGCTCCGCCTACCGAGAGCCTCGCACGTCGGGCACTTTCCGTCCTCCATAGAAGCCCTCGTGCGTCCGGAACGGCCACGCCGTCGCCACTGAGCGCGTCTGGCCTCCAGCGGACGTGGTGAATTAACTGATGTCATCCACCGAGCGATACGCGTGCGACTACTATAGCCGTACTAAGAAATGGTCGTGGCGTTCGGTTCAGACACGGAATCGATCGATACACGACCGAAATAGGCTTAACGCGATAATAGAAACGCGATAAGGGTGTAGGTGAAGTACACGCAAATAAGTGTATTGACCTAGGCGTAGCACGGCTTCGCGACGGCCTCGGCGGGCGGCCGTGCGCGGGCGGCTCGGCGCAAGCGACTGCGGTCTTCGCTAGCAGCCCCGCCGTCCGCCGTAATCCGAACGCTAGAGAAGATATCGATGATTGCGGTGAATAATACCTATCATACACCCCGCCCTGCGTGTGTCACGCCGTGTGACGAGGCCATTCGCTACGAGGTGCCATTCCTACATTCCGCTGGAACAGATCCAGGTGGTCATTATAAATAATCGGTAGTAAGTATTTTTCGTATATTTCCTGTGCGATAAGTCATCGCAATAAATAACTGCTAAAGATATTTCTTTCGACGCTTTCAAGTTTCAACGTTCGACGAAAACACTGCGGGCAGTGCGTTGTGCTGTGTTGGTCTCGCAAATAACTGTTTCGGCCCAGTTTGCGCAAGCTGAGTCTGTGTTTCAGTTGTTTTGCGGATCAACTAATTCAGTACAAGGTCGTTTTGGAATAACTGTTATTTTAGAACACCTGCGGAGGAGCAACTGAAGTTAGTCATACAAGACAAAACCCTAGAATTACGTCTGTTTCTGAAATGCTTTTTCACATGTGGCTACACTATGTAGACAAGATTTGATGTGTTTCGTCTCAGAAAATAGGTACTAAAACGTTTACCTAGAGCTATGTTTGGTTGGCTATTAATTGTATTCGATGAATTTCTACATAAAAGTTCATGTAACATCCGCAAATATCTTATAAGACTGAAAACGCGCCAAGTCAAGTACGAATTAACCAGTAATCACATTATGCCAATCCAATTAGAATTCCGGGTCGTCCGAAATCGAACATCGGCTGATCTGAAGATATAAAGGGCAGCTGCCAAGTGTCTAGTTCGACATTTGGATTGGACATATATCACACCACTATAAACAAATCCAAATATTGGCTCAGTATCGATCTCCACTTGACAGTGCGATTCCTTGGATACTTAACACGGTATGTATGCAAACAAATTATTAGTAGGTACAACAACCAAGTGACCGATGAGGGAAACATTGCATGCTAATTAGCGAAAACAATAAATTCGGCAATACGCTCCCCTATACCGGCTCGCAGGTGTTTCATTTTCAAAATTGATGACATGATGAATAGCTGAATGTATAGAATGATACTATATTTTTGTAAATAACGTCATAAATCGAGTGTCGAACTATTTTCAACAAAAGTCTAAATTTCCTGCATTGGATTGTGTCAACTCCTAGGTACGGTAGCCTTTAGTTAGATAAGAGCCTGTTAGAAATTTATTACTTACCTCTTACCTACTTGGCCCGGTTCAGTTAGTCCCGACGTTTATGTTATGATTATGAAATGGTTCTGCTCCAGCATTCCCCGCTTTTATTCTGTCAGAAACGAGCGAAGGTGAGCACGACCTTGGAATTGGAGTGCGTAGAATATTACAAATTCGTGAAAGTTAGGAGGCGGTGGGTAACAAACCTAACAACCAGATGGTTTTATTCGCTCCGCTGCAAACGATGTTCTCAGTCAAATGTTGTAATACATTTTACCAGCAACTCTGTTTTATTTTAATTATTATTCGTCGAGTGCCTCACACAAACTTTAGCACTTATGCTTTTAATGCCAAGCTTTTGAATACTTCCATAAAAGATTGGCAATAGTAAAAATAATTTTACAAGCACGGTGGATTAATCTACCGTTTCCTATGCAGTTTGCCATTTATTGGGCAGTAACCCCGTAGTACCCCGTAGCGCCGAATGCAGATCGCGTAGAAATGAGTTCATTGAAAGACATTTGCATGTCTACATTTTACCGGCCTGCTGCGCCAGTTGCATTTCTTGTAGTATCTGTTGATACTGCATTACGTCTGTACAAAAATTAAAGTACACATCGTATTTCTTACACACATATAATAAAATTATCAGTCACAAGGAGATATTCAAAAAAACATTTTGTTGCTGATATCTAATTGAAAACAAATTAGCATTGTCTACCTACCAATGACGGTCGATATCAAGATAGGTAAAGTAAAGTTCGCATAGCGTAATATTCCGTGCGTGACCACTCAAATACTTTGTGTTTTGAGTTTTTATAAGTACCTAAACGAAATGACGTAATATGTGTAATTGCGTGACATAAAAGAATTAATGTAATGTTACGCTTAATTAATTACTGCTGTTATTTTAATTAATTCAGCAAATTTGGTATAAAAGGTGTGCTCGGCGGTGTAATTTGCAGTCTTAAACAATTTCGAGTGTGCGTGATGAATGTTTGGCAGTCCGATGTTGTGGACTCACCTGTCCAGTACAATGCTCATATGCCGGTGAAGATTTGCTTTGAGATCCCTTCGAGTGTACTGTTGGTGAGCGTGCGGGGTGTACGGGGGCGGCGGCGCCGGCGGCGGCATCGCCTCGGCCGGCGCTCGCTTGCCGATGAGCACCTTCAAGTCGGCCATGAGTTTCTGCACCATACGGACACGACCTAACGACACCGCGACACGCACACTTGTGTATCCAAACCTTCAATCAATCACTGGCGTGCCAAGAGCCATTGGCTGGGTTGTTGCATCGACACATCGGTACGTCACTAGCGCACGTGCTGATAAATAAAGCATCGATATCGACGAAGGCGTCGTCACGAGCCGCGTGCGGAGTCCGCACTGTCGGCGCGCGTCCGATTCTGACCTCGGCGCTTTTTATAAGTGCCCGATGACTGCGCTCGGTGGTGTATGCGAGACACAGAATTAATTTGGCGTTTATATTTAGTTGGGGACACTGGGCACGAATGAAAGACGCATCATACGCACATTAGAATTGGAGCAATGTTATGAACTGAGTATTAAATCACTCTTATGAACTGGATTGTAAATTGAGTTTTTTTTTCGAGGTTTCGTGGTCGAGTTCTCAACAGCAGTTTCCAATAACTTAATTATAAAGGTACGGTACGAGGTTTGCGAAGTTCGGCGTCGGTTGAAGAGAACGAACGGGGTCATACGATTGTTCTGGCTCGACTCGAGAGTAGTGAAATAGGACGCAGTAAAGCTTCCGATATAAAATTGGAGCAAGGACGCGCTCGATGTTTATTTCTTATTGGAATTCATAGTAGCTTTAGTGGCTGAAATTGCTCAGAAGCAGTCAAAGCTTCGATTGAATATAAAATTGGGAAGGCAAATCCTTGACTGAATGTTTTGTTAAAGAGAGCGTATTTAAAATAATCGACTTTGAACGTGAATTGTGAGTCGGGTGGGTTCACGGAGAGGCAGAAATAGCCCACCTGACGCCGACCGAGCGACGTGCAGGAAGTGTGCCCGGTCGACCACTATAATCAGAGATGTAGAGGAAACTGATGCGTTGTTTTTGTTTCTCCGGGGTTCATCGTTTCCATAGATGAACTACTACGGGGAATGGCTTCAAGCATTGATATTTTTAACGAACATTATATATTTGGCGATTTGTCCAGTTCTGCTTTCATCATATTCCAGTTCCCATTCGTAGAAGCAACGAGTTTCGTAAAGAAACACGAACATTCGAGAAGTTAACGTATGCGTCGGATGTGTGAACAGCCACTTTCATCATCAAAAGTTGTCTGAAACGCAATCTGGTTTGTGGGCCATAAATTGCGTCCTTCTCACACACGAAAGCGATGTTTCGCATGTAGGTTTTTTAACGCGAGTGTGTGCGTGTTAAATACGCATAATTATGTTTTATTTTTGAAGAAGGCGACAGCTGCATGCACTCTTGTGGTGCCATTGTCGACAGCAATTAAACACAACGTGGGTTAATGTGCTCTTTTGGAAGAATTGGTAACATTTCAAACAGTTTCATAGCATCAACTGTTTTTTTTACAAAAAAAAACCATTGTTGTTCTAATATTATTCCCATCAAGGGCAAAAACTGGAGACTGTAACACAGTGAAAACTAACTCAGTCTCCAGGGCACCCGTCATCATGTTTGTACATATTTTTAGAACAATAAAGATTATTAGATTATTATTATTTGTTAAATATATATAAAACCAGTACTATGTCGTTTGTAAATTACTGAATCAAACGTTTCGTTAGTTAACGAACTTTCTCGCAATAAGGAGACGAAAGAGATCAGATTAGAGATTACTCGAGCGCTATCGACTAACGCACTCAATGCTTCCGCTGCTAACACAATCGTGAAAACTAACGAGGAAGTGCTACAAAGTAATTTCCTTGATAATCTACAGCCCCACCCGTATTACATCACACGTAGATCCGATCTCGTAGGTATGTTGATAGAGTTAATTCCAGTCTACTTAGTTGTGTACAATAAAAAAGTTAAATAAGACCTGGTGTAAAGGGCGAGTGCCTACAAGGCGTCGTCAAGTTACCTACGATAATAATATTTCTGGTTTCAAATAGATATTATGGTGAAAAGAGAAGCCACGGTCGAGTTGACACACGCGGCGCGTATCGCGGCTTGATTAGGGTTCAATGCACGCAGCTACGCAGCCCTCCTCGCTTTCGGCGTTTTATCGTCAATAAAACAAGCAGGTACCTACGTGCGCAAGGGTTCGGGCGGGAGCCCTATACCGAAACGTTTTCGTATCGACGGCAGTACTTTCGTTTTGATATTTTAGTGAGTGGCATGAGAGAAAACGAGCGTAGAAATGTGCGAAACCCATTTGACCCAGCAGCAGTAATTAGGTCAATGCAATGGCGACACACAACTAGAACAATGACGTCAGCTTCGGGTGGTTGGTACTTAACGATTAAGAGCAAATCCTGTGTTATAGAAACCTAAATTCGCCGAGCAGAGTAAGTACCTAAGGTACGAGTAGAAAACAACACGCCCATTCATAAATAAAAGCGTTTTGGGCTGAGGACGCGGAAGCTTGACCTAGTTACGCTATCGCAGGGCCGCGGTTTAGAACTTAAGAAATGATCTGGTACTTACAGTCGATGTTTTAGTGTGTCCTCCAGCGCACCTGTTTAATAGGTTTCTGTTAAGAATTCACTGGGTGTCACTTTCGCGGGTTTTGTTTGTGCACGGTCGAGGGGAGCGTCCTCTCCGCACAGTGGTCGTGTACACACTGTCAGTGCGCGCGTCCCTGTTCCCGAGGTCCTCGCGTAGGGGCGGTTTGTAGGGTGGCATGGCGGAACGTCAAGGCAACGCGTCAATCAATAGAACGGGATGAGATCCCGAGCTAATCGTAGAGCGTTTTCGCGCGTGATTGAATGCTTATGCTACAAGTTAATTGCGATTTCGCGTCTTATCTTATCTTAATTTTACATGGAACTTTTGTAGCTCTTGGTTTGCAAACGTACCTAGAAACGATTCTATGCAACACGAGTACTTAAACGCGACATAACTTATTTACAAAACAGGAGATGGATTAGATAACTTCAGGTGACGGGTCAAACGAATGTAAAAACTAAAGAGTAGGTAACCATCCCACATGAAACCTATGCAACTACTGGATAAAACAGAACATGGCCTGAGAAATTAAACTAAATAGGGGCTAAACACAAATTCGCTACCACAACTAACAAAGCGTTGTGCATTATGCAATTACAAAGTGACTTATCAGAATTATTCAAGTCACAATGGCTCATGATATAACTGAGTACATCGGTGCACCAGATGTGAATACAGTTAGCTTGAAGGTACCTAGTTGCGTAATGTTATGTTACGTACGGACACGCACTATCTCCCGTCATATCGGTACGCATCGCTGGGGGAACGGACAGCTGATCGACGGGAGCCGGCGTTAACGCAAATAAAACAAATGTAATATAGTTCTTCTATAGGTACCTATTCGGCGTCGCTCTCGGAAGTTAGATTGAAGAAAAGCACCATATTTCTTTGTTGAAAACTTTGTTGGATTATTATCAAGAAAAGTTGGGATTATTAACAAAACGAGTTCGCGTTACAATTTAATTAAATTTCAGGTGTTCCATAAATACAACAAAGACACTGAATCCTAATTTTAAAAAGTCACAAAGAGAACGGTAATGATCTGTTAAAAACTATTTAAGATGAGATGAAAAACAGAGATGAGCCGGATACGTAACCGGGAAAATAAATGAGGCTATTTAAAGTTTTAAGAATTAGGAGATAATTAAAGGACGGATTTCTTCAGTAACAATCAATTCAATATAGCTTAAACAATGGCAGAGAAAACATATCAAATATAATCAAAGCAGCTGCCATATAATAAATGATGAGAACGATAAAAGGAAGCAAAGCAAACAAGACCTGAAAAGAATGCTAAAGCAATTCATGCGGAACGTTGATCTAACCGACGATAAGAGAAATAATCGTGATAGTGATAATGATCATTGTGTCATCAGGGATAGATCCTAATTAAATTGACAGACGTTATTTAATGAGTTTGAGAGCGACTAAATGTAAGTCCCCGTTTGCAGTTAGCAATATTGTTAGATAACCATTCAAAGGGAGAAATCGAAGTAGTAATGGAAAAACCATTAGTGTGAAATGAAATAAACAACAGGAATTAGCGCCGGCCGATAGCCTAGGATAATCTGACCGCAAGGGAGCGGGCACCACGAAACTTTCCCTTCTCTCGGGAAAGTGATGATGCACATTTAAACCACTATTCGGCCATGTAAAACTGACAAACGATGTGGCCTGAGATACTGCATAAACATCGATACTGTAAATCGGTAAAAAATCGCCTGTTTTAGATGCGCACGTGCTAAGCATACGATCAAGACTGCAATGGAAAATGAAATTTCATAGAAACCGCACTCACGATCAGCATTACAATGTACTCCAGTGAAGCCGATATATAGAATATCGATCTGTTTGGTTATGCAAAACTGAGGACTCACTATGTTAATTGCGAATGCATTTATAAAGACCACGGGCGTGTGACGCGGATGATTGCCAACTCGGTCATTGAAATCGGTTAGCTCTAGAAAGATTATATTAGAGTGTATCGACCAGTTGTTTATGTATCTTAGGGTTAAGCATAGGAAACTACTTGGGCACGGAAACAAAACAAAGGATACTTTCTAAGCGAAAACTTTCTCCTAACGATGGCCGTAGTGGCTAATATCTGCCCTTTAATGCTTGCAGCGGTCAGCAATTAGATATAGCGAGGCTTATAACAATGGGTTGCGAAACAATTTGTTCACGTTGAGTCAAATAAATTGGGAGTGGGACTTTCGCAACTTGTCAAATGTTGACAATCCCTAATATGTGAAAAACGTTCAACAGGCGCGGCATGAGTCGGCACTCGGCTTACGTTCACTCAAGGTTATCACAAACTTTGTTACTTAGCGAGAACTTATTCTGATAAGTTCTCGCTAAGTAACAAAGTTACAGTAACAGTGTAGACATATCAATAAAAACAATATACCTATGTATTTTATTTACTATTATAACGTGTACGCCTATGAATGTAGTTTTTTCATTTGTTTCGATGATTGTTGAAGGGGATGAGTGGGATGACTTTTGTCAACTAATTCAGTTTGCACTTTATTAGAACAAAAAGAGGATATCAAGGTAAATTATTTCAACCGAGACTTCCACTACTGGTCATGGGCTCAATCATTGTGGAACTCGCGTCCATCATATTCCTGCGACCTTCAACAGGTTGTCGCTCCATCTTATTGGAGTCCTACCAACAGCTCGTCTTCTGGTACGCGGGCGCCATTTGAGAACTCTTCATGCGTAAATGTATCTCTAATCTTCTACTATAAACAAGCTATTTGCTTATATTTATTCGTTTATCTCCAAAACGGCTGTAACGATTTGGACGAAATTTGGAATAAAGGGGTTTACGAGGGCGACAAATCAATTTAGCTAGGTCTCATCCCAGGAAAGCTAATTTTGATCATTTTTTTCAATAAAGCAAAGCTGCGTTGGCGGGAATTCATGTGATTAAGAATGTGTTGATGTCCATTTGAAACATATCTATATATCCCACAAAAACATTGTCATGTAAAGTGAGGATATCATGGAAAATACGTATTGCTTGTACTTACTGCAAAAAAGTTCCGAGATTATGGAGAGCCAAGCTGTGTCGGTCAAAAAGTCAAAACGTGGGGCTTGGCCGTTTCATAAGAGTGACATAAAATCTCATATGGGCTAACCAACAGAAGGTCATTCACTACTATGTTAATTTTATTGAGAAACGAAACTGCCAAACATTTTGACTTTTTGAACGACACAGCTTGGCTTTCCATAATCTCGGAACTTTTTTACAGTACAAGCAATATGTACGTACTAAGTCTTGCGGCCTCACTTTACATGGCAATGTTTTTGTGGGATATCAACTCTTTTTGTAAGGGTTAAGTAAGAGTTTTAACTAAATAGGTATTTTGTTATGTGTAACCAGTATTCTAAATACCAATTTTCATGTTCCTAGCTTGAAAATTAACGAAAGTTCCATACAAACATCTATGGAAACTTTGCTTGTGTTGTTTAAACGGTTAATTACACATAACGTTACAATATTAATCATAGGTACTTTAATGATTTGTGACCGCATAACTTCCACACCGATGACATACCTAATTGAATTGTTTGTTTTATGTCATATGTGAATTGTGAACAAAAGAAAATAAAATAAATAAAATTTATAAATGATCACTAATTGAATCACTATGCCAACGATACATTGGAGGTTTACTACTTGCAGAACAAGACAGATTTTAAATCTCATTCAAGAATTATAGCCGCGATGCCTTGGGTATGAAATAATTCCTAAATGGCTGTTTCTTGCTGTGGCATGGAAAACACAAAAACACACGAGTATTCTATACATTCGATAGAATTTCCCTGTGCTTAACAAGGCTTTAGCTATTCTTAATAAGCGAACTTAGGCGTCTAGTAACAGAACGATCTCAGTAAGTTATATCTTGAAAATATCGAGCGTCGGTCAGTGAATGTAACGTTGATATTTCTCAAATACGTTTGGCAACGTCGGTATGACCTTGGGAAGTTTAGCTGACATGGTATTCTAATTACATATACCTAAATATCAATTGGGCGGTTACCAGATCGAAGAATTATTATTCTACATCTGAAAAAAGAGGACGCCAATGAAACGGGGTTCTCATAAAGGCCTATAGGCTGGAATGGAATCCATCGT
>OZ020274.1:13496148-13551719 GCA_963971205.1 Aethes cnicana
GGCGCGCTCTACTCGCACCTGTTCCGCCGGCGGTCCGCCCACTTACAGTGAGTCACTATAGACACGTCGGTGGCTGTCTCTAGCCCGCCACCCGCGCGACCACTGCGCCCTGCTGCGGGCCGCCTGCTCGCTGCTCGCGCACGCCAGCGCCGACGAGGGCGCGCTCTACTCGCACCTGTTCCGCCGGCGGTCCGCCCACTTACAGTGAGTCACTATAGACACGTCGGTGGCTGTCTCTAGCCCGCCACCCGCGCGACCACTGCGCCCTGCTGCGGGCCGCCTGCTCGCTGCTCGCGCACGCCAGCGCCGACGAGGGCGCGCTCTACTCGCACCTGTTCCGCCGGCGGTCCGCCCACTTACAGTGAGTCACTATAGACACGTCGGTGGCTGTCTCTAGCCCGCCACCCGCGCGACCACTGCGCCCTGCTGCGGGCCGCCTGCTCGCTGCTCGCGCACGCCAGCGCCGACGAGGGCGCGCTCTACTCGCACCTGTTCCGCCGGCGGTCCGCCCACTTACAGTGAGTCACTATAGACACGTCGGTGGCTGTCTCTAGCCCGCCACCCGCGCGACCACTGCGCCCTGCTGCGGGCCGCCTGCTCGCTGCTCGCGCACGCCAGCGCCGACGAGGGCGCGCTCTACTCGCACCTGTTCCGCCGGCGGTCCGCCCACTTACAGTGAGTCACTATAGACACGTCGGTGGCTGTCTCTAGCCCGCCACCCGCGCGACCACTGCGCCCTGCTGCGGGCCGCCTGCTCGCTGCTCGCGCACGCCAGCGCCGACGAGGGCGCGCTCTACTCGCACCTGTTCCGCCGGCGGTCCGCCCACTTACAGTGAGTCACTATAGACACGTCGGTGGCTGTCTCTAGCCCGCCACCCGCGCGACCACTGCGCCCTGCTGCGGGCCGCCTGCTCGCTGCTCGCGC
Source organism: Aethes cnicana (assembly GCA_963971205.1). Lineage (NCBI taxonomy): Eukaryota > Metazoa > Arthropoda > Insecta > Lepidoptera > Tortricidae > Aethes > Aethes cnicana. Next base: position 13,497,074 of record OZ020274.1, read on the forward strand.
ACGCCAGCGCCGACGAGGGCGCGCTCTACTCGCACCTGTTCCGCCGGCGGTCCGCCCACTTACAGTGAGTCACTATAGACACGTCGGTGGCTGTCTCTAGCCCGCCACCCGCGCGACCACTGCGCCCTGCTGCGGGCCGCCTGCTCGCTGCTCGCGCACGCCAGCGCCGACGAGGGCGCGCTCTACTCGCACCTGTTCCGCCGGCGGTCCGCCCACTTACAGTGAGTCACTATAGACACGTCGGTGGCTGTCTCTAGCCCGCCACCCGCGCGACCACTGCGCCCTGCTGCGGGCCGCCTGCTCGCTGCTCGCGCACGCCAGCGCCGACGAGGGCGCGCTCTACTCGCACCTGTTCCGCCGGCGGTCCGCCCACTTACAGTGAGTCACTATAGACACGTCGGTGGCTGTCTCTAGCCCGCCACCCGCGCGACCACTGCGCCCTGCTGCGGGCCGCCTGCTCGCTGCTCGCGCACGCCAGCGCCGACGAGGGCGCGCTCTACTCGCACCTGTTCCGCCGGCGGTCCGCCCACTTACAGTGAGTCACTATAGACACGTCGGTGGCTGTCTCTAGCCCGCCACCCGCGCGACCACTGCGCCCTGCTGCGGGCCGCCTGCTCGCTGCTCGCGCACGCCAGCGCCGACGAGGGCGCGCTCTACTCGCACCTGTTCCGCCGGCGGTCCGCCCACTTACAGTGAGTCACTATAGACACGTCGGTGGCTGTCTCTAGCCCGCCACCCGCGCGACCACTGCGCCCTGCTGCGGGCCGCCTGCTCGCTGCTCGCGCACGCCAGCGCCGACGAGGGCGCGCTCTACTCGCACCTGTTCCGCCGGCGGTCCGCCCACTTACAGTGAGTCACTATAGACACGTCGGTGGCTGTCTCTAGCCCGCCACCCGCGCGACCACTGCGCCCTGCTGCGGGCCGCCTGCTCGCTGCTCGCGCACGCCAGCGCCGACGAGGGCGCGCTCTACTCGCACCTGTTCCGCCGGCGGTCCGCCCACTTACAGTGAGTCACTATAGACACGTCGGTGGCTGTCTCTAGCCCGCCACCCGCGCGACCACTGCGCCCTGCTGCGGGCCGCCTGCTCGCTGCTCGCGCACGCCAGCGCCGACGAGGGCGCGCTCTACTCGCACCTGTTCCGCCGGCGGTCCGCCCACTTACAGTGAGTCACTATAGACACGTCGGTGGCTGTCTCTAGCCCGCCACCCGCGCGACCACTGCGCCCTGCTGCGGGCCGCCTGCTCGCTGCTCGCGCACGCCAGCGCCGACGAGGGCGCGCTCTACTCGCACCTGTTCCGCCGGCGGTCCGCCCACTTACAGTGAGTCACTATAGACACGTCGGTGGCTGTCTCTAGCCCGCCACCCGCGCGACCACTGCGCCCTGCTGCGGGCCGCCTGCTCGCTGCTCGCGCACGCCAGCGCCGACGAGGGCGCGCTCTACTCGCACCTGTTCCGCCGGCGGTCCGCCCACTTACAGTGAGTCACTATAGACACGTCGGTGGCTGTCTCTAGCCCGCCACCCGCGCGACCACTGCGCCCTGCTGCGGGCCGCCTGCTCGCTGCTCGCGCACGCCAGCGCCGACGAGGGCGCGCTCTACTCGCACCTGTTCCGCCGGCGGTCCGCCCACTTACAGTGAGTCACTATAGACACGTCGGTGGCTGTCTCTAGCCCGCCACCCGCGCGACCACTGCGCCCTGCTGCGGGCCGCCTGCTCGCTGCTCGCGCACGCCAGCGCCGACGAGGGCGCGCTCTACTCGCACCTGTTCCGCCGGCGGTCCGCCCACTTACAGTGAGTCACTATAGACACGTCGGTGGCTGTCTCTAGCCCGCCACCCGCGCGACCACTGCGCCCTGCTGCGGGCCGCCTGCTCGCTGCTCGCGCACGCCAGCGCCGACGAGGGCGCGCTCTACTCGCACCTGTTCCGCCGGCGGTCCGCCCACTTACAGTGAGTCACTATAGACACGTCGGTGGCTGTCTCTAGCCCGCCACCCGCGCGACCACTGCGCCCTGCTGCGGGCCGCCTGCTCGCTGCTCGCGCACGCCAGCGCCGACGAGGGCGCGCTCTACTCGCACCTGTTCCGCCGGCGGTCCGCCCACTTACAGTGAGTCACTATAGACACGTCGGTGGCTGTCTCTAGCCCGCCACCCGCGCGACCACTGCCGCTGACTACACTGTCAGCGAGTGCTGACTACAGCTGCATTCCGATTCGGGCTTAGGGCACTCACAGCACCTTGCATCCTTTTTCCTCTTGAAAATCGACTCCAAAGAGGACTCCAAAGGTGCCGTGGGCGCTCTGAACGCGATTCGGAACGCAGCCTACACTGTCCGTGAGCGCTGTCTACACTGACAATAAGTCCTGACTACAAACTGACAGTCAGCACCGACTACAGGGTCGCACTTCACTGCACAGACTGCACTTTCAATTAGTACTATATGTTGGTGTTTTTTTTCGGTCTACTTGTTACCTTAGACATGGCCGTACCGAGGGAGGGGCATGGTCTTCCCATACAAAATGCCCCGATAAAAATGATCTGCCCCCTCCCTGGATCTGAAGCTGAATATACGCTTGTCCATGACCCGGCCCGCCAACCGCCAACTTGCAGCCCTTGGCAATTAATAGTACATTACAGACCTAGGGTGATGAATTCGTAAATGTCCCAGATCGCAGGTTTCTGTGGCCCGAACCGAAGGTGAGGGCCATAAATATGCGATCTGGGGCTTTACGAATTACCGCCCGTGGTTTGTCAAAAGTTTTACGTCTTGCACTTTACGGCCAAGGGTGATGTAAAATGATTGAACAACTTTCCGTAACTTCAAACATCAATAAATTTCTTGAAAATTTCGTGTATTTTTATAATCAATATGGCGGGGCATTTTCTCTATTTGGCCGCATTGTGGCCCTTGGCTGAAGGTTGCCCTTGGACATTCTTATTAAAATGAGTCTATCCTCCAAAATTCTTATACAACATCAGCATCACATGTATTCCAGGGACTACCTGCAGTCTCTGTGCACGGGCCTGTACGAGACATTGAGGCCGCACATCATCCATATCAACCATCTGGAAACTCTGGCGGAGCTCTGCGTCATTTTGAGGGTCGAAATCATCGACGAGCAGGTCAACAATGACCGTGAGTTCTGATTTTGTTCTACACGATGCATAAATATGTGACACAATCGTTTACATCTGTGACAGTAGTTTCATCAAGTTTTTATTTTATTTTCCGATTAATTTCCACATTTTATGTGGACCCGATTTATAGTTTCGTATTAGGGAAGTAGTTAGTAGGGAAACTTGCATCTAATTCGGAGTTTATCGCTTTCTGAACCAACTGGACATGTTATTTTTCTCAGAAATCACCGTCAAACTAGTCGACATTTACTCTCTATATCCTCTATGTTATGCTTTCGTTTGGTCGTATATAAGGGAGGGTTGGGGGGGTTCACGTCAGTCAGTCCTCAGTCAAGGGACAGGGGCATTTCCTGAAGTCCGCACCCCGTTCTCCACACTGCGAACTAGTGGGATTTTTTCCCCAGTAGTCCGCTCAGCCTTCCACTACGCAAATGCATAATTCCCACTAATTTTCACCACTTACCGCGGGTGCAGACTACTTTGATTTTTTCCCCAGTAGACCCTAGGGCGGAGAACGGGATGCGGGCTTCACGGAATAGGCCTAGGCCGGGTCAGCGTAGTCGCAGCAAAATGTACTTTATTTTAAAATTAATGAAAATTGGAGTGTAGGTATGTTCAGTAGGTCTGAGAATAGGACTGTTTTAGACTGTGGTAAGCTATTTTTCATACCAAAAAAAAAAAATTCTAAGGCGGCACGAAGTTTGCGGGGTCAGCTCGTAGAACAATTAAAAAGAAGAAAAAATCCTCGATGAAAATTTACGCTTGAAAATAAAAATAAAATCTTGTAAACTTTTGCTAGGCATTCCATCTTGGGCCTCAAGGTAGGCAATGCATTCAAGATAATAGGGATCATAGGATTTCGGTGTCCATGGGCCGCAGTGACCACTTACCATCAAATGGGCTGTGCGCTCGTTTGCCTATACCAATGATATAAACAAAAAACTATCATGCATACAAAGGTTTATCTAATCTCTTTCGGAATAGAGAGAGGAAAATTGTACTAATACATACACTATTGACCTAGTCGCTGGTATCGGTCGTAGTTCGCGGCGCTGGCCACAGATGGCGCTTATGTTCCTTAACACACTTAATAGAAAGAAAGAAAGAAATCATTTATTTATAACGACATGCACAATAAAAGAAGACATACACATACAATACAAAACATACAGTCGCTTTAAAAAGGCCCCGGCTCAGCGTGAGCTGGCTACCAAATACTAATACGTTGACGTAGCCTATTATTGCTCCATCCGCGCGCCTTCCAAGTTGTCTCGCCCTGTAATAATATTAAGGCTGTTGTAACAAAGCTATGCCCATGATTCGCGATGTTTGTCCTCGTGGCAGCGGAGACGCTGGCGGCGCTGGGTGCGTGCGCACGCGCACTGCTCCAGGACGCGCAGGAGCGGCTCGTGTTCCGCGCGCACGTGCACCTGCGCAGCGACGTGCTGCTGTACCGGCCCGCGCCGCCCGACCTCGCCTACCCCGACAAGCTGCTCATGATGGAGGTACGTGTCATAAGTCTTCTGTTCTTCCACAATACATTCACGATTCTCATTTGATATCACCCGCTACTTCTCTGAGTGAAACAGACTCGCAAAAAAGGGCACACAGCCGTACCATCCTTCTCTCGAACCCGTTCAGGCCATTTTCTACCCCCCTCTAACTTCGTTATGGATAAAGCTAGAAGCTTGAATTTGTAGTTTCCAAGAGGGCGTGCTATGACTAGGGATATCGATATCACCAAATTTCATTCAATTTGATGTAGTAGTTTAAAAACTATTGCTAGTTAAATATTCTAAAATTTGTCACTGACTCACCGATCATCAAAATTTCAGGGTACTTCCAGCACACTTACAAACTCCAAATTGGAAATAGACAGTTTTTGCCCTGTAAAGCCGGGAAAAACTCAAACATATACCAGTATGTATGGCGCCAGCCGCCACTTTGTTTTGCGGCGGATATGGCCCAGCTGAAACAGACGCTTCGCTCGCTTCACTCGCTCGGTCAATAAACGCGTATTCATTATCCCACTCTAAACGCCGTTTACAATCAGTATCATATTTTTTTGTCACGATCACAAAAATGTACCTTATTTAAAACATCCAAGGTACTTACTGATCAACATAATTATTATGTAAGTAGGTGACGAAAAAATGTAACACGAACGTATTATTGGTGTCTATATTTACATACTTCCCAGCGAGTTTTTTTTTCGTGTCCGTTGGAAGTACAGACCGTCCTCTCCATCACCTGAAAGAAGGAACGATTCTTTGTCGGCAATAATACATATAATATTAGAATTGCGTCTCCTTAGTTTAAATCAAACTCCTTCAATTATCACCTTCCTTCATCTGTATCGTTTTCCTCTTCTTTCCACAGCAAATCGCCCTCGCCATCCAACAAGAGCAATCCCTCAAGCGCTCGGATTCCCACAACTCTATGGTATCAGACATTTCCGCCACGTCGCAGGAAGTCGCCAACATAAACGTAGAAGCCCAAAGACGACCACAGGCCTCCCCGGCGGACCTCCACGGAATGTGGTACCCTGGAGTGCGCAGAACCTTAGCAGCCCTCTCAAGGCTATACCGGTGTCTTGAGAAAAAAGTATTCCAAGGTTTAGCCCAAGAAGCAATATCGTTATGCGTCCAAAGCGTAGACAGCGCAGCTAAGCAGATTTCAGCCAACCAAACGATCATAGACGGGGAACTGTTTCAGATAAAACATCTCCTCATTCTTAGGGAGCAAATAGCACCGTTCCAAGTTGACTTCATTATCAAGGAAACTACTCTAGACTTCAGTAACATAAAGAACGCAGCGTACGGTTTGATACAGAGGCCGAGACAGATATTTTCCTTAAATAGCAATAACGCGTTGTTGGAGTTTCTCCTAGAAGGGACTCCGGTGGTGAGGGAGCATTTGTTGGATTCGAGGAAGGAAGTGGATAGACAATTGAAGAGCTGCTGTGAAATGTTCATAAAGCATGCTACGGAAATATTGGCGGGGCCTATGATTACGTTTGTGGAGAAGGTAAGATTATTTCAATTTGAAGAGGATATTTAGAGATATACATGCTGAATTCCAGAGTCGGTAAAGCTATTGTCTACTAACTACATTGGTTTGGCGGCGATGAAATTATATAACGTAGTTAAAGGAAAACTATCACAGCTAAGTAGGCTGTACAAATTTAGGAGTCATAGTAGACCAACTTATGAAATGATTAAAAAACCAATGATTTTTCTCGAGCGGCAAGGGCGTCGGGCGGGAACGTCATACCACAGGATAGCTAGATGCTAATAAGTCTTAGGCCCGGTCCCTATATCCACGAAACGCCTCGTTTTGCCTACGGACGGTTGATTTTTGACATTTGTTCCATAGAGAATCTGTCAAATTTTAACCGTCCGTAGGCAAAACGAGGCGTTACGTGGATATAGGAACCGGCCCTTAAAAAGGTACTGTGGGCATCGTGAATTTCGGAATTCTATACTTTGCGCGTGGCCCGACACGCACTTGGCCGGTTTTTTACTTATACGCCCTTTTAGAATGAGGCGCTTTTAATTTTAATTTTATGTATCAAATTGAGGACTGACGAAAAAAAGAAAAAATACGTGTCCTTTTATTTTTTCACTACTTTCTAACTTGATAATAAAATAGCCGTGTTGAAATGAAATGATGTCAATTGTGTACATACACATCGAGTAAAGAGTAAACTTACCAAATGATCACCTTTGATGCACCTGACATATTCAGAGACACGCAAAATTCATCTCAAATGTTGGAGAAAGAGGGAGCCACTACTTACATTTAAGTTTCTGCCCCAGTTCAATGAAGATTTTGGGGTGTGTGTGAAACTGAAAGAACGAATGTCGTTTGTCTGACAGTTTTTAGTTTTTTTTACATACCTACTGACTTTGCCAAACACGGCAGCTAATAGCTACGTACATACGAGTACTTATTATACTCTTTGAGCTAGGCTAGACCAACCACTGCGTTACAGCATCACATCACAATGCTGTAGTTTTTTTATGACTTAAATCTACAGGTGCAAGCCTTCACCCCAGCCGACCAGATCAGGACCCAGCCCTGGGCGTCTCCGGAGGAGATGGCGGTGGTGGTGAAGGAAGCCCAGAAGAGGATCAAGGCACACCTCGCCACCTTGCAGCGCTCCATGCAACTCTACCTGGCCAATAAAGAGACAGAGTTCATACTGTTTAGACCGATTCGGGTAAGTCATTAATTCAATAGATTAATCAATCATCAATATATAATAATGGGATTTTACGTTTTAATGTATATACGCATAAACATTAAAACGTTAAATCGCAAGTCAAAGGCTTATTGCAATGAACCATTTTCCATTTCGGAATCTATATCACGTTTAAAGTGTAGTTTTTACCTTCACGCATAGAGCCATAAAGAAATAATAGAGCCAGTAATTGTGGCTAATTTGCAACTAGCGCGACAGCGAGTTAGTAGTTTCCGGTGGTCATCATCATACTGACTGAAGGCTTTCCCAAAAATCTATTATAGTCAGACTAATAATTTTGCATGACCGTGAGGGATGATCGGTATAAATATTAGATTTTGATACCATATTTTATTATGCATAAGATTACACCCACTGATAAGAAAATAAGTTACGTTTTTTCTTATTGCAGAATAATGTCGTCGGTTACTTCGTTCAAATCGAGCAGTTGTTGACTACTTGCGGATATTCGTATGAGGATGCGTTGCTTGTGGCTTGTCCTACTCCCGAACAAGTTTCTGTGTTCATATCCTCAGCCAGCCTCATCAGCCATAACGAACCAGTGTTGCCATACGGAAAGAAGAGGAAGACCAGTACTGTACGCAAGCCCAGTGTAACCAGCGTCCCAGAAAATGAGAAGTTAAGTGAGGCAACACCGACAATGACTGTGTAAATTGCATTTAAGCATAAACAACTGAGATTTCCGTGTCTTGGTTTAAGAAGCCTTTTCCAATGTCACTAGATAGGTAAAGTTCTATTTATATAATTGTTCGTTTTATATGATGAAATTTATGAGCATAAAAAAAACATGTATTAACAGAATTGTTTATTTACATCTCATTCACTTATTTTGCCTATAATAAATACACATTACACCAAAGACAGTGTTTTAATATAATAAAACAACAGACATTTGGGACCAGCAGATTTAATGTGTTGATCTTGACTGATTTAAATAAAGATTCTAAAAGTTATCTATGACAATACTTGTTTACGCTCGGAGCCAGTACATGCTCGCGCGAAGCCTGGTGTAGTCTGGGAGAGCCTCGGTGGGCCCGACAGCTGCTACCACTGGGCACTTGTCATAGATGTACTTGTAGCAAACATCCCGGATGTTGGCAGCTGAGACGGCATCAATGCGAGCATCCAACTCATGGAGAGGGATCCTGCGGTTATAGCAAAGCATCTGGCGACCAATGTCTTCACATACTGGTGTAGTGCCATCAAGCTGGAGCAGCATGTTAGTCTTGAGCAGGTTCTTTGCACGCTCAACCTCTCCCTCAGTGGCAGAAATGCAGAGTTTCATCCATTCGGACTGGATGTTGTAGACCATGTCCTCAATTTGAAGGGGTTCAGCTACAAAGTAAATACCCCAGAGGCCGGTGTCCTTGTAGCAGGTGTTGAAGGACTGGAAACTGTGGCAGAGGCCTTCAGATGAAGCGGCACGAGCCAGCACAGAGGCATTGTTGGCTCCACCACCCTGAGAACGGTCCCACGCTCCAATAAGAGTATTGGCAACCATTAGAGGAATGTTGTCAGCATCAGTCCAGCCTGCTCCTTCAACAGCAATGGCGATGTGAGCCAAGGGCATGGAGTCATCTCGGACTCTGATCTCGGAGCCGGTGTAGCGGCAGGGAGCGAGCTCGGGGATGTCCAGGGCAGTGTTCTGCAGCTTGCTGAAGTGTTTGTTGGCCAGATCGACAAGCTTCTCATGTTGTATTCCACCGGCTCCAGAGAGCACGATACGCGCAGGCTGGTAGTGCGTCTTGATGTACTGTTGTAGGTCAGCTTTGGAGATTTTCTTGATGTTCTTAGTGGGTCCCAAGATAGTCTGTCCGAGGGGCGTGCCTTGGAAGGCGGTGGCGTGCAAGTGGTCGAACACGACCTCCTGGAGGTTGCTCTCGACGTCCTGCATCTCGCGCAGGATGACGCCTCGTTCGCGTTCGATTTCGGGCTCAGCGAGCGACGAGTTCTGAATGATGTCGGCAAGGATCTCGACGGCCGCGGGCACGTCGTTGGCGAGGCACTTAGCGTAAAACACGGTCTGCTCCCGCGACGTGTACGCATTCAAGTGCGCTCCCATGTTCTCTACGAGGAGCTCGAGGTCTGTCTGTGATCGTTTGCTGGTACCTTTGAAAGCCATGTGTTCGAGGAAATGTGCGACTCCATTGTTCTTGGAGTTCTCGTACCTTGAACCGGCGTCGATCCAGAGGCCTACGGTGGCCGTCGCCGCGCCGGAGTCCTCGGAGGCCACTCGTAGCCCGTTATCGAGCACTGTGAGTTTCGTTGGCGGTACGTTAACTAACGCCTGCTTGTATCCTACAGCCGTGGCCAGGGGCCTGACCTGCACACCCTGGCTGGACAACAGTCTTAACGTACTCGCTACCTTCAACATTTTTGTATGAATCCTTGCCACTTACGATAAAGTTCTTGTGCTCGCTGATTTACGTAATAAATGAGCAAGGAATGAAAATGGTTTGCAATATGTCAAAGTCAAAAAGAAGAGATGTTTTTTTCAATATGGTTGCATTTTCTGGATGATAGCTTTTTCGCCAAAGTGTTAACGCTCTGTAATATCCAAGACTAGTATAAAACTGTCAAAACCTTTTATGAATTTGTGTATATCATTGAGCGTACAAAAAATGGACTTAAACATCAAATATGGGGTTGCATAGATAAGAGTAAGAAAAGAAAGTGTGGTACCTCCTTCGTGAAGATGAAAACTTGCACAAAGAAAACAAGTACTTATAGGTGCCACTTTGTTTTCAATGTTCCTCAGTCACGTGACTGGACAAAGTATTTTGTCGTTGTTCTTTTTATCACGCGAACGCCACTCCAAACCCTATTTTTTTTTAATAAAATTTCCCATCACTAAATAGTGCTTTGCTTATATAGTTTTTTGAACCAACATTTGATAGCTGGAGAAAATCATACAACCTATAAAAACGTATGTATCAACATATAAATGAAGCAGTTTAAGTGCGTCCTTTTCTTTTAAAAACTGAAGTAGTGACAAATAGTTCGTTAATCATCTAATCGATGATGACATTTCCGCACCTATATATAGAACTTAGAAGGCGCGCGCAGAAGAACTTCAGCCGTTGACGCAGTGTCTATTAAAAATATGGAAAATACGAATATGATGTCATCTTTTTACCCGACTGCGCACCGCAAAGGAGGGTTATGTGTTTACCTGTCTATGTATGTATGTATGTATGTATGTATGTATGTATGTATGTATGTATGTATGTATGTTTGTTCCTTTGTGGCACACTAGAGATCAAACGCGTGGGTCGATTTTAATGAATCATACGTCAATCGATTCGTCTGAATTGCGCGAGTGTCACTGAAGATATGAAATTTATCAAAATTCAAAATGGCGGCTACCAGACGCCATATTGTACAAAATAAAAAAATAAAAGTCAACCAACTATGGCATGTGAGGTATCGTTGAATAGGTATTTAAAAATCATTATTAGGTTTCTTTGACCATTTTTCAGACAAAAGAACCGTTTATGATTTATAACGATTCAAAGTTCCTTTACTAACCACGTAAAGTAGGTACCTACCTATCCACCCAGTAGTACATCCGTTCGAATTAGCAACACAGGAAATAATCTAGATCAACGAGTCTTCAAGCAGGTCACGACGACTATAAAATACTTAATAATAATGTTTTTCATAAATCTCAAACTTCTATCAAGTACGTACGCATGTGCAATGTAGTGTACCAGTAGCGTCATCTATCCGTTGACTTGAAGACTTTTAGTTTCGTTATTACATTTAAAGTGTCAATAGTGTGTGTGATACAGTGAAATATAACCTAATTGATTATAGGTACCAATTAGGTACACTAGTCAGTACTCAGCGCTCGTAAATAAATAAAATAGCTACCTAATACTCTTATGTAGTACCAGTAGCGCCATCTATCGGTTGACTTGAAGAATTTTAATAGGTTCAGGCTTATGTAGCGTTTTGAGCCGGGTTAGGTCTCTAGAGGGATTAATAATCAGTAATTTAGATCATCGCAAGCTACTTAATAATCCCCACGATAGCAACTCTCTCCATGAAATGACAAGATTGCGGAATTTACGGTCTTTTAATCCCTAACTAAAAATAATAAAATAAAAAAGTTAATTAAAAAAAACAAAAAACCCGACTGCGTAAAAACTAAAAAGAAAAAAACAAGACTACTTAGTTCAGTAGTAGCTAGGATTATGTTAAGTAATTGATTGCTATTGAGGAATCTAAAGATGCCTACAGTCGGGACCCATTTAAAATCTAGGTTAAAATGTTACAAATAATGGGTCCCGATAGTAGGCATCTTTAGATTCCTCAATAGCAATCAATTACTTAACATAATCCTAGCTACTACTGAACTAAGTAGTCTTGTTTTTTTCTTTTTAGTTTTTACGCAGTCGGGTTTTTTGTTTTTTTTAATTAACTTTTTTATTCCATTTTATTACAACGAATGTGTTTTTTTATTACTATCAACTTAAGAGTACCTGGGCGACCGAGTTTAGCTCGGTTCTAAAAGTCAAAATAAGTTTTCTCAGGTATATCGAGTTGTCAACCCATATACCTATTCTCCCTATTCCAAATTTCGTCGAAATGGTTCGAGCCGCTAGCCGTTCGAGTAAAATATAGGCATGTAACGTGTTCAAATTTTAAGATGTGGAATGAAAACGCTTAATTTAGGATCTAAATGAGGGCCACGGTATTCCTTCTCAATAGTTGGCGCCACTACCTATAAGGTTTTAGTTTGTTATTTCAAACAATAGTGACATTTGACGTTTCGGAGACCTCAGTGTTGCCAATTTAGCGTGTAATATAGCACATAATTTGCTACATTGGCAACATAATACCTTGTAAGACTTAAGCGCCTTTAGCGGTAAATTCACTCGCCGTGATCCTCATTGTAAGGAAAAAATAAACATGTAGCTTCAGTTATCAGTGACCATTTAATGCCTTGCAACCATGGTATTACAATGCTCTTAAAAATAAATAACCAGTACAAACACGGACCTTATTTGGGTGTAGCAAAATATGTGTAAAATAATTTATAATTCCATGAATTATTTTCTTTTAGTGAATAAGGATTTTTCTCTAAAATATAGTTTCTAAGTTTTACAAAAGTTTTAAAATTTCGAACGGACATGCCACTGTACGATGTACATACAATCACTCAAAGTGAACATTACAATTTTTCTAGTTGATGACTTGAAATGCAGATGGCGCTGTAAAACTTGGACTTTGACTAGGTAGGAGTGTTATTCATTTTCTTCAAATCAAATTTTGCAACTGTCCGTTTATAATCTATGGTGAGTGATGGATGAAAGTGATTCGTACATGCAATTTTGTCGAATATTACGAAAGAAATAATGCATAGTGAAAACTCATTTCATTATACGTTTGTTAAAGATTTCTGGGAAAGTGTGTTCCGGTAGGATATCAGTTTGATTATAGCAATATGATTAGTATCTATCTGTGATTCTGATAAAAATGGGTACCATGAAGAACCCTAATAGTTCGTCGACGAAATTGGCTTTACTAAATCATATCAAATATGAGCACCTGGTAGCTGGTATATCGGGTGGAGTGACATCGACGCTGATTCTGCACCCTTTGGACCTCATTAAAATTAGATTTGCAGGTAAATACCCTTCAAACATGTGACATAAAAATCTCAAATGCTTAGCTTAAATGCCATGTGTCTTCTATCCTACTGTCTTGAAATTTTAATGAACGACTTGATCTACATCCAAATGTATTCATTTTTACTACATGAAGGGAAAACAAAGATATTTCTACAATGAATGCTTTAATTAACCTTGAACTTTAAAATGCAATCTGAGCTGGTGGGAAGACATTGTTTACACAAAGACTTCCTTGAATGCATTGTCTGACTCTTACCTCGTCGTTTGTAGTAGTTTTTAGGTTTTAGATTCTTATGTATAATTTGCGAAAAGTTTATTGCTCTATTTAATATGTATTCCTTTTATTTCTGTCAAAAGTAGTGATAAATTATTTGTGCAGTGTCAGTGAGTAACAGTATTTTTTACAGATTTTGTTTTTGATTACAATAACTTGTTTTGTAGGAAGCATTTTTACAGTAAATCATAAATACTTCTTTTATTTACTTGTTATAATTATGAAACAATTCTTTAGATTTAGTATACATCTTAAAATTCTTCATTTTATGTAAGAAGAAACAAAATTTTTTTGTTTACCTTATCATTTCCAAAGATGAAAATGTCCCGAAGTGTATATCTATAAGTTATTTTAGTTCTTTGCATGGTATTTTACCAGCTCGGATCTGTGCTCGCTCACTATAAATTTAATATATTATTGACTAGGCCAATGTTTCTTAACCTATGGTCCATTTGTAAGGGGGTCCACAGGCTCATCTACAGATCATTGAAATCAAACTTTTTTATTACTGAGGAGGTCCAAGACACTGTGTCTTATTCATGTTCTTCATCAGGCTGTCAGGTACATTTATCCTTAACAAGTAATTTTTTTCAGTAAATGACGGCAGGACCGCAACAGTTCCGAGGTACGATGGGCTGAGCAGCGCATTCGTGACAATTGTGAAGAAGGAAGGATTCAAAGGGCTCTACCGAGGAGTCACTCCCAATGTTTGGGGCTCCGGATCGGCATGGGGCTTCTATTTCTTATTGTGAGAATAACATCATTTACTGCTATAGTAACTTGAAGTTAAAAAAAAACAGCTGTTGTTATGCAATGCACATTAGTGAAATTAATACAAAACGAGACTGTAATGCTGTAAGAAAATGTCTCTTTCATTCATTCGGAAGCTTCACAATATTATTGTCAGAATTTTTCCTTAAACATTTGAAATAAAATTGCAAAAGTAATAGTTAATATTTTATCTGGGCTGACACTTTATCAGTGTTTTATCAACAATATAGTAAGGTGGTGATGTAATCCAGAAAAGATAAGGAATTTCATTCAAGTTATTTTAGACAGTGCTATTTAAATTTGTCTAAAATAGTACTTGGGTAAGTACAAAAGTGTTCACTCAACGTTTGCATATCTCCAACAGTTACAACGCAATCAAGACATGGATTCAAGGTGGCAATGCACGGAACCCCCTGGGCCCAGGGCTCCACATGTTAGCAGCAGCCGAGGCCGGTGTCCTCTCCCTAGTCATGACCAACCCCATCTGGGTGGTGAAGACCCGACTCTGCCTCCAGTACAGTGAGGAGCAGATAGCCGACAATAAGAGATACAAGGGCATGGTCGACGGCCTCATGAAGATCTACAGGACGGAGGGGATCAGAGGATTGTATAGGGTGAGTTGCGTGCTTTAACACTTAACTACATAAAACTGCTGAAAAAACGACAAATAATGGAACAAAGGGATACTATGCGAGCTCTATCTATACATCCACTGCTGGACATAGGCCTCCCCCACAATCTATTACAGTATATGGTAATAACAGTGAAATAGGTTGGAAAAACGAAAACATCGCTTTTATAAACATTTTTCTAGGAATCTTCAAGGTGAAGGCAAATACTGGTCTAATGGGCACTTAATTAACACTACTCTTTTATCAATAGAAATTAATTATTTATCCTAAATCATGGAAGATGATAAATTTTATGGATTTAGTTTTCGTTTATATAATTTGAGTACAATATACTTTTGCATCAGAATTTTAGCTCTTCTTCATATTAAAAGTTTCAATATAAGATTATAAATTCATTCACACCACAGATACAATTTCAACAAGCACCACCACCACAACAGTATATTTTACGTCCCACTGCTGGTCACGAGAGGAATACATTTGCGATAAGTTATTGACTAAATTGTATACCATAGTAAAGAGTTGGAAATCCACAGTTTACATATCTCATATTTAAAATTTATCACATGCTTAGCAGGGTTAGCATGACCGCTCAGTAATAATATTTACATTTTTAACCGACTTCAAAAAAAGGAGGAGGTTCTCAATTCGTCGGAATCTTTTTTTTTTTTTTTTTTTTTTTTTTTTATGTATGTTCACCAAAAATAAATAGTAAACGTGAACCGATTTCGATGATTCTTTTTTTGTTCGAAAGGTGGTACTTCCAAGTTGGTCCCATATTAATTTGGTTCAGTTTTGATGATGGGATCCATGAGAAAATGAGGGAACTCCTCCAAATTTGCTAGCACGTAGATGATTTTGGTGTCAATTTCGAGGACTTCAGAGTTACTTATGTACTTCTATAGTAATGTTTGGAAACTGTAGCCGAAAAAAAAATTTTAAATAAAAAAATAAAAACCGCCTTCAAACTCCGACAGACTGCGAAGTCGGTGTCAAGTGAACCGACCCAAAGAAATGATAATCATATAGTGAACTTGACATTGACATCGCAGTCTGTCGGAGTTTGAAGGCGGTTTTTATTTTTAAATAGATAACATGTGTTGTTGTTGCATCAAGGTGTGAGGTGATCTTTCATTGGACCTATAAACACCAGCATGTTCTCCTTAAAATATTCTATATCCTGGTGGAGTATCCCTGCTCCCAGCACGATATAATATGGGTCAGTGCCTCATGTGCAGGTTACCTCACGATATTTTCCTTTACTGAAGAGTTTAGCGGTGTTTCTCCATTTGATACTCTTACACTCTGCTATGAGGCTCTGGGAATCTGCTGCCACGGCTTTACCATCGCTGCCTGTTCGAAAATACTTCCTATAGTAACTCTATTTAGTATTACGTAAACTATATAATTCGAGCTTACTTTCTGCGAAACCACGCTATGGAGAAATTCGCAGAATAGAGTCGTTATATTTCATGACGTGGCAAGCTAATAAGGATGTGGTTATGATCTAAATTAGTGTTTGGAAGCCACACTGTACTCACTGATTGTATAAATCACGTGTAAAAGTCATTGACCTATAATAAGTAATACCATATGGACGAACAGTGCCTAACAGAATATGTCAAAATATATGGAGCAAACTGACATTCATGCCTCTTTATAACGAAGGCCAAACGGGTGCCCGAGCTGTTCGGGCACCCGTTTTGACGGGTCCGTTTTTCTCCGGCTGATTGTGAATCCTACTTATAATAGACAGATAGTAAAAGTGCCCATATGTGACCTATTTTCTGAATAAATGATTTGATTTGTAATAAAAATAATATAGCACGACACAGCTTAGAAGGCGCGCGGATTAAGCAATAACAGACTCTGCGCCAATGGCTTAAGTGCTTCGCCGCGCGCCTTCTAAGTTGTGTTCTGCTTATTTAGATATTATTTTCAAGTTCATTACATATTCCTGACTGTAAGTATTCCAACTTCACATTGTAATTTCATAATCGTGGAAATGTCAGTTTTACCTGCTCAGCTTTTGTATCATTCCCGTGTATAACACTCAAATTTCCATGCCGAATTTCATCAGAGTATGGCTAGGCAATAAAAACAGCGGATTCCTTTTTAGGGTTCCGAAGTCCACAAGGAACCCTTATAGTTTCGCCATGTCCGTCCGTCCGTCCGTCTGTCCGCACTATTGCTCGGAGATGCTTAGTCCTAGAAAGCTGTAATTTGGCATGAATATACATATTAGTTACGCTGACAAAGTGGTACAATAAAATTTTTAAATATTTTTTTTTATAGGGTAGCTCCCGTACTCGTAAAGTGGGGATGTAATTTTTTTTTCTTGCGTACCCCATGGTGCGGCATATCGTTGAATAGGTCTTAAAAAAATGTTGTAGGTTTGTTAAAACCATTTTTTGATTAAGTGATGCGTTTGTGAAATATTAAGCTTTAAAGTGCTATTTTTTGTTAGAGTCACGTGTCCCCCCCCATGCCAGCTAAATGGTGGTATTTGGATGGCTGAAAAAAATCACGGTTGTGGCATATATAACGTAGTTGAAAGGAAAACTGTCACAGCTAAGTAGGCTGTACAAACTTACGAGTTATAGTCGACCAACATATGAAATGATTAAAAAACCAATGATTTTTCTCGAGCGGCAGGGGCGTCGGGCGGGCACGTCATACCACAGGCTAGCTAGATGCTAATAAGTCTTAGAAAGGTACTGTGGGCATCTTCAACTTCGGAACCCTATACTTTGCGCGTGGTCCGACACGCACTTGGCCGGTTTTTATGACTAGAGTATCGTATGAGAGTTGATACGACAGAATATGGCGCGTGTCGTAGCTTAATAGCGTTTATTGGTTCGACCTACCGCTTCATGCGGAGGGTCGGTTCAATTCCGGCTCGCACCTCTAAGTTTACTTATGTGCGAAATTCAATTTGAATTTACCACTGAGCTTTTTGGTGAAGGAAAACATGGTGAGGAAGCCTGCACGCATCTGTGAAGTAATTCAAAGGGCCTGAGTGGCAGGGCTTGTAACCGGTTAATTAAAAAAAACCCCGAAGTAGCCAAATATTTAGAATTATTTTATACTCTTTATGTGGAAGTCCATAGTGTATTCAGGTTATTACTTCGTATTATTTTATAGCCTTATTAAACATGAAATAGTAAACTAAAGAACGATAAGAAAACTGGTTTATTTGTATGCGGGCAAAAACCGGTTTCAAGCCCTGCTGCGTGGGGACTCTCGTGATGAGAGAAGGCCTGTGCCCAGCGGTGGGACGCAAATAGGCTGACGTAGTAGTGTTTACGTCGGCTTAACACATAAGTAGGTACCCTTTTATTGCTGTTTGTGGGCATATTTGATCGACTTTCCCGATTCGCGAGACTCCATTGCATTGTGAGCAAGCAAACACATATTGTGGACATACACAGCCAGCTTGGTGACATGGGAAGTGTGGTCGATACGGCCTTCAAAGCGGGACCTTATCGCGGCCGATCGATAAATCTAACACTAAATCTAACATTATCGGTATTTCTATAAGGTTACAACAAAATCTATTTTTGTTGCATGATCTCATGCATGTTATAGATAGAGTAAGAGTACTTTAGAGTTTAGCACAGTTTGGTTTTAAGAATAAAAATCTACGTTTATCGTTTCTGAGATGCAAAATCCTCTCGTGATATAGAGGAGGTCTGATGAGACGTTGTATTTTAGGCTTTAGTGGTATCCATATCCATATTATAATATTATAAATGCGAAACTGTCTGTCTGTTACCTTCATGCTTCAACCGCTGGACCCTGGATTGAGATGAGATTTGGTATGAAGATAGTTGGGGTCCCGGGAAAGGAGATGCTACTTTTTATCCCGGAAAAACGCATAGTTCCCGCGGGAGCGCGATAACCGAATTCCACGCGGGCGAAGTCGCGGGCAGAAGCTAGTATCAAATATACCTAACTGTAAATAAGTTACCACATTATATGTTGAATGAATCTCTTCAAGTCTTCGAATGCTGGATGTAGAGAAAAGCAAGCATAAGAGCAATTTAAAAAATCAAAGCTGTATTTGTAGGAAAAACACTACTACTACTACTACTACTACAGCCTATTTGCGTCCCACTGCTGGGCACAGGCCTCCCCTCACCATGAGAGGGTTTGGGCTAAAAACACGGGACAAGTAAAAATAAATAATGACACAAAAGAGGATCTTATTAGTAAAGGGTTTGTATGGAACCTAAAACGTGCTAGAACGTTGAAATTCGAAATTAAATCGTTTTGTTTGCAAATACCGCTGTCATATATTGCTCAGTCCGAGCCAAAATCAAAAATAAATTGAATTTCAATTCTCATTGGAATTGGCTCTTGAATAGTTTCCCTATAGAAATAGTTTTCGTGTTTGGTCAGTTTAGCGTTAACTTCTCGATCCGGTTTCCTGATTAGTGGGTCACAGTTCATTTGCGAGATAACAGGAACTACACTCAACAATAATGAAAACGGGTCACTTTGTATAGGATTTTCCATACAAAGTGACCCGTTTTCATTGCTTTTGAGTGTATATGTATAGTGACAAACTGGTCCATTAATTACGCGCCCTGTTTATGCCTAATCGCTCGGCTCGGCCAAAACTTTGCGCGCCAGCGGCGCCGGCGAGCGTTTTACGGAGACATTGCGCGGTCGTGACGCCCGCCGCGCATTGGTTAGACCATCGCGCGCAATATGTCATAGTTCTAAAAGTGGTCTGGTGATTGGGGGCGCTGCGGTCGCCACTCCAGTCAAGCCACCTAGGCGGATAGTCTGCAGTAGCGCCTTCAGATGGCGCTGCTGAGGCGAAAACGCAACGAAAACGGTAGTGAGGAGAGTATGTTTTGTTTTGTTGCTTATCAAATCCGCTGGACACGTTTTCAACTGTTTCGCCATATAAGATTGCGCTCCTTACCAAGACACATTCCACACTCCATAGCCGAGCCGTTAGGCCACTTTCGCATTTGTTCTCAACAGTAGTTGTTGAAGACTCAATTGGGTGTTATGTTGGTATTGCAGTTTATTATAATTCTTGTTTCACGAGCTACATAAAGTAGTACAGATTTCGAGTAAAACAAACCTCGAAGATTCGTGATATCTTCCATAAAAACATTGACGAAATTGATAAGGTTTGGTAAGAAAGTTCGATGTCATATTACATCATGAACTCATCAAAGTGCATATAAATAAATATGTATGTTTACAAAGTAATCGAGCACGAATTAATTAGTATCGGGCGTGTCCATAGATAATACCTAGGTATGTTTCCATAGACTATTAAGAATCTCGGTGTTTATAGTTAGTATAATATTTGTACCTACATACTCACGTTCTCGATTACGGCTCTAATGATTTCGATGATATTTGGTAAAGCGGTTTACAGGGGATCGAAAATCGATCTAGCTATGTCTTATATCTGGGAAAAATCAATTTAGCCATTTTCGCCCGCCTAAATCTCGGTCACCCAGCAAATTATTGCTCTAATAAACCGAAAGGCAGAAAATAATTCTTAAAATCTCATTTCCAGACTATTACGCCTCTTTCTTAACACAACATGAAAAACCTTGACAAATAGAAAACATTCCGCTGACCATCGATCGCACACGTGATTTCAGCTAATGTCGCTTTTTAGGGTTCCGAAGTCCACAAGGAACCCTTATAGTTTCGCCATGTCCGTCCGTCCGTCCGTCTGTCCGCACTATTGCTCGGAGATGCTTAGGTCTAGAGAGCTGTAATTTGGCATGAATATGCATATTAGTTACGCTGACAAAGTGGTACAATAAAATTTTGAAATAATTTTTTTTATAGGGTACCTCCCCTGCTCGTAAAGTGGGGATGTAATTTTTTTTTCTTGCGTACCCCATGGTGCGGCATATCGTTGAATAGGTCTTAAAAAAATATTGTGGTTTTGTTAAAACCATTTTTTGATTAAGTGATGCGTTTGTGAAATATTAAGCTTTAAAGTGCTATTTTTTGTTAGAGTCACGTGTCCCCCCCCCCCCCCTGCCAGCTAAATGGTGGTATTTGGATGGCTGAAAAAAATCACAGTTGTGGCATATATAACGTAGTTGAAAGAAAAACTATCAGAGCTAAGTAGGCTGTACAAACTTACGAGTAATAGTCGACCAACTTATAATGATGATTTTTCTCGAGCGGCAGGGGCGTCGGGCGGGCACGTCATACCACAGGCTAGCTAGATGCTAATAAGTCTTAGAAAGGTACTGTGGGCATCCTCTTCGGAACCCTATAATTTGCGCGTGGCCCGACACGCACTTGGCCGGTTTTATTATACCTATTTCACTCGTGCCCCAAGCTTTTAGACATTTTGTCATTCACCGTTCCTATAAATAAGCCGCGCGTCAGGAAAGGTGGAGTGTTTCATCGAATGATATTTATAGCATGGAAACGTACTAGACACGCAAATTATGTCACATATAAGGTTTAGCACCTGGACGACCGAGATTTGCTCGGGTGATATGAGACAGGTATGATTTATCATATCTGCATAATTTATCGCCTCGTAATTCCAAATATCGTCCTAATCGTTAGAGCCGTTTCTGAGATTGCTTGTAATAAAGAAATATAAATCACTACTTAGTATAAAACAAAGTCGCTTTCTCTGTCCCTATATCCCTATGTATGCTTAAATCTTCAAAACTACGCAACGGATTTTGATGCGGTTTTTTTAATAGATAGAGTGATTCAAGAGGAAGGTTTTCGTATATAATTTGTTATAGTTTAACGCTCAATTCACGCGGGAACGCTATAACCGAATTCCACGCGGACGAAGTCGCGGGCAGAAGCTAGTAAATATATATTTCTTTACTTATATGAGTATGAGTAAAGAAATATACAATAAGCGCGTTTAAAGTTCTGCGTATTTGGGTTGGAGATAAGTATAATGTTTGTTGGATTGGATCACATATTACACTCAACAGCAATGAATTCGGGTCACTTTGTATGGGAAATGCTATACAAAGTTACCCGATTTATAGTTATTGTTGTTGAGTGTATATCACAAGAAATATAGTAGGTACGTGCAATGATATAATTTTAAAGTATCTTCTTTCCACGACTTCATCCGTCTGGCAAGTACCTACTTAGTTTATAAATGGCTAGGTAAAATGCCTGACCTTAGTCTGGCCTAGCATTCTATTTTATAGCTATTGTTACGTTCTATCAAGTTCTATGCGTACCCACTACTCGTGTTTCCTTAAACCTTATCGCGTTACTTACCTACTGCATTTTCTAACTGTTAAATAGAACGCGTTGAAGTCATATTGCATTCATCCATATGAATTTCGGAAAATTGTTATTGCGGATATCAGTTTCGAAGTAATTCATTATGTACTATTTGTTGGCTAGATAATGAAGGGATTTTTTTATTACATAGAAACCATTATTTTTAACTAAATTTATCGTTCTTTTGAAGACGTTGAATGTTGTGAATTAATCCTATATGTATACTAATAATATGTCTGTAGAAAAATCGCGTCTGAAACTTAAAATTTAAAAGAAACGATCAAGTCGAGGGGACTGGAAACTGAACACAAAAAAAACTGAATGTCTGTATCTATGTAGGTGTCCGGAGTCGCGGGCAGAAGCTAGTCAATAACATTCCTATCAATCATATTTCTAGCTGTCTGCGTTTGTCAGATTTATATACTACTACTACTACTACTACTACTACTACTACTACTACAGCCTATTTGCGTCTCACTGCTAGGCACAGGCCTCCTCTCATCACGAGAGGATTTGGGCTACAGTCCCCACGCGGGCCCAGTGCGGATTGGGGACTTCACACACATCTTTGAATTACTTCGCAGATGCGTGCAGGTTTCCTCACGATGTTTTCCTTCACCGAAAAGCTCAGTGGCAAATTCAAATTGATTCAGATTTATATACACGGTGGGTCAGAAAATATGGCAAATAATTAACCCACCGTGTCGGCTATCGATTCTAAGTATATTGTTATAGGTCTTTAAGTTTTTTTGAGTTGGTAAAAAAAATAATTGTATATGGGATTGGTTGTGTGAGCGGCGCCTGAATCCTATACAAAATATTTTTTTTACCAACTCAAAAAAATTTAAAGACCTATACAATATACTTAGAATCGATAGCCGATAATGTGGGTTAATTATTTGCCATATTTTCTGACCCACCATGTATATGATATGAATAAATTAGGAAGACGTAATGTGATTTAATTTTCAATATTCTCAAAATGACGAACTGCCCTAATGTCCACTATATAATTCATTTGCGTCATGAATGCATACGGACACTAATTAGACTGTTAAACATTCAAGTTTGGAAATACGCCAATGTTCATGAATGATATTTTAGCACTTTGAAGTTTAGATAATCGGTCTGTTCACATTATTAACAAACAAAACAAGAATAAATGCATTTTCACCCACATCAAGTACGTGGGTCTCGGATCCATATTAATATTATAAAATGTGAAAGTAACTCTGTCTGTCTGTTACCTCTTCACGCTGGACCGATTTGAATGAAATTTGTGGAAATAGAGTCTCGGGAAAGGACGTAGACTACCTTTTATAAGAAATCCACGCGGGCGAAGTCGCAGGCAGCAGCTAGTTGGATATAAAACAAAGATAATGTGTTTGTAACGTTAACAAAGGTAAAATATTAAGTTACAAATGAGTCGGACGTCCGTTAATGAAGATTAATGAACGTTATAATATTTATGTATCGTAAATATACACAAACACACTCCGACTGCGTCAGCGTCACACGTAACACGTGCATGACGCGGTCAGAAACCCTGTTAAAAATAAATGGCTTAACAATTGCAGCGTACGAATAAATGGCTTAATAATTTCAGCGTACAAATACCCGCAAAGTGCATAATAATTACACTGACAGGATTTCTATTTAATTATGCACGCCACGTTTATTTAAACATAGTCGTGATCAAGAACACACGAATGTATGATTTCCTGTTGTTAGAGATCTTCTACTATCTTCGCCTTCACATTTCAAAACATTGAAGTTTTTATTATTATTTAAAAAGCACCACCAACACTCTGAACGCATAGTTGATGGCTGTCTCAGCACGCACACATGTGTTGAGAGTGTTGGTGGAGCTTTTTAAATACATTGAAGCGTTTTGACATGTGAAGGCGCGGGACTTTAGATAGTAGAAGATCTCTACCGTCCAAACGTACAAATGAATGAGATTCTGAAATGTTATGGGTTCACTACTATTGCGTGGATTTAGAAAACCACTGATCTAATATTTGTCCTGCTTACGAAAAATCACGTGAATGTTTTTTTGCACAAAGTTTTAAAGTTTAAAAATTCAGAAATGTATCTTGATTTAGACGAATTATTTTAGACGGCGCGCGTTCAGCGGAAAAATAAATATACGTGATAGGTACCCGTGATCTCATTTCATTTCATCGCTCCTTTTACATCATCGTGACATTTTTGCCAAACCCCATTGACCTATAATAACATATGGAGGAACAGTGCCTAACAGAATATTCCAAAATATATGGAGCAAACTGACATTAGAAAATACGTTCCAATATGCTAATAACGCCTCTTTATAATGTGTCAAGATAAATATTTTATACAAAAGTAAACCTAACAATATAGGGCTTAAGTGTCAAATTTACTGAGCACTGCGCTGAGCATTTACTGAACGGGTGCCCGAGTTGTTCGGGCAACCGTTTTGACGGACCATTTTTCTCCGGCTGATTGTGAATAAATCTGTGACTTATAATAAATCAATGCCAAACCCCAAATCAGAGTAAGGACTCGATGGTGTAGTTGTGGAGTCCTGCTTGCGAGACGTTAGTGTATGTTAATGTTATTTTTCTGTTAATTTCAGGGTTTCGTCCCCGGAATGTTCGGAGTGTCGCACGGCGCGCTTCAGTTCATGACCTACGAGGAAATGAAGAACCGATACAACCAGTACAGGAACTTGCCCATCGACATTAAACTGGTGAGTCGAGACTCGATTATAACGTATGAAATAAGCCCTTTTACCTGCGACTTCGTCTGCAGGGAATTTCAGTAGAGATAGAAGGTTGGTCGACAACTTTCGTTCTCTGCCTGATCACCTCATTGCGGATCCGATCTTTCAGAGAAACGCCGAGCATAGCCCTCTCTATAGCCCTTTGAGCTACTTTGAATTGGTAGACCAATCAAATGTGCAGAGAACGAAAGTTATCGACATAGTCCAAAGAATAAGCTCTTTGAATTGGCAGTGGGCCGGTCCATCGCGAGAACTGCGGATAGTCGTTGGAGTTGGACAGAGACATTGGCGTGCATTGGGTGAGGCCTACGTCCAGCAGTGGACTACTATGGGCTGTTGATGATGATGATGATGATGATGAGAAGGTTGGTTGGTGACGATACGCTCGTTGGAACCAAGCTTTAAAGTTTGGAGCATTGGCTTAGGGTTGCTTGTCTGTCGGTTTTTTTATAGAGCGCTCAGGAACATCACGACCTTATACTACCGTCTACTTTTTATCATCGGCCTACTAGAAGACGGGAGGGTTTCCATCCTCCATGTGGTTGAGCTTCTCATGAGTCATGAACAAAGCGATGCGCTAAATATTTTCTTATTCGCACCGCTATCTAAACTTTGGAATTCCCTCCCTGCGTTTGTGTTCCCCAGTTTCTATAATCTTGGTGTATTTAAGTCTAGTGTGAATAGGCATCTTCTAGGTAAGCGTGTTTCACCTAAGACCCTATGATCACTTTCCATCAGGTGTGATCAAAGGTTTGACCGCATTTGTAATAAAAAAATATTGTTTACTGTTATTTTTTGGAAGCCATGGTGGCCTAGTGGTTCAACCTACCGCCTCTCATGCAGAGGGTCGGGGGTTCGTATCCAGCTCGCCCCTCTAAGTTTACTTATGTGCGAAATTCAATTTGAATTAACCACTGTGCTTTTCGGTGAAGGAAAACATCTTGAGGAAACCAGCATCTTGAGCAATTCAAAGATGTGTGCGAGCCCAAATCCTCTCGTGATGAGAGGAGGCCTGTGCCCAGCAGTGGGACGCAAATAGGCTGTAGTAGTTATTTTTTAATCACTAACCCAACGCAACCTTTTTCCCTAAATTCCAGACGTCAGTAGAATACCTCACGTTCGCCGCCATATCGAAGCTGATAGCGGCGGGCGCGACCTACCCGTACCAGGTGGTACGGGCCCGCCTCCAAGACCACCACCGCACGTACCGCGGAACGTGGCACTGCGTCGAGGAGACATGGAGGTACGAACGCTTCCGAGGCTTCTACAAAGGTCTAACGCCCTATCTCCTACATGTAACGCCCAACATATGCCTCGTCATGCTCATATGGGAGAAGTTCACTAATAACGAATAGATCTAAGTCTGATGGGAAATTGAATCGGTTGTTTACCGACTGGCCGTTAATAGTTCAATGTAGTAAATAGCGTAGTGAGGTAAACCTAGAATGACAGCCTTCATACAAATGAGCGTACGCCCGAAATAGTCGTTGCATGCGATAATAGATGTCGCTGCCTGTGGTGGCCTGTATGAAAATTTGAATTCGAATATACAGAGCGATGTACGCTGCAATGTAAGGTTGTCAGTCTATTTAATTACCTTGTTTCTGATAATAGTTAGGAACTGTTTCGTGTCAATGAGGGCTATCGCGTGTAAATTCGCCGCTAGAGGCGTTAG
Organism: Aethes cnicana; assembly: GCA_963971205.1. NCBI lineage: Eukaryota > Metazoa > Arthropoda > Insecta > Lepidoptera > Tortricidae > Aethes > Aethes cnicana. The sequence continues at coordinate 13,523,485 of OZ020274.1, forward strand.
TGTCGCGCTAGTGTTGCCAATTTATTATTTATTTATTTATTCAGGCACAAACGGTGCAATAAATCTTATTGCTATCACACTTTACTTGTACATTAACCAATAAAGTTGCCACCAATTACGATTATCTTGTTAATGGTTAAATTTAGAGATGTATAACTTAATTAACAAAGAGAAGAAAAAAAAAGTTACATTTTAGTTCTGCAGTAATTTACGCGCAGCACTTTTAAACTGCGGATAAGACCACTTAAATAAACATACCTCAGAATAGTTATCGTTATTGTATGCTAAATTGGCAACACTGAGGTCTCCGAAACTTCAAATGTCACAGTGACATTGACGTTTCTGGGTAATGATACACTTTGACATTGACACCCATAACTTATCCTCACTATCATGCAAAATGGCCTCTCCTATGCTCCTCGTTAAGCGAATTGACGACTGGGGTAATACTACTATGATCGCGGTCGTCCTTTGGCTTTATGGTGAGTATGCCGGGGTTACTGGCACTGAGAATGTTAATAATAATAGTAAATGACAAGAAAATGTAGTAAGCAACAAATAGACTTGATTAATGAAATGAGAACAAACTACCCTAAGATTGATACTGTAGGTTTGTGATCTGATTGTTCGTCTCTTCTCTTAGATTTTATTGAACGGATTCGTACTGCCTACTAGTGCATAAATGTATGGAAGAAAACGGTCAGCCGACCTCTAAGTGTGTGTATACTTCTGACAGCCATTTTGCTGCGAAAGACTGCAAATTCTCTTGATAATGTTTAACATGTTACATACAGTACTTGGGGTAGTTTGGAGATCAGTGACGTTACTAAGTTTTTAAGATTGACATTTCTTTAAATATAAATTAAAGCTTCTAGTTTTTTTTTCTCTAACTACTTAATTGAAATAGGCTAGAGTACAGTAAACGAGGACCATTGGCGTTGCAAACATAATACGTTTTTTTGTTTAAGAGGGTTTATCCCTAAAGTTGGCAACGTCGCATATAGCTGTCAAATATTTCGCTGTTTTTATTAATTTCTCAATATTACTGAATTAAAAAAGAAGTTATCATTCTATGGTTGAATGACGCGTCTCGTTTTATATTTGTTGGTTAGACATTCAAATGATAAGATTACATGAAAACGCATGAAAAATGCGATGGAAAGTTTTCAAAAGATAGTACTTCCATAATCCTAAATATTTCATGTTCCTATGATAATCGTTGCAATCCATACTTAATATTTTATTCAACCATAGAGCGATAATTCATATTTTCATTCAGTAATATACAGAAATTAATGAAAACAATAAAATATTTGACAGCTATTTGCGACGTTGCCAAGACTTGGAGTAAACCCTCTTAATTCGTCCATTTCTTGAAAACAAGAGTAACATTTTTGACCAACGGTAAATATTTCACTAGATCATGTTTGCTATGCCAACTTGATTGTTATCTGAACTTAATTCAGTACCTATTTGATTATAAACTAACTCAACGTCATTTTGTTATTTATCATTCAATGAATAGTTGTGAGATATAGAGGAAATCGTTTCTATCGACTCGCGTGGTCTGTCTGTGTCGACTAAGGTAAGCGAATAGTTTGTAAGCGGGACTAGTATTATTTCTGTTGAATAATCAATGCATTTTTGTTATTAATGTAATCAAAAAAGAATGTCTTCAATTGTGATTTTTCCTGTTTACTACTCGGCCTGCAATTAGACGAATGATAGTAATTGTATATTTATAGTTATGACAAGATTTGGCAAGAATTTGAACCGCTGGCACGTGTTCAATTTGTGTAACAAATTAAATTATATGTTGTATTTTGGCATGCCAGCTATGTGTGCAATGTCAGCCTATTGTGTAGGAACACGTAAGTGTATTGTCAAATGCTGTAAACCCTGTCTCACGACATATGTTGTGTTTTTTTTATGTTGTAATGTGTAAATAATCGGTACTCTTTCCCATCAGATGTGATCGCGACTTGGTTCTATCACAATGCCGGTAATTCGCACCCGGCCTAGCACAATTTAGTTTTAATTTGACAATTTGTGATAATAGGTATTTTAGATTGAACGATAAATAACTTTCCAATCTCAATGTTTGAATTAATGGTTTAAGTAAATTAAAAAGACGTGTTTTGTTACGAAACGTTACATGTGTGGTGAGACGACGTTAGGTTCTTTGCGAGATAGACTTTTCAACTTGCTTATAATAGATAAGTCAATAGCTTTTTTAGATTTTATCTTTTATCAGATGTTGTAACTTAGAATTGTGCAAGTTTGAAATTCTATCTTAAGAGGCTTGTTTATTGTAACAACTTTCAATATTATATTCATATATTCACAACACATAAAGTTATCATTATCAAGTAAATCCGAATTTTAGTGTACCCCTTATAGGTCGTGAATCCAAAAAGATTTTATTGCTTTTAGATCTTGGTAGACTAGACTATAATAATACAAATACTCTGTTTATTCATACAAAAACAAATCGATTCACACGTGTATTGAATTATTTTAAGGCACTGTGTATATATTTATTTCATTATTATTTACGTACTTAAGTATTTAATTTTTATATTAAGGGATGTTTAAAACAGTAGTTTTTTCTAAATTATGCAGATTAAAAAAAAACACAATTTCAAATCAAATACGATCGTATCGTTTAAAAATGAAATCATTATTTTTAAACGAAATATGTGTCATCAATCAATATAAAAAATAGGTTACACTAAGGAAGAACTTTTATTTCTAAATTGACGTGATACTTAATGGAGAGATTCCTACATTATACTTAATCCGTACTAATATTATAAATGCGAATTTCTGTCCGTCTGTCTGTTGGACCGATTAAGACGAAATTTGGTAGGAACGCGATAAATGAATTCCACGCGGGAAAAGTCGCGGGAAGTTGCTATGTGTGTATATGTGTTTCATCACAACATTTCCTTTTCATAAGTGTTGTAGAAAAAAAATCTTATTAGTTTTGTTCAGTGCCTGTGCAATCATATAAAAATGTGTAAATCGACGCTGTAACACCAAATAATATGTGATATCGTAAAATCTGACGCATTATTATAAAATAATCGATTTTGTTAATAATTTTAGCGCGTAACTTAAAGGTGGCTGGCCACTTGCGACTTAAGACAATATATATTTTTATATAATTTCTTCTCTGTTTCAAATTATCTATTCAATTTGTGTCATCAATAAAAGATACCAAATTGAACGTTGATATTTATTACAATCCTGAGCCAAATAATTGACATAAAACTTTACTTCAATGACTCTTATTTACATTAGTGCCATCTTCAATCATAAGGGTAAGTATTTGAAACAATTTAACAATCACGTAAAGTTGTCACTGAAATCGGATTTCTGATTAATTTCTATATTTATAAAAATTACTGCATTAAAACTGTAACATCCATACAATGTAATTCACAATTTATTAAAAGAGTATCCTTTGAATTTTGAAACTAGTAACGTCAGTCGGGGCAAAAGCGCCTGGGTGGGGTAAGTGCAGCTACCAATCCTACCATGAATATATCGATAGCTTAAAATATTCGACTAACGATATCTTATTATATCCATGCAACAATAAAATTCCCAACACTGTTATCCCAATAGGGATGACGACAGGGTGAAGAAATCTAAATTCTAATCAGTCCGTCAGTCAGGTAATAAAAAAAAATGAGACACGTATTTTTTGTTTTATCAAATTAACAAAGAGTGACTAAGTTAAAACGCATTAAAGTTGGAGAGTGGGGGCTAACTACGTCACCGTTAGGTATAAATCGTACCTAACCGTGACGTCACGCGACATTTCAACTCAATATATCTAAAAAAGTTGTCGTCATCCCTATTCTGTTCACAAGGAATTAAAATATATTTTTAAACGTTTATTTTATTAGCTTGTTAGAAATAAAATACGAATACGAAAAGGACACATTTTTTTCTTCTTTTCGTAAGTCGAAAAGGTTCATACATAAAATTGAAATTAAAAATCTCATTCTAAACGGGCGTAAGACAAAAATGACGCAGTATAATAGAATAGTTCTGCGCGTAGCCACAGTATATTTAATAGTACTAGGTACAGAATGGATACGTAAACACCCGCCAGAATCTAGCCCGCGCGCAATTCGCGCCCAACTCGCCTTACCGTCATTTGTTTCATCCGGGAATGGTGAGTGGATCATTGGTCCTTGGTCCGCGTAGTAGTCACACACACACTTACAAGTGTACAGACGTCCTCGCACGCACACAGACGTCCTCGCACGCAAACATTGACACTTCATTCGAATTGTGTTCTAAATCGTGCTTTTATAGGCCGTGTCCGCCCTGTGGCATAGCGCCAATCCTTTAGCCGCTCTAGTGAGTTACCATTTAAACAAGATTTTCTCCGAAAGTAATGAACGGAAAAATCTGAAACTTCTTGAATCCTGTGGACAGAGAGACCGAAACTGTTTTACGCCTTACTAATTTATCAATTGGGGTTTAGTCGCATTTACTTCACAAGCGCAGTTGCCCCGGCTCACCTTATATATTTAATTTAAATAACTTATGGAACATTCGATATTTTCACAGATATGAGGGCTGGAGGGGTTTCTACAAGGGCCTAAAGCCGAACCTGACTCGGGTGATCCCTGCGACGATGATCACCTTTTTGACGTACGAAAACGTCTCTCATTACATGCTTCGGAGGGGGAGAGAGATCCCCTTGACTTCTTAGGGCCACTTGCATCAAGCAGCTAATCTCAAGCCTCTTATTTGGTGTTTTATGGGGCTATACGTATGTGTGTCACCTCCGGCCATGGCTGATCTAGTGTGACGGCAAGCTTAGCCTCTTACAGAGGCCGAATCGCGCTTAGAGCGCTTACATCACCTTGCCTCCTTTTTCCTCTTGAAAGTCGACTCCTAAGAGGAAAATATATGCAAAGTGTTGTGAGCACTCTAAGCGCGATTCGGTACGCAGCCAGAGCGATTCACGGAAGCTGACATGAATGGATTCAATGAGTGAATGATAATCTGTGTGTGCGTCACAAGTTAGTTGAATCAATAAGTAACAACCATGTTTTAGCCAGTCGAGCCTCCTTTATAAGAATTACATTTACACTTTGTCAAATGACGTTGCTTTCGTTCATTCTTTTTTTATTATAATAAGCAAGCATTAGACCACGATCTCACCTGATTGTAAGTGACGATGGGGTCGAGGGTGATACATGCCTACTTAGATAGTACCTGTTCACTCTCGACTTGAAAAGATCCAAGATATAACTATCGGGGAAGAGACCGGCCGGTGGAGAATTCCACTCCTTAGCTGTTCGCATGATGAAGCATGAATGCCATGAATTAATGCCATCTTTCGCGAATCGATCTGTAACTCGGTTTAGTTGTAGCAGCTTAACTCTAGTTAAGAGGCTAACAAGAGGTTAGCAGCGATGGCGTAAGTCGGCCTCGGCCTTTTACTATTAGACGTTGGAATTAGAGTCCTAACCCGCGTGAAACTTGAGCTACAGCGTAAGTCTTAGTAACAGATTGTCACAATTGCTATAATAACCCGCGGATTAGATAATTATTATTCATTTTCCTATCATTTATTAATAATTAAGACTCTTTAAAAAGGGGGAAGCCCCATGTTCTATGAGGGCTACTACTACTACTACAACAGCCTATTTACGGTCCACTGCTGGGCACAGGCCTCTCATCGCGAGAGGGTTTGGGCTATAGTCCTCACGCGGGCCCAATGCGGATTGGGGACTTCACACACATATTTGAATTACTTCGCAGGTGCGTTCAGATTTCCTCACGATGTTTTCCTTCACCGAAAAGCTCAGTGGTAAATTCTAATTGTATTTCGCACATAAGTAAACTTAGAGGTGCGAGCCGGAATCGAACCCCCGACGCTCTGCATGAGAGGCGGTAGGTCGAATCACTAGGCCACCACGAACTTATGAGGGCTATCAGGCTATCACGTATGAATTCGCCGCTAAAGGCGCTAACTGTCTCGTGAGGTTCAGTATTGCCAATTAAGCACATTATATTCCATATTATACGCTTAATTGGCAACACTGAGGACTCCTGATCACCTTCTATGAAATGTCTCATTACATGTTGCGCAGGGAGAGATCCCCTTTAGTTTTTAGGCACATTTACTATAGGGGTTAGAGTTAGGGCCCTAACCCGGGACAAACTTGACCTAACTCGTGGTTACGACAACATGAAACAAACGCTCTAATACTGCATTTATAAGGCAGGTCTGAATCGAACTCTGAATTCTTAATCTGAGGTCCTATTCGAAACAGTACAGGCAGCATCCTTATCCCTAAATGAAAATACGCTTTATAAATATTTAGCGAGATAGTATATAAGTGTTATACATAGACATAAATAATACTTCGTATGGACCCGGCCTAACGTAGATACATGTCATGTTTCCCCACTTCATTGGTGTCCAATCCAAAGTTAAACTTGTATCGTGACACTAAAGCTGGGTCACATTTTTCCAACAACGAGACGAGTATTTAGATACTGAGAAACAGTTTCGAAAAAAGTTTTTTTAAAAACGCTTATTGTCACGCACGCTCGGTGACAGAACTTTGGATTGGATACCGTGGAAGTGGGGACATATTACGTGTACGTTAGACCGGGTCTATATTATTTACGTCTATGGTGTTATACTATATCCAATAAGTGATACACCATCTCCATATCGAGATGTTATATTACTGACTAGTTGTGACCCGTGACTTCGTCTGCGTGGAATATAAAATTGCCCATAAACTTTTCTTTCCGACATTCGATTTTAATCAAACATAGCTTATATTTTCCTCCAAATTATGCTCTATCCCTTGAAAACTGTATTCAAATCGGTTCAGTAGTTCCGGAGATAACTCTAACAAACAGGCAGACAGAAGGAAAGAGACAGAAAAAATACCCTTTTATTATCCATACTAATATTATAAATGCGAAAGTCACTCTGTCTGTCTGTCTGTTACTTCTTCAGGCTTCAACCGCTGGACCAATTGAGATGAAATTTGTCATGGAGATAGTTGCGGTCCCGGGAAAGGACATAGGCTACTTTTTATCCCGGAAAAACGCATAGTTCCCGCGGGAACGCGATAATCGAATTCGACGCTGGCGAAGTCGCGGGTAGAAGCTAGTAGTGTATAGTTACTGATTTAACTATCACTGCACTATCACTATCTCTTATTTAGTGCCTTTTCACACTTAAGCGATTTGCCAGCGATTTCTATACAAATCTCGATGTCACGATGAAAAATCGTGATCGCCGCGAGGTCGCCGCGTTCGAGATTTGTATAGAAATCGCTGTCAAATCGCCAAAAAGAATGGCTAGTGTGAACAGGCCCTTAGAGATAGCGATGGACACTATCCCAATGTACCGTTTCAAATAGAGCCCCTGAATTCCGATGCCTTGTTTCACACACGTCTTAAAAATCAGATAACAGTAGCTGTGTTGCCATTTCACTCTTTAAGTGAAAGTTTGTTATGTCGCACTATGATGACATTTCCATTTTAATGGTTTACTGAAGGGAGGGGTCTCAAATATTTCAAGGCAAATGTGGATTTAGAAGATTCAAATAATAGTTTTTAACTTCTCATTTCGTCAATCGAAAAGAGGTTTACTCCAAACTCTGAAATTACTTGCACAAATGAAGGCTTTTTAATATATCTTTATAGACCACATTACCTTCCCCAAATTCAAAAAGGGTCCTCCCTATAAACGGCTGTAATTTGTGAGCTGTGACGTATTTTCACGTGTTTTTATTTTTAAATTTACCTATTTTTCATATTATTACCAACCGTAGGTCTGAGCCAGTAATAGTATATTACAGACCTAGTGGTTTGTCAAAAGTTTTACGTCTTGCCTTGGCCAAGAAGTGAGATTTTCTCTCCGCGTAGCGGGCAGAAAAACCCACTTTATGGCCAAGGGTGATGTAATAGTACATTACAGGCCTAGTGCGGTGAATTCGTTAATGTCCCAGATCGCAGGTATTTGTGACCCGAACCGAAGGTGAGGGCCATAAATATGCGATCTGGGGCTTTACGAAGTACCGCCCGTGGTTTGTCAAAAGTTTTACGTCTTGCCTTGGCCGAGAAGTGAGATTTTCTCTCCGCGTAGCGGGCAGAAAATCCCACTTTACGGCCAAGGGTGATGTAATAACTGTTTATATCGACACGCGTGTGTAATAGTTAAGTATGTTGCATTTCCCTTAGTATTTACTTTACCCCTAAGTTTACCAATAGATAGGGCGGATAATAGCAAATTTTTATGCCAGAATAATAAAGGTCTGAGTGGCGCGCCTTGGGGGAGGCCTAAGTCCAGCAGTGGGCGACTGGTATGATGATGACTCATCACCATCATTCCAGTCGCACACTGCTGGACGCCCACTGCATGTTTTGTGCATAGACGAAACTAGGAACCTATGTGGTATATTAGTATCATAATATCACAATTAAGGGTAGTTACAACTGAGATCGTTTAAGTATCTAATTAAATATCTATTCATCACAATTTATGACCGGTCGGTACAAAGAATGTTATTTATAATAAGTTGTGTTTTTTTTTACAAACCAGGCTGTGTTTTGTTTGTTCCTTACTTTGCTATGATATATAAATAATATTGCGTACTTTCTCATGTTATGTTTGTCATAGTAATTCATTTTATCATTAAGCTAATATATGTATATGATGTAATCGAAGGTTTCTTCGGATTTGGATTTTTCATTTGTAACAGTGGAATAGTTGAATATGACGATTTTTCTCCATAAAAAAGGTATGGCAAAAAATTGTCTAGGTACATATTTGCAAATTTGTGTGAAAAGGCGGCAATTTTTTTGCCTCAGTAGGTACTTAAACCTATATGTAAAAGTAGTTTAGAAAATGTCGAACAGTGCGTTATTTCTTTTGAGTATGAATAAGGTTGTTTTTGGAATTAATAAATGGAATCCTAGAAAAGCGTTTCGTTTCTATTACTTACATTAGATTCTAACTAGCACCCGCGCATTAGCTCATTTACGCCCCACAGCTGGGCGTTGCAATTGAACTTTAACAAGCTAAGTTTAAAGTTCAATTTGAGCGCGGTGACGTTTTGACATTCCCTAATAGATTCCCTATGAAATCCCTTTTGCGCCCCGAATGAGGCCCCATCTCATCACGAGAGGGGTTTTCACTTTAGGCTTCTATCTACCACCAGACCATCTAGAATAATGAAAAAAAACTGTCAGTAAATTGTAGTAGGTAATATGTGTCTTTCCTAGTATGATATTTTGTCGGCGATATAAATATATGGTGTTGGTATTAAATTAGTTCACTGGCATTTGAATTTCTCATTATATTTACGCCCAAAGACTGAATGTACCTACTTATCTTATAACCATAAGTTCTCTCAGTTTTCACTCGCCTGTTTGTTCGCAGTAGGTAAAACAGGTAGTTATAGATAAAAAACTTAGCTAAATCACCTCGTATGTGTAGTAGTAACCTGTGTATATATAGAAAAGTTGACGTTCCATATTTGAATTTTCCTCGAATTTCCATATCAACTTGGAACACAACTACATACAACAGGTGACTTACTTAAGTTTTTTACCTATACCTGTTTATACGAAAATTGAACAGTATTGGACCTTATCACCTAAGCTACAGAGTATATTATTCTGTCAGTGTGTTAAAGTACGTTTTCCCCTCATTCGTTCGCAATAACTTTGCGTGCTGGCCATTTAAAAATGTCACGAGATGTCACTACCTGAAAGTACCTACCACGATAGCTTCGGAAAACGTTCAAGCCGCTGTCAGTCAGATGCACAGTTGCACACGCTGACACGGTGCTCATTGGAATAATTCGAAATTCGAATATGATAAGTGAAACCAACCACAGGTGAAACATTTGATTACATTTGGTTGAAAGTTTAGTTCGAGTTGTGAGAGACCAAATCTAGATGGCGCTAGTAGTTTGTCACGTCCTCGCGATTGAGGAACTGTGTCGCGCGTGTTTACACTAGCAAACCTATTCAAGATGGAATAGAAGATGTGAAAGAAAATTGTTATGCATGTAAGTACACTTTTTATATATCTACTCTTTATAACTAGGTACTCTGAATGATCCATGTTTCTTGAACTTACTTAGGTAGGACAGACAGGTGACCTCTATGTACCTGTACCTATTCAAATGCGATTTATTTTTTGAACATTCATAATGATTACATCTATGTAGTGCCTATTTAAGTATGTGTTGTGTATATGTACAATTGTACATATCATAACTAACTAACCTGTCGTAGGTATCGTATTAGGTAGTAAATAAAATAACAACCTACGACAACAAATGTCTAATTGATGTTCTTTTACTCGTATGCTTAAGGATAGATTAGTTTGAAGTGGTTTAGATACAATTAATTAGATACTTATTTATTAATTTATTGTACAAAAATTAGGTAGTTGGTAATTAATATTATAAAATTACTAGCTTCTGCCCGCGACTTCGACCGCGTGGAATACGGATATCGCGTTCCCGCGGGAACTATGTTTTTTCCGGGATAAAAAGTAGCCTACGTCCTTTCCCAGGACCCCACTATCTCCAAATTTCATTTAAATCGGTCAAGCGGTTGAAGCGTGAAGAGGTAAGTAACAGACGTCTGTTACTTTCGCATTTATAATATTAGTATGGATTATAAATTAGGTAGTATCAGTTTGCAAGGAATTGGGGGTACCACAACTCCAGTAATTTGTAAGGACAAATAAATATTACCTATTTATTTGTTTATTGAAATTAAATTGATTGTGGAGTGGATGGTTACCACCACCTTACCTGCTATTTTGCCGCCAAATAGTACCTATTGCTATTGCTAGTAGTCGCACTGTTGTGTTCTTGTTGCTGTTGTGTTTTTTTAAATCTTTATCTTTTTTATCTTGTGAGGGAAAAAGAGCTGGTGAAATAAATTACTGGCATAGAGGACTTCCAATTTACTTCTAAGGGACGATTCACACCTATCGGATGGAATCGAAGAGAATTTAAGTAGGTAATATAATGTAAAGGAATTTAGACCGAGCAGTGATAAATTTATATTTTTTGCGTTCTTTCGGCTTGTTGTGCCGATGCCGTCGAATGCTAAATGTCTCTTTTTCCTTCGAGAATAAAAGGGACAACCGAACTCCGAGCGATGCAATCGACTTCCGTCGAATGCGATTGAATTCGGTGGAATGCGATCGAATTATGCCGAATGACGCCGAATCCGAATACTGTAGCATTGGGTGTCACCACACATGTGATTCTATTAGATCCGGTGGGTGAGAACCGTACTTCAAGGTCACAGTGACTACTTACTTACCATCAGGTGGCCTGTGGCGTTCGATTGCCATTAAATACTTACCACAAAAAACCTTTATTTAACTAATAGAATACATAAAATGAAATATTCATTTGATAGGAATATTGTCCTTCTACGCAGGGATCAAAAGTAAATCAGCAAGCAGAAACTATTCTCTCTAAAACGATTCTTTACCCAATATTTAAATATAGGGTTTGACGTCATTTCGTAATCTTTAACGTATTAAGGGTTCTATTCTGCTTTAAAATACAGAAAGAACCCTAAAATACTTAACTTACTAAAATAAACAGTTGCGTTCTTTAGCTGTTACATATCAGGTACTTTATATTTATCTACATTTAGTTAGAAACACTCGTGTGGAAAATAACTGGGTACGTTCTCGAAGGGATTAAATGATAGCCTCCTTGTTGTATTGTGTACGTGTGAAGGGACTTTATGCGAGTACGTGAATGGGGATATGGGTACAGGACTTTCCATATCTCTAAATAATGAGATAAGTACGTCTCAATATTTATCGAGGATTCTATTGGAATTGGAATTGGTCCCTAAAATTGAGATAGATCATTTCCCCGAATAGCTTTTTGAATGTTCAAATGTCTTGCTATAATCTTCTTCTTATTCTCGTGTGAATTGATCAAGCTTAATCTAAGATTGTTTCTGCCAAAATTTCCACTGAGCTGGTACAACTTGCTCACATTGGTGGGCTTAGCTTAGTGGCGCTTAGTGACAGGTAGCCTAAAGCCCACCAATGGGGCTTTAGGCTGCCTGTCACTAAGCGACATGTCTCATTGAGGACCACATCCACCTGTTTTGCATGCGCAGAGTTGCACTAGACCGGACATGCATATTCTGCAGCAGAGAAACTGAGTGCGAGGGCCGTTGTGCGAAGGGTGTGCGGTTTGGCACCCCAAGATGTTCCAGTAATACGCCGTAGGAGATTATTTCGTGCTGCTATTTTTTGCTTGGTATTTAAGCAATGGGTTTTGAATGTGAGGGCCCTGTCCAGCGTTGTTCCTAAGTATTTTGGGTTAAATGTATGATCAAGGGTACAACCCTCCCATGCGATGTTCAACTCCCTAGAAGCTTCTATACATAATAAACATTGATTTAACTTAAACCACTTGAGGCTTATCTACTGTATCATTAAAATGGAACGCATTTTAATTATTAAAAAAAAAATGTCAACCGGTTCACGAGCGTCACTACGCATCATGGCAGCTTAGGACTGTTATTGTTATTATTCTATTGTGCTTAATAATAAACTTAATTGTGCAGAGTCGTGGCCATTTATTTCCTAAAACAATCTCAATACATCTACCTCGTATGAAATTCCAGTTAAACAAAAAAAACCTGAATATGTATTTATTTTCCATCTTTCGATAAAAGTGGGTGAAACGGGAATGTCAAGAGGATATTCTTTTACAAATTATCTTTTCTCGCTTTACCTAATAAAAAAGCGAGTCGCACAATTTCATCATTTAAAAACACTACGCGTTTCAATAATTATCTCTAAACTGCAACATATAAGTAATTAAGTATTTAACTTAATTGTCTCGAATAATCGACTTGTTATTGTTGACCGCTCAGCGACCCTTTACATCCAGCCATTTTGATTGGGATACCTATTTAATTCTGAACAGATTTATTACCTCTCTTATCGCCAGAGGGCATTTACGCGAATTGTAACGTACAACAAACACTTTATCAAGCTCTGTAGATGAACTTACTTGTGTTCTGGCCAGTTATAAAAAGAAAAAGTTTCCCGCCTATTTTGGCGGCTGCAAGCGCTGTCAAAATTAGGTCATTTCTAGTTCAAGTTTTCTTTCTGTAGTAAAATAAAATAGTGTGTGATGTAATCTAATCTTGTTTCATATTGTTATCGTTTGTATATTTGAAACGCTGAATCTTAGCAGTGCTTATCTTGTTTTAATATGATAGAACAATTAAACAAGCGTGCTGTTCACGAACAACTGTTGGAAAGAGAGAGGATACTGCAATTAAGAACGAAACCTAAGATCAATATGGAACACACCAGGAACGGACGGTGGCTGGCTCAGGTATACCAGAAGAAATACTGATTTTATAAAATTAATAGTACATTGGTTTGTCTAAAGTTTTACGTCTTGCCTTGGGCAGGAAGTGAGATTTATTCCCCGCGTAGCGGGCAGAAAATCCCACTTTACCGCCAAGGGTGACGTAATAGTACATTACAGACCTAGGGTGGTGAATTCGTAAATGTCGCAGATCGCAGGTTGCTGTGGCCCGAACCGAAGGTGAGGGCCATAAATATGCGATCTGGGGCTTTACGAATTACCGCCCGTGGTTTGTCAAAAGTTTTACGTCTTGCCTTGGCCAAGAAGTGAGATTTTCTCTCCGCGTAACGGGCAGAAAATCCCACTTTACGGCCAAGGGTGATGTAAATAAATATTAATTATCCTTAATTAAACTCCCAAACTTATTTACGTATAGATATACTTCTGCTTGGAATATTGTTGTTATAAAAACGCCCCAAGATATTTATTTAATAGCTTCTGCCCGCGACTTCGTCCGCGTGGATTTCGTTAATAGCATTCCGCACGCGGGAACTATGCATTTTGCCGGGATAATATTTTTGTAGCAATCCGTCCAGTAGTTTTCGAGTTAAATCGAACATACATACATGCATGCATACATACATTTTTCTAAAAATCGTTATTTTGTGTTCAGTATCGTTTAATAGTCCCCTCGACTTGATAGTTTCTTTTAATTTTCAAGTTTCAGCGACTTCTTCTACAGACTTATTATTAGTAAGTATAGATTGTATAACGTTGCTAGCTTCCGCCCGCGGCTTCGCCCGATGGAATTCGGTTAGCGTCCCGTGGGAACTTTGCGTTTTCCGGAATAAAAGTAGCCTATGTCCGGGGAAGGACTAGAACTATCTCCATACATGCAGTGGCGTGCACAGAGATTTTAGACAGGGTAGACAAAAAAATATAACTCAGCATATTTTCTCATCTTTTCGATTAATAATTGCGTATACTTAAGTCAATATAAATATCCATGTACCTAAACAATCTAAACAGAATAATCAGTGCACCCCGGGGCCCAAGAATAGTATTAGTATTTCGTATTCAAACTCGGGTTATCTTTTACCTACACCGGCCTTATTCGATTGAAACTTGCTAAAAGAAAGTTTTTAAAATGCACCATTTTCAATGGTTCATAGACAGCACACATCCACTAAAAAATAATCGCAGTTTACAAAATATTCATTGTAAATAACTTTCCTGTTTATTAGTATCAATATTTTCAAAGCACAAGAACAAACCAAACAACATCATTTCAGCCGAAATATAATTTAATAACAAAAAAGATAAATAGAAAAACGACAAATAATGTTACAACAACAATACGTATACAAAATGCTGCAAGCGCTTCGAAAAGACATGTCTAAACTCCGCCGGTATGCTTGCGTGCGTTTGGTTCATACGCCTCCCGTTAGTTAGCGCTGTCGTCGTGCACACTGGCAATATGATGACGCACGAAAGAACGTTTTCGGACGGAAGACAGATTAGTTTCCGTCTTTCTCCTTGAAGGTGCGTAGCGGCGCTAGTGTATTGAATTCCGACTGTCTTTGGATGTAACTATCGAGTACAGAACAGTACAAAGGATACGATGATGACCCGATAGATAGAGCTGTTTTGAAATTTAAGTTAATGCGTAATGTACTGATATTTTATACGTAGATGAAGCTATTAGGTATCATAATAAAGCAAATTAGATAACGTTGGGGTAGGGTAGACAGTGTCTTTTTGTCTGTATGGAGTGCACGCCACTGCATACATGCCATGCTCCATACCAAATTTCATCTAAATCGGTCCTGCGGTTGAAGCGCGTGTAAGAGACAGAGTTATTTTCGCTTTTATAATATTAATTATGGATTAACCTCTGTGTGGGAACAACGTGACTGATGAATGAATACTGGAGTGGTGTGGTATTGCATTTGGCCATTGGTTTGCGATCCTCAAGACAGCCAGATTTTTTTCTGTACGAAAATGAACCTTATCAGTGTTCAGTCACAATGAAAGTCCAAACTAACCACTTTGATGACAAGTAGTGAACATGAGGGTAATCGAAACTATCGTACAGAAAAACAACCGGTTGTCATGGGGATCGCAAACCAAGCGGCATTCACTGAATTATTGATACAGTTGTTTTTTTTTTCCACGGAAAGCGTCCAACATACGGACGGCTAATTTCGTCGATTGACGCACTCGCTCCGGTAGCCGTGATCGTCTAGTGGTTAGGACCCTACGTTGTGGCCGTAGTAACCCAGGTTCGAATCCTGGTCACGGCAGTGATGGCACTGTCGCGGCGGAGTATACTTTTTTAGTTTTACTGAATGACATCTGTCATTCAGTTTTTTAGGAAAAAATAACAGTTTCATATTTTAATACGGGCGATTTTAAATCAGTTTAAGACCATACAAAAAAGGAGATAATGTAATTAATTTTTATTGATGCGTGTGTTATCGATAAAACAAGTCAAAGTAATTAAATAAGCAATTAGATCGACCTAACTTAATTATTTTTTGACTACTTATCTATAATTAGGTATATTGACTTGAACATTTTTTTTATAAAATTTTGAATAGGTACGACGTTTCTTTTTGAAATTCGACAACGAAATTTAAAAACGCGCGACATACTTACAGCAAATACGGAAATTAAAATTAGTATGAATTAGTAGTACAAAAAAAATTTTCCTGAAAAAAAAAACAAAATATTTCTTGTTTTATGCAAATAATATTAGTAAAAGTACAAAACAGCTGTTATACAAATACGTAGGTACGAGTAGGTACGACTTTGTATGCGTCGTCATTTCAAATGTAAATTAAAAAAATATTCCATGCAGATTTTATGACAATATTATTTTGTTAGGGTAGAAATTAGATATGTAGGTGCCCTACAATATCTTTTAAGCATGCTGTGTATTGTCTAATCTAATATATATTCAAATCCACCTGCCATCTACCGACGAATAAAGTAAACTGTAATCGATTTGGCTAACGGCTGACTAATATTCTGATATAATTGTGTTTGCTTATCGCATCCTACTGATAAGCCAGATATCGTGATAATATTTAGTATTTCGTTACTGAAGCGTCTACCGTATCCGGTAAATAATTTTGCCATTTTTCGTGAGCTGCAGAAACTGTCAGTTGTTTATTATATTAGTTTTAGTGCAAACTTATTTGAAATGTTGTTGACATAAGTGTGTGTGTGTGTGTGTGTGAATTAGTGTTTTAAGTGACTGTTCACAGAAGAACACAATCACAGTTCTGTGAATCATGTTGGCAGAAGACGCAATGGAAGTGGAAATGAGGGAGCGGTTTGAAGTAAGTGAACTCAGAGTATAAATCTATTTAGAGTATTACTTCCATTTTTACCCGACTTGAAAAAAAGAAGGAGGTTCTCAACTCGTCTTGGTCCCATTTTTATTTGGTTCAGTTCTGACGATGGGATCCATGAGAAAATGAGGGAACTCCTCAAAATTTGTTAGCACGTGTATGATTTTGGCGTTAATCAAAGACAAGTGAGACATACGTCCCATCGTAGCCATATTTGGAAACTGTAGCCGAAAAAAAAATTGAGTACAATATAAGTTAGCTTACCTTACCTTAGTGCTACTGCTATCGGTATTATTTACAAATTGGCTTGTCGTGTCCATTGACGTGCATTATGCGCACGAGTGGGCTTGTTGAGTCATACTTCCTTACTAGAGTCGACATAATCATAATCATTTAATCCTCATAGCGATCTACTTGTTTTTAGGGTTCCGAACCTCAAGAGGTAAAAACGGAACCCTTATAGGATCACTCGTGTGTCTGTCCGTCCGTCTGTCACAGTCGATTTTCTCCGAAAGTACCGATTAAGTTGAAAATTGGTACGTATATGTAAGTTTGTGACCCAAAGACGGACGTGTAACGAAAATAAATTAATTTTAAACAATAGATCCTATTTTTTGGGGCTACATTTGAAAAAAATTATTAATGAAGTTTTTCAAACTATATCGTGTGATATATCAAATGAAAGTACTTCTTATGAGGATCTCAAATATATATTTTTTATTTCTTTTTTGGTCAAAACTTTTCGAGTTATTTAAGAAAATAGGCGGAAAATGACCCCCCCCCCCTTATCTCCGAAACAACTGGACCTAAAATTTTGGAAAAAATACGGAGGATTGTTATTGACCTATAGATTACAGGAAAATTATTAAGAAGTCCATGGTATTTGAAATCTATCATATAGAAGAGCTTATCCTGTGAAACGGTTTGAAAATGACGTCATTGAAGTGTCATCAAGGGTCGGAACCCTCGCCACGCGAGTTTAACTCGCTTCTTGGCCGGTTTTTGAATATATACAACAGGTAAATTGTGGCTTACATATAACTTGAACAATATACACCAGAAGTGTCTCATAAAATCTTATAAAAGTTTAAAAAAAAGAAAAAAAAAATCATATAAAAGTTTACATTTTCTTAAAGTAACATAGGTAGTGAAATCTTACCATAAAGGGCAGTAACAATAGTTGTGCCTGAGCTGGGAAATTCCTGTGTTTCAGGCAGAAGAAGGACTTACATATTATGATTTATGTATAACCAATTTATATATACCTAATTGCAAATTTAATTTAAAGTAACTAACAAATACTTTAAGTGCTATACGAGTAGGTACCTAGATATAGCTTAGTAGTAGGTAGTTTTCTTTATTGGAATGTATTTTTTTATTACAACATGACAATATTTGCGTCATCAGAATTATTAACTGGGTGATATGTTACTTTTGTATTAATTATGTTATGTCCCTAAGAACATCGAAAAGGCGGCGGCAGAACTTAGTATAGTCTTTGATATACTTAGTAAATATGTACCTACTTATAACATCTCAGTTACCACTACGAGAAGAGATCTTCTACCATCTAAAGTCCCGCGCCTTCACATTTCAAAACGCTTCAATGTATTTAAAAAGGGTGCCCTCTATTTGGCATAATTCTTTTTGTCCGAAACTGTTTACGCATAACAGGCTTCGCATAATTTATCTACGCCGAATCTTGAATTTGCCGAATTTTTATTACGCATAATTCTTTATTGGCCGAATGGGTGTTTACCCGAATATTGTGTTGGCATAATGTTGACTTGGCCAAATTTGATTATGCATAATATTGTTTGGCATACTAGTAATTTACCAAAATTTGGATAGGCCGAAATATTGTCCGAATTTATGTCCGAAATAACAAATTATGTAGGGACGGTGTGCGCGGTAACACCCAAAGTTTGGAGCAAAGCCGACTCGCATAGGTTAGGTTAGGTTATTTTTTATATAAGTAAACGAAATTATCAGTTAGTAAAAATCCCTTTCCCCCAATATCATGATTGATGTTATACAGGATACTCATTTAATAAATCGACGAGAATAAAGGTATGCGAAAGTAGTTTTCGGCGTAACGAATTTCGGCGAAAGTAATTTTCTGCCTAAACAATATTCGAAATTCGAAAATTATGCGTGAAAACCATTCGGCGTAAATAGATTATGCGTAATAGAATTCGACGAAAGATCATTATGCGAGTTTAGTTTCGACGTAAACACTATTATGCCTATACTTATTATGCAAAATCGAATTCTGCCAAAAAAAATTATGCGTAAACAAGGGGCACCATTTAAAAAGCACCACCAACACTCCCAACACATGTGTGCGTGCTAATTAAGACAGCCATCAACTATGCGTTGACAGTGTTGGTGGTGCTTTTTAAATAATAATAAAAAAAAAAAACGTTTTGAAATGTGAAGGCGCGGGACTTTAGATAGTAGAAGATCTCTACAACATGTTATTATTTGCGTCATCAGAATTATTAACTGGGTCATGTGTTACTTTTCTATTAATTATGTTATGTCCCTAAGAACATTGAAAAGCCGGCGGGCGGAACTTAGTAGGTATAGTCTGTGATATACTTAGTAAAGTGCCTACTTATAACATCTCAGTTAACACTACGAGTAGTTAACTGAATAATTATTATTATTGAGTTACAAAGTAGGTACCTCATCGATTAAGATTACATGTTTTATAAAAAACTAGCTTTAACCCGCGGCTTCGCCCGCGTGGAATTCGGTTATCATGCTCCCGCGAGCTCTATGCGCCGCTGCGGGCAGGCGCAGAATTTATTTTCTCCTGGGAACTTTTTGTTTCTTCGATAACTCCCAAAGATATTCATTTGAATTGCATGGTGTAAATGGCAATCATAAAGTCCATGAAATGCTTAAGGTAACTTTTGTATTTAAAATGATTAATACTGTACTGTATCCCTCTAAATAGCATTCTTTCCAAATCACACTTTATATGGGGGTATAGTAAGCTATCCTTAGAAGATAGACCTATACCATCGCGGACTTTTTTGTAGACCTTAATAAGAGAAACAATTCTTCCATACATTGTTGTGTTATACCTCAAAGGGGTTAGGCAGCGTTTTCGATGAAAGCTCCCAGCCGGCTTGATTTTATCCGCCAACTTGAACTAACATCGTCGTATTTCATCGAATTTACAGAAAACTATAACAAAGTATATACTAAAACCTGCCTCAGCTCAGGAACTACTCTATCTGTTAGTGAAAACTGCATTAAAATCCGTTCAGTGGTTTTTGAGTTTATCGCGAACATCCAGACAGACAGACAGACAGTCAGACAAACGCGGCGGGGGACTTTGTTCTATAATATGTAGTGATATATCTATAAAACAAAGTTGTGTTAGTTACACCATTTATAACTGGAGAACTTCGATGATCTTTGATTTTTTGGATTTGTCTCCGTCCCGAATAGGGGGTTCGATTCCGGCTCGCACCTCTAAGTTTACTTATGTGTGAAGTTCAATTTAACGAATGACGATGGTTTTTTTTCAATACTTCTATAACTATAACTATGTATATACATATATCATCGAGTATGCAAATTTAAAGTCTACACGGGCGAAGCCGCGGGCAACGGCTAGTTTAATTTAAATTCCAAATTGATACCGCTACGTGTTCCTGAGAAGTGATCCTATAAGGGGCTCCATTCTTTACTTTTGAGGTACGGAACCCTAACAAATACTATAAAATTAGAATTCTTATAAAATATTTTAAGTTAGCCTTTTAACGGAACATGGAAGTACCATAAAAGCTTACAACCCTTAAAAAATTTGAAAAAATCCTTCTTTAGTTGATGCCTACGTCATTAAAGGAATACGTGAGAAAATTTCAAGTTTCTAGCTCTAAGGGTTTGGCCTGTGCATTTATTTAAAACTTTCATCCCCTATTTTTCCCTCTTAGGTGTTCAATTTTAGAAAACGCTGAAATACGTCACTCATTATTTTGGCCGCACTCAATTCATACGAAATGTCATGCAAGTATGTTGAAGAAATAAAAAGTTTAATACAAAATTTCATCCCCTATTTCACCCTCTTGGGGTTTGAATTTTGAACAATCATTTCTTATTGGATGCCTACGTCATAAGAGGAATACGTGTGCTAAATTTAAAGTATATAGACCGAAGGGTTTGGCCTATGTGTTTATTTAAATATTTCATCCCCTATTTTACCCTCTTAAGGGTTGAATTTTAGAAACTCTGAAATACATTACTCATTATTTTTGCCGCAATCAATTTGTATGAAATTTCATGCAAATATGTCCAAGGAATAAAAAGTTTTATGAAAACTCTCATCCCCTATTTCACTCCCTTGGGGTTTGAACTTTGAAAATTCCTTCCTTGGTGGATGCCAACGTCATAAGAGGAATACGTGTGCGAAATTTTAAGTTTGTAGCCTTAAGGGTCTGGTCTATGCGTTTATCTAAAATTTTCACCCCCTAATTCACACCCTTGGGGGTTGAATTTTGAAAATTCCTTTCTTGGTAGATGCCAACGTCATAAGAGGAATACGTTTGCGAAATTTCGAGTTTGTAGACCTAAGGGTCTGGCCTTTGCGTTTATCTGAAACTTTCACCCCTTAATTCACACCCCTGGGGGTTGAATTTTGAAAATTCCTTCCTTGGTGGATGCCAACGTCATAAGAGGAATACGTGTGCAAAATTTCAAGTTTCTAGCCTTAAGGCCAACCTTTGCGTTTATTTAAAACTTTCACCCCCTTGGGGGTTGACTTTTGAAACATCCTTCCTTAGTGGATGCTTACGTCATAAGAGGAATACGTGTACTAAATTTTAAGTTTGTAGCCCGAAGAGTTTGGCCTGTGCGTTTATTTAAATCTTTCATCCCCTATTTTACCCGCTTAAGGGTTGAATTTTAGAAAACTCTGAATTATGTTACTCATTATTTTTGCCGCACTCAATTCGTATGAAATTTCATGCAAATATGTCCAAGGAATAAAAAGTTTTATGAAAACTTTCATCCCTTATTTTACCTCCTTGGGGGTTGAATTTAGAAAATTCCTTTCTTGGTAGATGCCATCGTCATAAGAGGAATACGTGTGCGAAATTTCGAGTTCGTAGACCTAAGGGTCTGGCCTTTGCGTTTATCTAAAACTTTCACCCCCTAATTCACACCCTTGGGGGTTGAATTTTGAAAAATCCTTCCTTGGTGGATGCCAACGTCATAAGAGGAATACGTGTGCGAAATTCCAAGTTTCTAGCCTTAAGGCCAACCTTTGCGTTTATCTAAAACTTTCACCCCTTCATTCACCCCCTTGGGGGTTGAATTTTGAAAAATCCTTCCTTAGTGGATGCTTACGTCATAAGAGGAATACGTGTACTAAATTTTAAGTTTGTAGCCCGAAGGGTTTGGCCTGTGCGTTTATTTAAATCTTTCATCCCCTATTTTACCCACTTAAGGGTTGAAATTTAGAAAACTCTGAATTATATTCCTCATTATTTTTGCCGTACTCAATTCGTATGAAATTTCATGCAAATATGTCCAAGGAATAAAAAGTTTTAAGAAAACTTTCATCCCTTATTTCACCCCCATGGGGGTTGAATTTTGAAAATTTCTTTCTTGGTGGATGCCAACGTCATAAGAGGAATACGTGTGCGAAATTTCAAGTTTGTAGCCCTAAGGGTCTGGCCTTTGCGTATATCTAAAACTTTCATCCCTTAATTCACACCCTTCGGGGTTGAATTTTGAAAATTCCTTCCTTGGTGGATGCCAACGTCGTAAGAGGAATACGTGTGCGAAATTTCGAGTTTGTAGCCCTAGGGGTGTGGCCTTTGCGTTTATCTAAAACTTTCACCCCCTAATTCACCCCCTTGGGGGTTGAATTTTTAAAAATCCTTCCTTAGTGGATGCCTACGTCATAAGAGGAATACGTGTGCGAAATTTCAAGTTTCTAGCTTTACCGGTTTGGCCTGGGCGTTTATACATCAGTCAGTCACCTTTGCCTTTTATATATACAGATTATTGAGTATATGAATATTTTCAAATACTCAATAATAATTTTTGAATTAACCACTGTGCTTTTCGGTGAAGGAAAACATTGTGAGGAAACCTGCACGCATTTGCGATTAATTCAAAGATGTGTGTGAAGTCCCCAATCCCAAGCCCTCTTGTGATGAGAGGAGGCCTGTGCCCAGCAGTGGGACGCAAATAGGCTGTAGTAGTAGTACCTAGTATATGAATATTTTATCCATAAATCTTAATGTAGGTCAATATTTATAGACGAATGGTCGTATCCTGTTGACGTGACTGTACGATGATACTTAGACATCGGCTCTGTAGCAAGAGGGTCTTATAGGCCTATGTAAATTATTGGTAGTTAAGACCTTTTATGTTTAGTGCAGTATGGGAACTGAAGACTGATTGATCTCAGTGGCCTATGAATATATGCAATAGCATACAATGATGACCTTATTGTTTAATCATGGTTTACAAAGATTCTTATATGTTTTAAGGTATATAAGGTAGTAGAGATCTTCTACTATCTAAAGTCCCGCGCCTTCACATTTCAAAACGCTGCAATGTATTTAAAAAGCACCACCAACACTCTCAACACATGTGTGCGTGCAGAGACAGCCATCAACTATGCGTTGAGAGTGTTGGTGGTGCTTTTTAAATAATAATAAAAAAATGAAGCGTTTTGAAATGTGAAGGCGCGGGACTTTAGATAGTAGAAGATCTATACTCGAGTTAAAACAAGACTTATGTTTAAATATACTACTACTACTACTACAGCCTATTTGCGTCCCACTGCTGGGCACAGGCCTCCTCTCATCACGAGAGGGTTCGGGCTATAGTACATACCTACATATATAAATAATATACGGTCACGTGACTCTACAAACTTATTTAAGTGTAGAAAAAAACAACGAATGCTTAATTTAAAGTTTAATAATTACTGAATAAGAGATCAAAATCTCAAATGCTCTCCCGTTGAACTCTAATACATGGCATCTCATCAAAGTGAAATAATTAGCACTGAACATGTTTTATTGTTATTAAAAAAGAATAAGAAAAAAATAATATGTTATGAACATGTTTTGTTTTTAAATAAAAAAAGCTTTTAAATCGAATTGTGTACCTACAAACTTTTACACGTCTACCCATATATTTTCAAAAATCCTTTCTTAGTTCACAAATAGCAGCATCTACCTAAAATTTTTGTTTCGTACGTAGCGTAGACGTATGTACGAACCTATTGTAGAATGTCACCGTTTTGGACTGTGCAATGATGGGTCAGGTCAGCCAGTTTTTTTAAATATAGGTAAATAGGCATAATGACAGCATCAATAAATTGCAAACCTATTTAGTTAGAGTATTGAAAAATAATAGACACCTATTTTTTTTAAATCAATGAATAGGTATTTACAAAGATGAAACGCATCAACACTCGTGAGTGGGGAGCTCGTGTCGTCATAATTGACTACAAATTATACTCAAACATGACGTATTGTAAACAAATATTGTAAATTATAAAAGCTCCGTATCTCCGTCAATTTTGGTTTTCAATAAAAATACGCATCATATGATGCGTACCTATTTAGATACGTATATACCCATTTACCTATTTTTTGATAATCTGACTGACCGATTGGATTTTTACAGTCATTTAGCCTATGTTACGATACTATTATTATTATTGGGGGTTTTGTAGGACCATGTGTGTGTCACCTCGACCATGGCTGATCCATCGTGACGGCCCTTTTGAGTTTTGTTACAGTTCACCTGAAATGGCCGTTGAGTCTAGGAATTACCAGATTCTTCGTTTGGCGATATTTTGTATCTCGTTTGGGTGTATAATCCTCCCTCACGATATTATACACGGTGGGTCAGAAAATATGGTAAATAATTAACCCACGGTATCGGCTATCGATTCTAAGTATATTGCATAGGTCTTTATTTTTTTTCGAGTTGGTAAAAAAAAAAAATTGTATATGGGATTGGTTGTGTGAGCGACGCCTGAATCCTATACAAAATATTTTTTTTACCAACTCAAAAAAAAAATAAAGACCTATACAATATACTTAGAATCGATGGCCGATACTGTGGGTTAATTATTTGCTATATTTTCTGACCCACCATGTATAGTACGACGTTTAAATTGTTTCTATCAAACATGTAGTGTGTGATGGATCATCTTCGTTCGTCCTTTAATAGGACGGACATCTCAAACTGCTGGGAGTTGATGGCGACTTCCTGCCGGTATTTATTGCTAGTTATCGATAGCTTAAATTTCTATTTGTTATATCCTGGGCTTGAGAAATGTGTATACATTTTTAGCCTTCGTGCGCGCATGGCTTATAGCGTAGATTTTTTATGCGCCGGATGGATTGTAGTTTTAGAGTCTTTCTGTGCTATGAGAGGTATGAACAAGTAACAAATACATTTTTGTATTTATAATCTTCTTCTTCTCTTCTTCTTTCTCAGGCTTTATCTATTTACTGTTGGATGTAGCCCTCTCCTAATTGTCTCCACTTCGTTTTGCATTCCGTCTTCCTGAGCCAACGCGGTCCGGCGTAGAGCTTGATATCATCAGACCCATTCCGTCTTCTTGAGCCAACGCGGTTCGGCGTAGAGCTTGATATCATCAGACCCATTCCGTCTTCCTGAGCCAACGCGGTCCGGCGTAGAGCTTGATATCATCAGACCCATTCCGTCTTCCTGAGCCAACGCGGTCCGGCGTAGAGCTTGATATCATCAGACCCATTCCGTCTTCCTGAGCCAACGCGGTTCGGCGTAGAGCTTGATATCATCAGACCCATTCCGTCTTCCTGAGCCAACGCGGTCCGGCGTAGAGCTTGATATCATCAGACCCATTCCGTCTTCCTGAGCCACCGCGGTTCGGCGTAGAGCTTGATATCATCAGACCCATTCCGTCTTCCTGAGCCAACCGGTCCGGCGTAGAGCTTGATATCATCAGACCCATTCCGTCTTCCTGAGCCAACCGGTCCGGCGTAGAGCTTGATATCATCAGACCCATTCCGTCTTCCTGAGCCAACCGGTCCGGCGTAGAGCTTGATATCATCAGACCCATTCCGTCTTCCTGAGCCACCGCGGTCTGGCGTAGAGCTTGATATCATCAGACCCATTCCGTCTTCCTGAGCCAACCGGTCCGGCGTAGAGCTTGATATCATCAGACCCATTCCGTCTTCCTGAGCCAACGCGGTCCGGCGTAGAGCTTGATATCATCAGACCCATTCCGTCTTCCTGAGCCACCGCGGTCTGGCGTAGAGCTTGATATCATCAGACCCATTCCGTCTTCCTGAGCCAACCGGTCCGGCGTAGAGCTTGATATCATCAGACCCATTCCGTCTTCCTGAGCCAACGCGGTCCGGCGTAGAGCTTGATATCATCAGACCATCTCATTTGGGGCCTGGCATTTCTTTTGTTCGTCCTTGGTCTCCACACAAGAATCATGTGCCCAACGATTGTCCACCCACATGCCCTGCCCAGTTCCATTTTAGTCGAGCGATTTATAATATATAATGAGGATTAAATATAACGTTTTATTTTACAAATAATACACGTATGTACCTCACTTTACAGAAACGCTCACTTACAAGAAAAGCTTTTGAAAAATTATAAACTTAAAATCTAAACTAAACCCCTAGGTATAGGTATACTTGTGTAATCTAATTATAAACTTACTTATATAGGTACTTATGTGGAAACATTGACGATGGGTGATGAATTCAAATGAACGAACGAATGATAGGTTACATGAGGGAGGACCCATTCGTGATAATATTGTGCAAAAGGAGGCCTAGTTTTTGTTTTTCTCATAGAAGATCGACGAATATCATGTAATCAGTTAGAAAAAATAAAAAATATCCATAAACGGAATTCCTAAAGCAGTATTTTTTTTGGTTAAATCTCGTAAAACTGGTTTTACAAAGTGTTCCAATCTCGATCTTTACGAGTTAATTAAATATGGAATGATGACAAACAAACATATTAAATAGTCTTTTTAACTGTATTGCGTAATTTATAAAACAGTGGAATTTTACTAAATGTCCATTTAATTTTGGATGTGGAGTTTTCTTTTTTAATTTTTCATCGGGTTTATTCATGAAAACTACCTATCTCCATGCCAAAATTTATCTAATTAGGTTAGCGTTGTCGGTTTTTTTCACATATAATTAATTTTGCTTGAGTAGGTACGTATAGTGGATACAATACAGTATGAGTTATCTGTCAGTTATCCTACATTTGCATTATTAAATTTATTAGATAACTAATGTATTTTGCGTGCAGAATGTAGAATCAAGTTTTCTTATTGATATTTGATATGTTTTCACGAAAATCAGGCAGATAACTTGCAAATAGGTATTGGCTGGTAACAACAAAATGATATACTGATTGATTGATGATTGTTTTTTTTTTTTTATCTAGACCAACAAATTATTACATTTACAAACAGCAACCGTTTGAAATCACAAAAGGACCGAACTTCTTGATAGGTTAGGTGGCTTGATTTCAAAACGATATTTTCTTTTAATTGATCTAATTTATATATCATTAGTTGCTAGGTATTTCAAAACAATCCTCAACAGTGCGTAAGAAAATGACGTATGCGTAAGAAAACATGGCGTCATCTAGTAGTACCAAGTAAGTCCAACCCTTTCAGACTTCTTTAGTTTGTACATATTTCACTCAATATTGTACCTTTATGCGCATGACATAATGACTATGCTCAAGTCACTTAGAAATTGTTACGTGGTACCTATATCGACGGTCGATATCAAACGTACTGTGTCATATAGTTGTAAGGATTCCTTTCCCGTTTACAAGGAGACCATAGAAATGCATAAATATATAGAGCTATGAGCGGTTCATCAATTCCTATCTCGGGGTCAATGAGCAATGAGGAAGAATCGTGAAAGCACCTTTTAGACGGGATAATAGGATTAAGTGACGCAAAATCAGTGGCCAATTGAGGAAATTTTGCTCATAGTTTATTCAAAGGGATTAATTAGCAAAAGTCTTAGTTACAAAATTATTTTACACATATTTGAGTATAAACGACGCGGCATGTAGTAAGTGGATAGATGATAGACTTTGTAAATTGGATAAACGTTTTGACAATTGATTGATTGCAATGATTGCGTTACGCGTATACGAGTATGATACAGTTTTTATATAAGTACGAAGCCCAAGATATCAAGTTCAATTCACGCACCACCACACGTAATACGGTATCGTGTTACAGATTGTATATACGAAAATGTCCATTTTGGAGGTGGTAAAATAAATTCAACAGCCCACTGCCTCATCTGTGTTGTTTGAAGGGTCGCTAGAGGCGGCCGTGCTTCCGGAGGTCATCGGCTCTAAAAAGTTAAAAACCGACCCCATGTTTCGGGTAAGATCAGCTGAACATATCTTTTGTTTTCGTTCCCTTATCGTGGCTTATACATGGCTTCGTTGCTATATGTAGTTG
>OZ020274.1:13551919-13829926 GCA_963971205.1 Aethes cnicana
CATCGATACAGTTTCGGTGCTACGCCCAAACAACAAAACAGTCAATTGGTGTTACCGGTTACGAAACCTCGTCCTGTCCCTTTATAGTGGACGGGAGTCGAAGGCCTTCTCGAAAGTTTATCCGTGATTTGTGAGCGATCTATCAGCGAAGTCGTCGTCGGGCGCTCCGCAGCGGCCGCCGGCAGTCTGCGCGCCGCGCTCGCGCCACCACCATGCGGGACGAGGACCCGACGCCGCCGCCCTCCCCCGCGCTCGCCGCGCCCGGGCCCTCGCGCCTCCGCCGCACGCTACACTCGCTACGGTCGCCGTTCCGGTCCGGATCACCCTTCCACATCGGATCTATCAAGCGTTCCGGTTCCACAAAGTCCTCCGCCTCAGACGGCGAGATCGTTCGAGACGAACGCACGATGCGTAAGAAAAACAAGAAACAGCGCGCCGACGCCGCGAGCGACGCGTCCGGCGCCTCGCGGAGCACCGACGGGTCGCCGCGCGAGGAAAAAAAGAAAAAGGAGGGCGGTAGTTTGTTGCGGAGAATGGGGAGCATCGGCAGGAAGCGCGACGGAAGCACGTCGTCTCCCACCCCGCCGCCGCCCGATCCCGTCGAGCCGACCGTGCAACAACTCCCGGCGCCGCTCGCCGAGCCGGAGCCGAGCGCGCCCGGCTCGCCGGACCCGCCAGTCAGTCCCATCGCGGTAGAGCACGCGGTCGCGACGCGCCCTTTCACTAAAGCGGCCTGGAAGCGCGCGAGTGTTCCCGAAATGGAAAAGCCTGTAGAGGAGCCGAGTCCGGGGAACGCGCTGCGGCGGCGTATCGCGTTCGTCGCGCAGGCCTCCGCGTGCCTCTCGGAGGACCACGACGACGGGGAGGCGAGCGGGGGGGACGGGGTGGGGTCGCTGGAGCAGGCGGTGGCGCTGGCGCGCGCGCGCCTTGCGCCGCGCACGCCGTCGCCCGCGCAGTCGCGCGACAACGACACCGAGGAGGAGGGGTACGCGGACGCGATGCCGCCCTACGGAGACCTGCTCGAGGAGCCCAAGCCGAGCGGCTCACCGGTGAGTTTGGGGCGCGGCGTCAGTGGGCGCGGGCGAGCCGAGCGATGCGCGCGCGCCATGACCTTCGAGGAGGCGGCTGACGAGTGCTACCTAACCGTGTGCGAGTGCTGCGGCTTCAGCGCCGAGACGGCCGTGTTGTACCCAGTACGTTTCATTTCACGATAGTTTTCAGCGGACGACATTCGACGCGATGCCCTTCGTGAGTACACGCCACGCTGCGCTTGCCTGCCCGTGTGTGCTTGCCGTTCACGTATTTTGGTAGTTCGTTTATAGGTATTCTGTGTTCTAATATTTCTGTTTGATCAAGTGCACGGCGTAGGTTTAGTTTTGCGACATTCTTCAGCCCGCACTTATTTAATTATAAAAGGGAATGTGAGTGCACTAGAGCAGCACGCTGCCTGTTTTCAATGACATCCTGTGGTTTTGTCGAAGGATTTTATGATTTGCAGTAGGTACTCTAGTCTATCCTCATAAAATATATTTATACGTGAGTTCCACATAATTCAAGCCATGTTAAGAAATGAGATTAATCTAATCACGATGTCAAATTGTAAGGGGTGTGGATAGAAAAATGATTGTCAGATTTAATTCAATGTTGAATGATTTTTTTAAGCGTTAGTCAATGTTTCATATGTTGTTTATTTCCGTGTTTTTTCTTGTTTTTTAGTTAGCGTAAACAAAAACGTCTTATACGTTGCTTTCTAGTAAAATTAATTCAAATAGTTATACCTAAATAAAATCCACAAGACCGTATTTTAATTATAGAATAGTGCATCCATTAATTAAATTCGTTGACATTTCGAAGGTTGCCCATTCTTACAAATATTTTGTATTTACGTAAATATTCTGACGCAAAAGAGTTGGATAATTTATGTTAATTGGGTAAGTTAGACCACTTTAATTAACGTTTTAAAATCGTAAAATATTATTATGTTGGTCCTAAAATGCCCGTCTTTTGAATTTGAAATGTGTACACTTTAGGTATTGTTTTTATTCTTAGTTCTTACATACCTACACCACTTCTTATTTGCCTTTTTGGTAGATCTCCTCTCACCACGAGAGTTTTTGAACTACGATACCTACGGTGGCCCAGTGCGGATTGGGAACAACATTCTCATCTTTGAATTAGGTACTTTGCGGCTGCATGTAGGTTTCCTCACGATTTTGAACCATTTTCGCCGTCTTTTTTTTAGGAAGTTATGTGGAAAGCTTCAAAGCAATTTACAATTCTAAATGTAGGTAATGCTTTGTCAAATGAGTGTTGCATTCAAGGAATATTTATTGCTTTCATAGATCGGGCGTATATGTACCTACTACATTTTAATATTTTTAGCAATAACCATGATATGGTTAAAAACTCGTTGCATTTTTGAAACTTTTTCTGTCTATTTACCCGACTGCGCTAGAAGGTAATGTTTTTCGAGTGTATGTATGTAAGTATATATGTATGTATGTATATTTCTTTGGCACGCTCTGTAGCCTAAATGGCTTGATGGATGCATGCGAGGTGTCGTTAGATTCGGCTTAATTGTGAGAGTGACACTGGGTATATCGAAATTGCAAAAAACAAAATGGCTGACTTTTGGAGGCATTTTAAACGTTACCAAAATTTTTTTTTTTGTCAAAGCCTATCGAGTGAAATATCAAAATAAAGGTTTTAATTATTAGATTACAAAAATATATGATGTGACATCAAAATTTCTTTTTTCATTAATCGAGTTATTTTTATTTGCTTGGAGTACTTACCTACTCTTACGTTGATTTTTTCATGTCAGTAAGCAATGTACCCAAATGGCTTGTTGAATTTCCTTATGATTATGACTACAGGCTCATTAATTAATCTAAATTAAAGAACACGTTATATTTAAAAGAAATCTAAACGATGTTAACGATAACGATGCACTAGGTACTTAAAGTTAAATTATGCAATTAAAATAATTTAACTGATTATGAATTCAGAAACATATAATATGATTGCATTTGTACATATGTGATATGTTTCAATACAGAAATACTATCTACTATATACTATCTACCTGTGTTGCCATTAATTTAATTTAATTTAATATTAATTTACCGGGTTAATATTCAGTTTAGAGAGTATTTAGTGTCGACTTAGGTACCTACCGATAAAACAATACCTACTTTGAATCAATCAATATTGTTCAGCATTTAAATTGTTAGCCAATTGTTTAGTATCTTTTAACAATTTAGAAAGTCAGAAAAGTGAGTGTCTTTCTGTCTGTCTGTTTATCTCTTCTGGACTACTGGACCGATTTGGGTGAAATTTGGTATGAAGACAGTAAAGTCCCGGGGAAGGATGTAAACTACTTTTAACCCGGAAGACCTATTGTTCCTGCGGGAACGCTATAACCCAATTACAAGTTAGATTTAAATAAAAGTCGTAATCAAAAGATTCTTCTAAATAGCTTTTTAGTTTCTGTTTTAATTTAAATTCACCTTGAACTTTAGTATATGAATGTATCCTAGCCTAGACTTAAATTAAACTTGACGAAACTGTCGATCATTCTGAAACCCAAGGTTTTGTTTATCACCTACTTAAAATATACCTATTGCATGTTATAATCTAAATACCTATATAAAACTCAAAGGTGACTGACTGACTGACATAGTGATCTATCAACGCACAGCCCAAACCACTGGACGGATCGGGCTGAAATTTGGCATGCAGGTAGATGTTATGACGTAGGCATACGCTAAGAAAGGATTTTGCGAAATTCCCACGGGAACGGGAAAAAAACGGGATTTGACATTTAATATTTCTGCGCATACGAAGTTGCATGGAAAAGCTAGTAACGTATAATTTGAAAGTTCTTGAAAACTAATATTGTGACCTCCTGTCTATTTATATGCACGTTAATCTACTAATAGGTACATATTATAAATTCGAAAGTAACTCTTCTGTCTATATGTATATTTAGATAGATCAGTCTGTTGCCTCTTCACGCGTAAACTGCTGGACCGATTTAGAAGAGATTGGATGTGGAGATAGTTCGAACCCCAATGAATACTTCTAGGCTACTTCTTATCCCGGAAAGACGCATAATCCCGCAAATATTAACGGTATTCCATGCGGACACTGTCGCGAGCAGAAGCTAGTTTATCATAAACGTTCATATTACGAGTATATTAGATTACTTACATTAAAACTAGCTGCCTGCTTCGACTCTGCAGAGATTTATAGCTATCCTAGAAATCATTCAGTGTTTAAGAACATTCAGATACTCCCAAGAGAATTCTGCTCTAACTCTAATACAATGAGAAAATCATCCATACTATCGGTATTCCCAAAGTTTTCTATTACTTAATACATTGCCGAGGAGATCATCATCATAGTGTCAGGCGAAAGACATTCAATTGCCAATATATTGCGTAGAAAGCGGGGTAAATACGCGCAGTAGGTAGGTCTACGGCCGAATGATATCTTAATCTCATTGTAACATAATTTATTAAACATGGATAGTTTAGCTGTCTTGCTGACCCAAAATTTTAAAATTACTTCTTACACATCGACTCCAAAATAAATAAGTACTTACGCAAACACTAGAAGCCGTGGTGGCCTAGTGGTTCGACCTACCGCCTCTCATGCAGAGGGGCAGGGTTCGATTCCGGCTCGCACCTCTAAGTTTACTTATGTGCGAAATTCAATTTGAATTTACCACTGAGCTTTTCGGTGAAGGAAAACACCGTGAGGAAACCTGCACGCATCTGCGAAGTAATTCAAAGATGTGTGTGAAGTCCCCAATCCGCACTGGGCCCGTGTGGGGACTATAGCCCAAGCCCTCTCGTGATGAGAGGAGGCCTGTGCCCAGCAGTGGGACGCAAATAGGCTGTAGTAGTAGTAGTAGTACGCAAACACTGGAAAAACTAACTGTAGAGCTAGGTTTAGTATTGAACAGTCTCGCATTTTCCGTGCTCACGGCACCGTTACACTCAAAATTGCGAAACCACATGCGGTGGCAACCCCATAGCATGCCATGATCACTTTCCCGTCGCCGGCCGAGGCCGCAAGTCAGCCGTGGTCGCAACCCGATATGAGGGGTAGCCTTACATGCGATCTATCGGCAACATACCGTTCACTGGCAGACTGGTGATTGACAATGACAATTTATAATGCTAGTGTAAGTAATAATAATAAGGTCGTAAGATGTCTCAAGTTTATGTAAAGACTTGGCTTCTGCCCGTGACTTCATACGCGTGGAATATAAAATTGCCGATCACTTTTCTTTCCGACATCAGATTTTAATCACACATAGCTTATATGTTGCTCCAAATGATGCTCTATCTACCCTTGAAAACTGCATTCAAATCGGTTCAGTAGTTTCGCAGATTAACTCTAACAAACAGACAGACAAGATTTCTAAAAACCGCTGTTTTGTGGTCTATCAATACATCTTTAGACCCCCCGTTCCTTTTTTTGAACTTTTCTTTCTATGTACAGACACTCCGGGTTCTGCTCTTTTATTATAGTATAGATAGAAGAAGATAGATTGACAAACAGGCAGTTGGCCCACCTGGTGGTAAGTGGTCACCGCCGCCTATAGACATTTGTAACACCAGAGGCGTCACCAATGCGTTGCCAATCTCGAAAGGGGAAGAGGATAGAGCGTATGGGATAAGGGAGGATATGGGACATGGGATTAGGGAAGATGGGATAGAAGGATAGGGACAGGCCCCTCCTCTCACTCACCGTACGAAACGCAATAGCGAACCATTAGGTAGGAGAGTGTGGTACTTCCCCGAACAAGCCGGGCCGATTCGAGCAATAATTATTATTGCAAGGCTCTTCAATCAATAAATACAATAAAAATCGTTTTGACATTCTCAGTTTAACATGGTTAAACGGGTGCACGAGGTTTTTCTCTATCAAAGACGCTGTTTTTTTTTGTGTATGTACCTACCTATTGGACAAATTCTGTTAACCACTATCTGTTGCTAGATTGTTTTAGACTGAGAAGTAATGATTAGCACTATTTCCTGTCGATGGTACTTACTGAAAATGTTCCGCTAATGACAGTGATTGTCGTTCCGTAGAAAATTATTGATTGCTTATAACTATGTATAGGTCGGTTGAATATTTCAATTTAGTTAACGATCGATTACACTAGACAGTGACTCGTATTATTGAAAGCTACTACGAAAACTATAAAAGATACATGCATAGGCTGCCTATTAGCTAAATGTTTCCTAAAAATTCATACATGTGAACTTACTCATTAGAAAGTCGCGAGTCGGTAATATTAATCTTATTTTTATTGGTTGCAAATGGCATGCTTGTTAATAGGTCACGGACGCAGTTCTGCAAACCAGATCCAACCCACACACCTGTCAAAATTGAGTTAATTATGCAGATAGGTTTTAAAATGCACCTTACACCTTCCCTATAAAAATCAAAATGATCTGACCATTTTAACCTATCAAAACAATATGTTGACAAAGTTACCATTCCACAAAACAGCAAATCCATATTTTATAAACAAGATTCATGTCACATGGTACCTCATAGACGTATAATTTTATAACTCTATAAGAGACCAAGCGCGGTTGGATCCCGTTTGCAAAATAAAGATTTCACAGTTATATGAAACCATGAATCTTGAATCTTGTTTGCATATTAAAAATAGCCTAAATTTTTCAATTTTATGAGGGTTCATGTGACTTGGTTCCATATTGAAAATATTTTAACACATGGAAGTATTTTTACGTAATCTTTTTCACTAAATAGAGTTGTGGATTATGACATAGCAGAGTTGTAGATTTATGATATTCTTCCCCGAAAAGTATGAATTACCTGATTTACGGTAAATAAAAGGGGATTGATCTTTTCAATAAAAAAGTAAGAATGTTGTATGTGGGTTGAATCCTTGTTGATTTACAGGGTCTTAACTTAATACTCTTAATAAAAATAAGGGAAAAAACCATTTCAACGGTTTTTTTATGGAGAAAAATAGCAAGAATTCAAAGGCAACAATAGCAAAAAATGTGGAATGAAAAAATTCCAGCAAAAATAAAGTATTTACTTATTTTGTACAAAAATCAGACCAAAAAAGGAATCCGAAAAAACCTATATATTAATCTGTAAATTATTTTCTAGATTTTTCAGTTTTCATTGTTGAAAATGTCTTCTACTTCAAGGTCTGGTTGTCCTGCAAATCCTTCCAGGTCATCATCCTCCAAGCGTTCTTCTGGAATAAGTTTAGTGTAAAAAAAGGTGGTATGCCTGTGGAATCAGGTGAAAGAGCTTTTAAGTCTTTTAACTTGGCCTCGGGAGTAGGTTTTCTCATAGGCCAAAGTACTTCCATTATTTAATTTATGAGAGTAGCCCCCGAACGAACTTTTTTAAATATATCTACGACCACAAACTTTTCGTCGAGGTTGGTCGTCATGTAAGTTTTGAACATATCTTCTTGCAAGTTTTCATACCTATTTTTTTATTTTCAATACAATTAGAGAACAACTAGGAAGAAAACTATAGACGGGAATAAGCTGCCACGGCTGCAGATTAGGGATATAGTTAAAATACAGGATATGTTCAAAATTTACAGGCGAGCAACCTTGACGAAGAGTTGGTGGACGAATATATTAAAAAAAACATTCGCTTAGGGGCTATTCTCACAAAAAAGAAGTAGAGGTACTTTGACCTGTGGGAATTCTATTCTCGAAGCCAAGTTAAAGGACTTGAAAACTCTTCTTCACCTGATTCCACAGGAATACCACCTTTTTTACACTGAACTTATTCCAGACCAACGGTTGAAGGATGTTGACCTGGAAGGGTTTCCAGGACAACCTGACTTTGAAGTAGAAGACATTTACTAACACGAAAACTGGAAATTATATATAACAGGTTACAGATTAATTCATACGTTTTGTTCGAATTCTCTTTATGACTAAAGTATTGCAGTTTTCGTCTCTGTTGAAAATTTTGCATGAAATATTTTGTTTTCGCTAAAATCTTTTCACGCTACAAGTTTGCCTTAGTATTTGTGCCCTTTTTGATTAAAATTCATTAAAAAAAACCGTGTAAATATAATTTTCCCTTATTTTTTTATTAAATAAACAAAGATCCAACCCACATTCGCATTTTTATTAAAAAGATCCATCCCCATTTATTGGTTGTAAATCAGGTAATAAATGCTTTTTGCAACAGATTAACATAACAATTAATAGAGCTAGCCATCTTCTATAATTGTGCATTTAAACTTTGTTAAAAATATTTATAGAAAAATTTGTACACACATTTTTAACAAAAACGGCTTTTTCTCAAAACTGTCATGCTGTGGGTTGGATCTGGTTTGCAGAACTGCGTCCAGTCTTATTAATTGATTGACTACCAACCCAACGGACAGTACCAACCTTTAGCATTCTGTGTTCTTGTTTGCATTTTTGTTTTAGTTAGCTAATAGCAATTTATTGAATGGCATTTTATGGCATACCACGTTTTGCAAGTCTCCTTATAATTATCCAAAAGAATATTAACACTAAGGCGTATAGATCGGAAATTCTATACGCCTAATCTTCTTATCCATTTAGCTCGATAGATGTATAAAGTAGATAATTAAATTACTGTTAACAAGTAAACTATCGCAGATAAGATTAACAAAATAACACTGTTTAACTAACATGTTGTACATTACATGATAGCAATAATTTTAAATACAGTTTTTCAGCATGTCTTTATTCTTTACTCGTATTATTTTACTTTTATTTTTAATGGCGATATAGGTAGGTATTTATCACTTGATATTCAAAAATGAATCGGATGTACTCTTTAATTTGAGAAGTTTTAGATGTACCTCTAAATCCTACTTAATCCATGTTCAAGTCGTAAATTCAGTGAAATCCATTTTAACCAAGTATTTTAGCCATGTATAGGTACTCAACAAATAATGAAGTCCTACATTTTATGTTACAGCAAGGTTTTATTTAAAAAAATATTGTTATCAGCGCTCATTGTTTTTTCATCCACAACTGTGTCATTTACTCGTCTGATTGCGATATCACACGCATCTCGAAGGATATGTCGAGTGTCTGCTTGTGAGTGACAATTAAAAAAAAACTGGCTTTGCACACATTTTTGATCTAAAAGTCGAGTACCTACGTAAGGCTATATAAAAAACTCAAATTTAAATACCAAAAGTCAAAGTTAAGCACTTTTGTGTACTCTGAGACTTGTCGCATTATAAATTTACCTAAATTGGATTATTTGATGCCATTGCATAATGAATATTAAGACTTGTGCCTATTTCAAGTCTGTGGTGGCGCCTAAGTGACGTAATCAGTCTAAGTTTATCAACTCACTTTGCAGGAACTACGAGAATGAGGTGTCTGGTAACCAGCGATAATTATTACACTTAACATCGGCTATCATAAATAACATTGTATAAATCTAGAAATATTTACCTTAAGCCGATAACCTAGGAAAACACTTCGATCTCGGACCCCACCAGTCATTCGCTATCTATGCCCGATAAGGATGTCTGCTCACTTCACAAATAGCTGGCCATCCAACCGCGACAGTCTTCCGCAAAACAGTTCAATTTTCCACCATAAAATACCTACGATAAATTATCTGTGATTCCAAATAATGCTGCTATAGCTACGAAGCTATTTCAAAAGGTGTTTTACAGTGCAATGAGTTTTGAAGTTACAAGTTCTGATTGTTTCAATTTCTTGTTATTCGGAACTTTATTGCGTGTTTTGGATTTTTTTCGTGTTTCTTGACAGTTTATTAATATGGCGCCGAAACCAAATAGGACTGGTGTAAGTTTTTTTTAATTGTTTTTCTTAAGTTTGTTTGTCGTATGTAGACGATGGAGAAGGAAGTTAGTTATTTTATAAACCGTTATAAAATACCATTTGTACCTGACCTTAGATAAAACATTTTTATCTCACGACTGTGGACTTGTACCATTTGCTTGACGGACTTGAGCACCTATTCTTATTGACTGAATAAATTCATACACGGTATGTGAACGTTTTTTTGATGATAACATGTGAGCTATTTTCAAAATCAATTAGACAATAGGTGTAATAAGCCATTTAGGAGACCGATATTAAGGTTTTTTTATGTCATTGGTTATCTATATAGGCAAATGAGCGCACATCGAAATATCATGTGTTTCATTTGTTTGCTAAATTAATGAAATTGAACTAGCCTGTCATAATTTATTTAAAGTTTGCGCATATACCTTTTCCTAAACTTTTTGGGTGAAGGAAAACATCATCAGGAAACCTGCACGCATCTGCGAAGTAATTCAAAGATGTGTGTGAAGTCCCCAATCCGCACTGGGCCCGCGTGGGGCTATTTATTTATTTATAAAATATATAAATATAGCCCAGCTATAGCCCAAACCCTCTCGTGATGAGAGGAGGCCTGTGCCCAGCAGTGGGACGCAAATAGGCTGTAGTAGTAGTAGTAGTTGCGCATATAAAAAGTATACAATTGGCGGACTTAATACGTAAAGGCATTCTCTACCATCATTTATGTTGACTTAGTACTTAGCGCATCCGTTTAGTAACTAATAGATGAGAGTACAATGCCGGTCAGTGCATTGTGATGCCGATTTAATTGGCTTTAATCAGGCAATACGCAGACAGAAGAATATTCCATTGGAGATTAATTAGGCGCAATATTACCTACTACCTTCTGCCCGCGACTTCGTCCGCGTGGAATTCGTTAATAGCTTTCCCGCGGGAACTCTGCATTTTTCCGAGATAAAAGTAGTCTATATGTTGACCAATATTATGTTATAAATTACCCCCATACCAAATTTTGTTAAATGAGTTAAATCCGGACATACATACATACATAGTCCCCTCGACTTGATAGTTTCTTATAATTTTCAAGTTTCAGACGCGACTTCTACAGACTTATATTTAGTATAGACTGTGGTATAGACCTATTATCGTTCTATTGGGGCCATCATTCATTGACCACATCTGTCTGTGTATAGACCAGACGCTGTGTGAATGGTGTAAGCCTCGCGTCTTATTACTTGAGTCGTGCTAATACTACCTAAAAGGGCGCGCCATAGAGTTACCGTGGAAATATTAAAAAAAAAGACTAATTATACCATGTTATTTCCATGACTAGGCTTTGATTTTCGTCAAATCCGTTCTGTAGTTAGGGCATGAAAAGTAGTAACAGAATAGGTATCAATACAGATAAACTTCAATAGGGCCCATTTCATTAGTAAAATATGTATGAGGTTGCGTACTTATAAGTATATGTTTTAATTATTTTCGCAAGTCATTCCGATCTAGTCTTTTAAACTACTTTTACATCACCCTTGGCCGTAAAGTGGGATTTTCTGCCCGCTACGCGGAGAGAAAATCTCACTTCTTGGCCAAGGCAAGACGTAAAACTTTTGACAAACCACGGGCGGTAATTCGTAAAGCCCCAGATATTCACCACCCTAGGTCTGTAATGTACTATTACTTGATTCTTGAAATTAGGCAATTTTAATCTTTTAATGTTATTTACCTGTTTTTAAAACTGGATGGTTAATTATGGCGCCTCAGCCTATTAGGTATTCAATGTTGTTTAAATAACATAATTATAACTCAGACATGTTTTACTTTTAATTTAATTAGGTATCAATTCAACTTAGTTTCAGCTGTGCGACAACCCACAGCCGAAGTTACCGAGTCACTCACTCAGTACCGATAGAGTTTAATATAAATTGATTATTGCTTTTTCACACGAAGGTTTGAACAATTTTGAACTAAAAGATACAATATATAGATAATATTTATTAACTAACCTTGACTCTTGAATCTTTATCAGTCTTTCATTAGTTCAGGTTAAGAGGTCAATAAAACTTTATCGTCCTAAAAAAAGATACTCACAAAGTTTCTAAGCTCGACTTGCACCAACGCCACTGACCTCGGGTTACCCTCTAACTCGAGTTAAGTTGATACAACTAACCCTGAATTAAGAGCCTAAGCCGAGGTTAGCGGTTTAATGGTACATTTTTTTGTGGGTGTAAGACAGTCGTGAGGAACAGAAGAATTGTACATTTAAATAAAACGGTTTGATCTAAGACGTAAGGAGTTATTTTGCGTCAATATTCTAAAGATCTAAAGTAAAGTCTGATTCGAAAGTAAATATTTTTCATTTCATATCATCCCAGAGAACAAAGACAAAAAGTACAGAATTGAAGAAAATAAAAGCAAAAAAATCTAGTATATAAAATTCTCGTGTCCACAGTGTTTGTAACCAAACTCCTTCGAAAAAAACGGCTCAACCGATTCTAATGAAATTTGGAGTGTATGTTCAGTAGGTCTGAGAATAGGACAGAAGCTATTTTTCATACCAAAAAAAACTAATTCTAAGGCGGTACGAAGTTCGCGGGGTCAGCTAGTACTTATATAAAATGTAGGTACCTTATTACCAAATACGGAAGAGCGTAGCCTCTTATCACACACACGTATTGTTAACGTGCTTAAAAAGAGGCCCCAAACACTGACACTGTTTGTGTTACTTTATTTGTAAAGGAATATTTTTTCAACCGACGATAAAAAAGGAGAAAGGTCTCAAGTCGACGCGTAAATATACATACATGGTGGGTCAGATCCTATAGCAAATAATTAACCCACAGTATCGGCTATCGATTCTAAGTATATTGTAGAGGTCTTTAATTTATATTAATACTTAGAATCGATGGCCGACACTGTGGGTTAGTTATTTGCTATAAGGTCTGACCCACCATGTATATTTTTTATGTATGACCACGCATAATTTCGCCAATTATAAACCGATTTCGATGATTATTTTTTTAATCGAAAGGTGGTACCTCCGGATTAGTCCCATTTTAATTTGGTTTA
This sequence comes from Aethes cnicana, assembly GCA_963971205.1. NCBI lineage: Eukaryota > Metazoa > Arthropoda > Insecta > Lepidoptera > Tortricidae > Aethes > Aethes cnicana. Next base: position 13,564,816 of record OZ020274.1, read on the forward strand.
CTTCTGATGATGGGATCCATGAAAAAATGAGGGAACTCCTCGAAATTTGTTAGCATGTGTATGATTTTGGCATCAATTTAAAAGACTAACAGACCAACAGACGTCCTAAATATTGTCTTGCTTGGTTGCTTATAATATCTCTCCCACCCTCAGTCCCACGCGTCGCCGAGCGCCGAGCGCCGAGAGCACCTCTACAAAATCCTCGTCATCGGCGAACTCGGCACCGGGAAGACGTCCATCATCAAACGCTACGTGCACCAGTTCTTCAGCCAGCACTACCGCGCCACCATCGGAGTGGACTTCGCATTGAAGGTGCTCAATTGGGATGCGAATACCGTAATCAGGCTACAGCTATGGGATATTGCAGGTGAGCGCAAGGTTTTGCGATGAAATGTAAGAAGAAGCCGTGGTGGCCTATTTATACTATTAAATATGCTGTAACAGTAGTCAAATTAGCAAACACTCAATTAAAAACTCTTTTGTAATGTAAGTAATTCTTCTACGTCTCAATGACATTTCTAACTGAAGGAGTTATTAAACAATTCCGACTGCAATCGGAGGAAAACTGAAGATAAAATCAGCGTTTCTATTTTCTACTCTACAATTAAATATCCACGGGTCACACTTAAGAAGACGAAGATAAAATTGAAATGGATGACGCGGGACATGCCACAGCCAACGCTTTTATGCTGGTCATGATAATATACACAGTGTTGTTTTTCATGCTGGTGATGATGATACCTCTTTTTTAAAGTGGTCAGTAATATGTCCGTGCATGTTTCTTTAGTTTGTGCAGTAGAAGGCCTCGTGTTTCATCTGAACTTACACGTACTTCTAAAGAACTTACGAATCGAATATCGAACCGAATATCGGAATTGTCAGTAGTGTCCTTTACATAATATATCGTATAGCGTAGTTTCCTTAGCCCATATATGCCCAGTACCATATTTTGCCAACACTCATTCCTAAAGCACGTAGGGAAAACATCTCGAAAACCTGAACATTTCTTTTTAACAGTTTCGTGGGGTCAAAAACGACCCAGTGGGCATATATGGGTTAGACCAATATTTTTTTCATTACAGGATAAGGCAGTAAAAGATTGTCTTTTTTCCTATATTCTTCAAATTTTTCCTTGCTTCAGGTCAAGAGCGTTTCGGCAACATGACCCGCGTGTACTACAAGGAGGCGGTCGGGGCCTTCATTGTCTTCGATGTGGCGCGAATGGCCACATTCGACGCGGTTGTCAAGTGGAAGAACGACCTCGACACAAAGGTGCAGCTGCCTGACGGGTCGCCGATACCTTGCATACTACTGGCGAATAAGGTGGGTAGATTTAATTTTCTGGATGTCATTACGGTGTCTGTACCTAGCTTATAAAATATGCCTATATAGCTTATAAAAAGAAAGTTCCCAAATGGCTTAATCTGTATACGGAAAACGATGAACACTCTGAGACTGCCAGAAACACGCCTTGTCTTTAAGAATCTTGTCCTTAACCTTTAACACTTACAGTAAATCAAAATATTTCTTTCAGTGCGACCAGCAGAAGGAAGGCATAGTGAACACTCCGGCGAAAATGGACGAGTATTGCCGCGAGCGCGGCTTCGCGGGATGGTTCGAGACTTCGGCGAAGGAGAACATCAATATTGAGGAGGCTGCTCGCTCGCTAGTCAACAAGGTATCCTATCATCATGATCAGCAGGTCTATAATGTCTTGGCAGATGACTGTAGTGACTTCACGGGCTGTGTCGAGACTTCGGCGAAGGAGAACATCAACATCGAGGAGGCTGTTCGCTCGCTAGTCAACAAGGTATCCTATCATCATCATCAGCAGGTCTATAATGTCTTGGCAGATGACTGTAGTGACTTCACGGGCTGTGTCGAGACTTCGGCGAAGGAGAACATCAATATTGAGGAGGCTGCTCGCTCGCTAGTCAACAAGGTATCCTATCATCATCATCAGCAGGTCTATAATGTCTTGGCAGATGACTGTAGTGACTTCACGGGCTGTGTCGAGACTTCGGCGAAGGAGAACATCAATATTGAGGAGGCTGCTCGCTCGCTAGTCAACAAGGTATCCTATCATCATCATCAGCAGGTCTCTAATGTCTTGGCAGATGACTGTAGTGACTTCACGGGCTGTGTCGAGACTTCGGCGAAGGAGAACATCAATATTGAGGAGGCTGCTCGCTCGCTAGTCAACAAGGTATCCTATCATCATCATCAGCAGGTCTATAATGTCTTGGCAGATGACTGTAGTGACTTCACGGGCTGTGTCGAGACTTCGGCGAAGGAGAACATCAATATTGAGAAGGCTGCTCGCTCGCTAGTCAACAAGGTATCCTATCATCATCATCAGCAGGTCTATAATGTCTTGGCAGATGACTGTAGTGACTTCACGGGCTGTGTCGAGACTTCGGCGAAGGAGAACATCAATATTGAGGAGGCTGCTCGCTCGCTAGTCAACAAGGTATCCTATCATCATCATCAGCAGGTCTATAATGTCTTGGCAGATGACTGTAGTGACTTCACGGGCTGTGTCGAGACTTCGGCGAAGGAGAACATCAATATTGAGAAGGCTGCTCGCTCGCTAGTCAACAAGGTATCCTATCATCATCATCAGCAGGTCTATAATGTCTTGGCAGATGACTGTAGTGACTTCACGGGCTGTGTCGAGACTTCGGCGAAGGAAAACATCAATATTGAGAAGGCTGCTCGCTCGCTAGTCAACAAGGTATCCTATCATCATCATCAGCAGGTCTCTAATGTCTTGGCAGATGACTGTAGTGACTTCACGGGCTGTGTCGAGACTTCGGCGAAGGAAAACATCAATATTGAGAAGGCTGCTCGCTCGCTAGTCAACAAGGTATCCTATCATCATCATCAGCAGGTCTATAATGTCTTGGCAGATGACTGTAGTGACTTCACGGGCTGTGTCGAGACTTCGGCGAAGGAAAACATCAATATTGAGAAGGCTGCTCGCTCGCTAGTCAACAAGGTATCCTATCATCATCATCAGCAGGTCTATAATGTCTTGGCAGATGACTGTAGTGACTTCACGGGCTGTGTCGAGACTTCGGCGAAGGAGAACATCAATATTGAGGAGGCTGCTCGCTCGCTAGTCAACAAGGTATCCTATCATCATCATCAGCAGGTCTATAATGTCTTGGCAGATGACTGTAGTGACTTCACGGGCTGTGTCGAGACTTCGGCGAAGGAGAACATCAATATTGAGAAGGCTGCTCGCTCGCTAGTCAACAAGGTATCCTATCATCATCATCAGCAGGTCTATAATGTCTTGGCAGATGACTGTAGTGACTTCACGGGCTGTGTCGAGACTTCGGCGAAGGAGAACATCAATATTGAGGAGGCTGCTCGCTCGCTAGTCAACAAGGTATCCTATCATCATCATCAGCAGGTCTATAATGTCTTGGCAGATGACTGTAGTGACTTCACGGGCTGTGTCGAGACTTCGGCGAAGGAGAACATCAATATTGAGGAGGCTGCTCGCTCGCTAGTCAACAAGGTATCCTATCATCATCATCAGCAGGTCTATAATGTCTTGGCAGATGACTGTAGTGACTTCACGGGCTGTGTCGAGACTTCGGCGAAGGAAAACATCAATATTGAGAAGGCTGCTCGCTCGCTAGTCAACAAGGTATCCTATCATCATCATCAGCAGGTCTCTAATGTCTTGGCAGATGACTGTAGTGACTTCACGGGCTGTGTCGAGACTTCGGCGAAGGAAAACATCAATATTGAGAAGGCTGCTCGCTCGCTAGTCAACAAAGTATCCTATCATCATCATCAGCAGGTCTCTAATGTCTTGGCAGATGACTGTAGTGACTTCACGGGCTGTGTCGAGACTTCGGCGAAGGAAAACATCAATATTGAGAAGGCTGCTCGCTCGCTAGTCAACAAAGTATCCTATCATCATCATCAGCAGGTCTCTAATGTCTTGGCAGATGACTGTAGTGACTTCACGGGCTGTGTCGAGACTTCGGCGAAGGAAAACATCAATATTGAGAAGGCTGCTCGCTCGCTAGTCAACAAGGTATCCTATCATCATCATCAGCAGGTCTCTAATGTCTTGGCTTGGCATATAACCGAAGTGACTTCACGGGCCATGTCATCATAGCATTTTGAATGAGTTGCCAACCCTGAGGCCCAATGTAATTCCTCTATGCCAGTAATTTCACCGGCTGCTTTACTCCCTATTCGCAACTCAACAGTACGAGCACAGCACTGCTATTTGATATCAGATTAGCGAGTAAGAAGGTTCTCCTCTCCTACCACCAGCAAAACCGTGTACGAGTACTAGAAAACCATGGGAGGGCCTCCCACTCCTAAAAATATTCCATTTCGTAAAACTAAATCTAAGGGTTTACAAGAGGCTCTGAGTGAAGTTGAAAAAAATAAAATCGGTTAACAAGCCTTTATTTTATTCGATAAAAGGGCCATAATTTTAATCCATGACATTATCTGATGAGCGCGGCTTGGGATTCGTAAAGGTTCAAATTGAATTACCACGTCCGTTAGATTACTCGGTTGGATGTTTGTCTTGTATAAATTCTTTGAAGTATCTTGGCGATTACTTGTTTTTCTCTCTACGGTAATAAAATAATATAATTTTCATAAAATGTTATTCCTTTGTGTGAGAATCAATAGACCATTTGTCAGGTCCGAAGCGCTATTGAAGTATACCAGCGTATAGATACGCATTCAAATCTAGATAATTAGTACGGTGTAGGTATATTTATAACGAAATTTTCTGAATTTCATGACAATGTTAATTTATCCTTGCAAGGGTAGAAGAAGATAACAAGACTTGTAAAATCTCATGCAAGTGAGTGAAGATACTGTTAGCATTCAAAAATATTTTATAATACATATACCCTTGCAATGATGAATTAACATTGTCATAAAATTCTGAAAATTCGTTATAAATACTACTAATCAAATTTACGTCATAAATTGTCACAGATTCTATTCAGGGGCTATATTCGAAGTATTAAATAGGGATCTCCCTGTTCCCTATAGGATCGCTCACGCGTCAAGTTGAACTTTAAATGTAGCTGCTTAAAGTTCACGCGACGCGTGAGCGTTCTTATAGGGAACAGGGAGATTAGACTTCAAATATAGCCCCTGTAGCCTATGCAGAGATTCCATAAAAATGCTAAGAAAAGGGTAGGTGTAGGTAAATGTTTTAGAATTGTGATTTTATTCGAGCATTCCATTACAATGTTATCTCGAGTCTCAAGGCTACTTATCTATACCGAGGAAAAAAATACTATTAAATGCGTGTTGCATAACGAAGTTTTGGGTCTCATCTCATAGATCCCACAGAACAGGTTTCGGCCTTCGAGACGGTTCCAAATACTTCCGCTATCGGAGACATTTGTTTCTTCAATTTATGGGTCGTTTGATTTGGAAAGTTTTTTCTGTTGAATTTCGGGATGGGTTTACTACACAGCGTGCGTGTTGTTTTTCTCTATAATTATTTTTGATCGCAGTCGTTTTTTAATAGCTTTTTTTAACACGATCTGGTAATTACTGAATTACTGATCCCTCCCATAGGAAAAAAAAACTAAACAATTTATTTTGAACAAGTATGACAACTGCTTTAAGTCTCTAACTAAACAAGTCTCGCTCGAATCGCAATCAAATTCATATTTGTGCTATCAAGTAGCAATCTGTTCTCACCTTTAGTGCAATAAATTATGATAAATAATAAGTTTACAGATAAATATATTTTCTCAAACATGCTCGGAAATGTTTGTGTTACTTTCAAAAAAAGAAGACGCGAGGCTCATCATTGCCGGCATGGAGTGTGGAATGTGTCTTGGTAAGGAGCGCAATCTTATATGGCGAAACAGTTGAAAACGTGTCCAGCGGATTTGATAAGCAACAAAACAAAACACACTCTCCTCACAACCGTTTTCGCTGCGTTTTCGCCTCAGCAGCGCCATCTGAAGGCGCTACTGCAGACTATCCGCCTAGGTGGCTTGACTGGAGTGGCGACCGCAGCGCCCCCAACGTACCCGATCTGGTGTACACCTTTGGAACTATAAAGAGATTGCGCTCCTTTACTTCAACCCTCCATAATTTCCGGCCTAGGCAATGAAGTGGTGGCCGACGACGACGCAGTTACGCTGTGGTCTCATTCATTACGCTCCGAAAGAAACGTAGGACTCACGGCAGGCTAACGGTCTGTTTGCCCAATGAGGCCTCGCGGTTCCTTCGAGCTATCTAACAGTGGTATCCCTTCGCAGATCCTCCTCAACGACAAACTACTCCAGAGCAACGACAACAAAGATGGCGACAAGTTCAACCTCGACCACAAGATCGCCAACGGCGAGAGCCGCGACGGCGGCGGCAAGTCGTGCGCGTGCTGACCAATCACAGCGCGCCATCCCGCGGCGGCCAATCAGCTCCGACCCACACCACCAATCGCGGTGGTCCTAGCCCCAACAACGTCTAATTCTAAATTTAAACTCTCTATTTATGATTTTTGTTTGTATTGGTGTAAAGTTTGTCGAATAGAACGCGAATTTGAATTCTTTGAACGTCTTTCAAGGATTTGTGCCATTTACGGCTAAAGTCATCTCTACGTTATATCGGTAACAATTATTGTAAAATACGCTAATATTAGTAATAAGTATTACTTATTGTAACGAATGTTAAACTTGAGAGTGTGAAGGATGTTATGGTAAAATTAATAAATATTTTAGTTGAATTGGTGTGGTTTATTTCTAACCTCTGTATGTAATTTAGAATCCTAGGTCTGTGGTCTGTTACCTCTTCACGCTTGAAGCGCTGGACCGATTTAAATGAAATTTGGTCTCGGGGAAGGTTACATTTTATCCCGGAAAATTGCATAGTTCCCACGGGATCGTTAATAACTGAATTCCACGCGGGCATAAGCTAAGTAGTTAGTTATTTTTTACTAAAAATAAATAATGGCTTCAAGGATTCCATCATGACAGGCATTTTACCGTCGGCTAGCGACACGACACGTTATCTTACTTAATTATCATACTAATAATAAGTCTGTAGAAGAAGTTGAGGGGACTATATAAACGATACTGAACACGAAATAACGATTTTTAGAAAAATCGTCTGTATGTATGTATGTCCGGATTTAACTCGAAAACTACTAGACGGATTGCAACAAAATTTGGTATGGGGGTAGTTTAAAATACTGGGGCTATAATCGAAGTGTTAAACAGGGATCTCCCTCAACTTGAACTTTAAATCTAGCTGCTTAAAGTTCACGCGACGCGTGAGCGATCCTAGGGAACAGGGAGATCTCTTTTATAAGACTTCGAATAGCCCCTGGACAACATACAGCTATTACTAGGTACTACAACAGCCTATTTACGGCCCACTGCTGGGCACAGGCCTCCTCTCATCATGAAAGGGTTTGGGCTATAGTCCCCACGCGGGCCCAGTGCGGATTGGGGACTTCACACACACATCTTTGAATTACTTCGCAGATGCGTGCAGGTTTCCTCGCGATGTTTTCCTTCGCCGAAAAGGTCAGTGGTAAATTCAAATTGAATTACGCACATAGGTAGGTAAACTAAAGCGAGCCGTAATCGAACCCCCGACCCTCTCTGCCTGAGAGGCAGTAGGTCGAACCACTAGCCTACCACGGCTTCAGACAACATACAGGCTACTTTTTATCCCAGAAAAATGCATAGTTCCCGCGGGAATAATGCTATTAACGAATTCCACGCGGACGAACTCGCGGGCAGAAGCTAGTTATTTAACTAAGCCTATGTATTTTAAAAATTGTGCCATCTTGTAAATCCAAAACAACGGCTGGCTAGAGACGCCACGGCCATAATTATCCTAAAGATAGTTTTATGTCTAAGGTATTAAAGGTGAGATTGGTCTGAAGTTTGAACCTAGAAAGAAGGGGTAAACGCACCAAAATCCTCTACAAACACGTAACCGTCGCGACTTTATCGTATAGCACGACACAATTTAGAAGGCGCGCGGCGAAGCACTTAGGCTGTTGACGTAGAGTCTATTATTGCTTAATCCGCGCGCCTTCTAAGTTGTGTCGTGCTGTACCTATTTGCTTCGTACACTAACGCTAACTTCGCCATTGCGCTTGAATTGTTTGATGGATTAAGATTTCATGAAGAAAAATCTTGATACTTACACTTATTTTTACATCAGCACATCATCATCATTTCAGCCGAAAGACGTCCACTGCTGGACATAGGCCTCCCCCAAGGCTCGCCACTCAGACCGGTCCTATCCTACACAGCATCAGCACATGGTCCTCACCAAACCGCAACTTGAAACTGTATAGGTATCTAATCCATATCCATATTCCATATTAAGTATTTAATATTATATATGCGTAAGTATCTCTGTCTGTCTGTCTGTCTGTCTGTCTGGTACCTCTTCACGCTTCAACCGCTGGACCAGTTTTTGGATGAACTTTGGTGTCGAGATAGTTGGAGTCCCGGGAAAGGGACATAGGCTACTTTTTATCCCGGAAAAACGCATAGTTCCCGCGGATACGTGATAATCGAATTCAACGCGGGCAGAACCTATAGTATCTAAATAAACTAGTCATAATCAATGTAGGTAGCTATGTGAAGTTGGTGGGGCGTAGTATAAATCCTAAGACTAAAAATAATGTTCTCATTTTTCTAATTTCACCGACTGGACCTACCTATATGAATAGACTAGCTTCTGCCCGCGACTTCGCCCGCGTGGAATTCGGTTATCGCGTTCCCGCAGGAACTATGCGTTTTTCCCGGATAAAAAGTAGCCGATGTCCTTTCCCGGGTCTCCAACTATCTCCATGCCAAATTTCTTCTCAATCAGTCCAAGGTTGAAGCATGAAGAGGTAACTAGACAGACAGACAGAGTTACTTTCGCATTTATAATATTAGTATGGATGTAGTGTTTTGGTACCTACTTACCTTACTTCTCCAAAATGTGTCTATTATATTTGAAACACGACGTTACATTTCTTGCTCCTAAAACATTGTCGCACTTATTTACTTTGTCATGATAAGTAATCCCGCCGTGACACACAGACAGACCAACAAATAAGACTTGTATTAATTATTCTTGCATCCTCCTCACACTCAATCTGAGTTCAGATAATTTAACAATGCGTTTTTAACTATTTCACTCTAGTCTAATTTAAAGTCATTATTGTTTGATTTTATTGTGATGTGATACGTTTTGTGATTTGTGTAAAATGGATTGCGTAAAGGTTTGATATTATTATTATTTATTACAAACTTTTATTTTACTTTCACCTGTCCCGTTGTCTGTAATGGAATCTTGCAAGTTAAATTTGACCCACTTTCCGGTTTCCGATTGAGCTGAAATTTTGCACGAAAATGTAAATCGCGTGGCAATGCAATATTATGATGAAGCGGAGCTGATCTAATGATGGAGCTAGAATGTGGCCATGGGAACTCCGTAATAAAACCACATAACCCCATCGAGTTTGGGCTCGTTCGATTCGTCTTGAAGGGTAGATGAAGGATTAACAAAGAAAAGTACAGTCAGCAATAAAAGCTTGTACCAAAAATTAAATTTTCGATAAAACTTATTTAAAAATATATGTACATAAATTTTAATCAATATAAAACGCTTCGGTTACTGACTGGCTGATGACTACGCACAGCCAAAACTAATGATCGTAGAAAGCTGAAACTTGGCATCTAGATTCCTTAGGGGGTTTAGGGGAGGGGATTAGGAATTTAAGATTTCACATGTAAATGTTTATCTTATACGCATTGCGCCTACGAATCACGGGCAGAAGCTAGTGACGTTAATAAGTTTGCCAACATTTGAGATACAGTGATGTTCTGGAACCCGATTATCGTCATTTGATATACTATAACAAATTATATAGTAAAACATACCTCTTGAAACAGTCTATCTACTAAAGAAAACCGCATCAAAATCAGTTGCGAAGTTTTGAAGATCTAAGCATATGATAGGGACAGAGCTGGAAAAGACTTCGTTTCATACTATGTACTGAATAGTGATACAAAAAGACATTATTGGAACACAACTTGGACAATGGACAACTCGTATTCTATTCCTAAAAAACCGGCCAAGTGCGTGTCGGGCCACGCGCAAATTATAGGGTTCCGAAGTTGAGGATGCCCACAGTACCTTTCTAAGACTTATTAGCATCTAGCTAGCCTGTGGTATGACGTGCCCGCCCGACGCCCCTGCCGCTCGAGAAAAATCATCATTATAAGTTGGTCGACTATTACTCGTAAGTTCGTACAGCCTACTTAGCTCTGATAGTTTTCCTTTCAACTACGTTATATATGCCACAACCGTGATTTTTTTCAGCCATCCAAATACCACCATTTAGCTGGCAGAGGGGGGGGGGGGGGGACACGTGACTCTAACAAAAAATAGCACTTTAAAGCTTAATATTTCACAAACGCATCACTTAATCAAAAAATGGTTTTAACAAACCCACAATAATTTTTTAAGACCTATTCAACGATATGCCGCACCATGGGGTACGCAAGAAAAAAAAAATACATCCCCACTTTACGAGTAGGGGAGGTACCCTATAAAAAATATATTTCAAAATTTTAATGTACCACTTTGTCAGCGTAACTAATATGCATATTCATGCCAAATTACAGCTCTCTAGACCTAAGCATCTCCGAGGAATAGTGCGGACAGACGGACGGACGGACGGACATGGCGAAACTATAAGGGTTCCTTGTGGACTTCGGAACCCTAAAAATGAAGTTGGTACCTAACTCTATGTTTTGTTTACATCCAAAGTAAAATTCTAGCAAAAAAAAACAACTTGTTGTCGATTAAAATCCTCATACAAGTAAACAATTTACAGAAAGATATGTCAGGCAGCAGGAGCGATAGGAAGTTGACGATAAACGTCACCAACCTGAGTGTGTGGACGCCCGAAGAGAAATCATGGTTAAAACGAGTGACTAAGCCAAAAACGATGGTGTTAAACGAAGGTAAGTTCAACACACACAGACACATTCCCATCTTTCTTCCATTTCGATCACCATTGCTCGGTGGCTGAGGCTAAGGGTGAAGGCGGATGTCATATAGGACCGATCTCTCCTGGGGGGGTTTGGAGGAGGCCTAATTATGTTCAATGGTTCAATAGTTAACGTCTTTCGGCTAAGAGTTATCGGTGATAAGTATACTTAATCCATACCATAGAGGAATAAAATAAAAAGAGTATAGCGGCTCGCCATATAGCCTCCAGTAGAGGTAGCAACTGCCTCAAACGGTAGGGTAATCAGGGTTCGGCCATTGGACGCTAGATGTCGATCTAGTTGTTAACCCGCGTTCCAGCGAACGCACTGTATGTGCTCTGCTACTCGTTTTATTTTATTTCTCTATGTCCATACCTAAAATTTCATCTTAATCTTTCGAGTAAGAGACAGTATTACTCTTCCATGGCTTTACTCATTCACAATGTTACCTACTTTTACTTGTCTTCACATGGCATAATGATGCGTGCTTTACACTTTACACCATAAATACCATAATCCATGGTAGGGAGGGTACTTTTTAATATTAATACATGCCATCAAAAGATTTTTTACGAAAGAGTTTCGTTCTGCTTAAGTATCTTGAGCATTCTTGTTATGATATGAATTTATCTTGTTATTTTATTTGTTTTAGTTTCGGTTTGTATAGGTCAAGGAGAATTTGTAGCCGTTCTTGGTCCAAGGTAAGTTGCTCGTTTAAATATACTACGTAAATCTAATCTAATCTAATATATAGAATTCTCGTGTCACAGAGTTGGTAACCAAACTCCACCGAAACGGCTCGACCGACTCTTATGAAATTATTGTATGTTTAGTAGGTCTGAGAATAGGACGTAAGCTATTTCTCATACCAAAAAAAGAAATCCAAGGCGGTACGAAGTCCGCGGGGTCAGCTTTTTAATTATAAATACATGTCACACACGGTACGGTAGAAAATATTTATTGTAAAGACAGAACTGGAAAAGCTCAAAATTAATGACGATGTAATTATTAGGGTAACTTAGTGGCATAAATCATAGTCCTCGGTTTAAATCTTGTGATTCCTTTGTCGGAGGCACATGACCAATAACCATCAGTTTTTTATGTGTTTTCGTATTGGTTGGCAAACGAGCACCCAGGCCACCTGATGGTAAGTGGTGACTCAGACCCATGGATATAAGAATTCATAAGATTTCCCCCTTCTCGGAACACAACAACAGTGCGATCAGAGCAATACTATTTGGCGGCTTAGATGGTGGTAGCCATCCGGCGGCTAGATGACGGAAATCCAGCAAACCTATCAATACACGCTTCTAGATTTTTAGACAACAAGAGTGTGTGTGTCATTTGCAACAACTTAGCTAATTCTGATGCGAGGTTTTCAAGAGGATAAAGTTTGATAAAATAAAGCTAAATATTAAGACGTTTTTATGTAGCGTGAAATATGTTTCTGAAGTATATTTTTAAGCATTCCGCTTCCATTAGATTAACCTTCGTCTTCGGGATATAAAAGTGAATGTAAGCTTTTAAAAGCATCTGAATCTCTCTCAGTAGGTACCTGATAAGTGATAAGGATTTGAGCGAAGGTCATTGACTTCTGTTTTTAGGGTTCCGAAGTCCACAAGGAACCCTTATAGTTTCGCCATGTCCGTCCGTCCGTCTGTCTGTCCGCACTATTGCTCGGAGATGCTTAGGTCTAGAGAGCTGTAATTTGGCATGAATATGCATATTAGTTACGCTGACAAAGTGGTACAATAAAATTTTGAAATATATTTTTTTATAGGGTACCTCCCCTACTCGTAAAGTGGGGATGTAATTTTTTTTTCTTGCGTACCCCATGGTGCGGCATATCGTTGAATAGGTCTTAAAAAAATATTGTGGGTTTGTTAAAACCATTTTTTGATTAAGTGATGCGTTTGTGAAATATTAAGCTTTAAAGTGCTATTTTTTGTTAGAGTCACGTGTCCCCCCCCCCCCCCTGCCAGCTAAATGGTGGTATTTGGATGGCTGAAAAAAATCACGGTTGTGGCATATATAACGTAGGTGAAAGTGAAAGTTGAAAAAACTATCAGAGCTAAGTAGGCTGTACAAACTTACGAGTAATAGTCGACCAACTTATAATGATGATTTTTCTCGAGCGGCAGGGGCGTCGGGCGGGCACGTCATACCCACAGGCTAGCTACCCAACTAGCAAAGTAGTCCTATAACCAAAATTATAAGACTACCAATTCTCATAATAGTCTAGTAAGTGCACTGAGAAAGACTTTCGCTCTTATATTGGCATTCCACAAGTCTTGTTATACTCAAGATCTCGTGTTCTTATAAATAGGCTTGTAGTGTACTACAAGGTTAAGCTATAAGTCTTGTTACACTCAAGATCACTTGTTCTTATAACAAAGCTTTATAGTTTACTATAGGAGTACGTTATAAGACAGTTATAGGACATGGTATCTTATAAGTGCATGTTACAAGACAAATAGTCTTTGTAAATTTTCAGCTCCAATAGTAGCATTCGGTGAGAGTATATGGTTTTATTACACACTTGAGCAGAACCTTTATAAGAGTAAAAGCTCTTATTAAGAGCGCTGTGAGAGCAATAACTCAAGATCACTTGTTCTTATAACAAAGCTTTTTAGTTTACTATAGGGGTACGTTATAAGACAGTTATCGGAGATGGTATCTTATAAGTGCATGTTACAAGACAAATAGTCTTTGTAATTTTTCAGTTCCAATAGTAGCATTCGGTGAGAGTATAAGGTTTTATTACACACTTGAGCAGAACCTTTATAAGAGTAATAGCTCTTATAACATTCTTGAGCAGAACCTTTATAAGAGTAAAAGCTCTTATTAAGAGCGTTATGAGAGCAATAACTCAAGATCACTTGTTCTTATAACAAAGCTTTTTAGTTTACTATAGGGGTACGTTATAAGACAGTTATCGGAGATGGTATCTTATAAGTGCATGTTACAAGACAAATAGTCTTTGTAATTTTTCAGTTCCAATAGTAGCATTCGGTGAGAGTATAAGGTTTTATTACACACTTGAGCAGAACCTTTATAAGAGTAATAGCTCTTATTACATTCTTGAGCAGAACCTTTATAAGAGTAATAAATAGCTCTTATAACATTCTTGAGCAGAACCTTTATAAGAGTAATAGCTCTTATAACATTCTTGAGCAGAACTTTTATAGAGTAATAGCTCTTATTACATTCTTGAGAAGAACCTTAATAAGATTTCAAAAACGTATCTACTCTTGTTTGATGCTATTATAAGAGTTGACCCACTTAATCAAACGGGAACTTTATTAAGAAAGGGTCCCGTAGAATCAAATAATTTAGATAATTTAAGTGAAGATGAAAATAAAAAAGGTGAAGATTTCGACAAAGAAAATTACACAGAAGAAGATAACGAAGAAAGTGAAAAAAATAAAAATCTCTGGCCCTGAAGTATAACGTACCACATATAATGTAGTCCTCAATGAACTGTGAACTTAGTGTATGAGAGCACTAAAGACGATTTCTCGAAATGCCCACGTGAACGGAAAAAAAATTAAATACATGTTAATGTTTACGCGCATACGAAGTCGCGGGCAAAATCTAGTACCTATAATATAAAGTCAGTCAGACAAAACATTCAAGACCAATAAAACATTTGTTTACGATTTATAGGGATTTACTACATTTTAAGATTATAAACTGTAAAAAATCATGGGTTAGAAGTGTTTATATTGAATTTATGAGGAACCCTAATTAATGTCAACATGGAGGGCATGATGTTCTTATAATAGTTTGAATAAGCGCTATTACACTTATAATAGACTTAAAACGCTCTCATTTAAACCAGTTTTTGTTATGGCGGATATTTATTACAATATATTGTAATAAACTTAATAAAAGAATGGTGTAATGATGAAATTTTAGAGGCGCTTTTAAAATATGTTTCTAAAATACTATATTTTAACGATGAATATCACTTCCCCACTAATTCATTCTCTATTAACCCTATATTCACATCCCTACTTCACCGGCTACGATAAATATTAGTATTATGTCAAAAAGATATTGTACTTACCTTTTTAATTCCAAAAATCACTCACAACACAAACACTAAACCACATTTGCAAGATGTACTGACATTTACTATTTTAATCTTATAAAGAGCTTGTCACAGACACTTACAAGAGCAATCGTACTTATAAAGGTTTTGAGTATACATTATAGGACTATTTGTACTTCTTCAACGCTATTACGAGCATATTATAGGACTTAATAGCATTCTGTAAGTAGATTATAAGACTGTTACAAAAACAAATGCTCCTATAAGTGTGCCCAAATCCAGGTTTGTAGATAGCTACAAGTACTTTATAAGCGCAATAAAAATAGGCTTGAAGAGTACTATAAGTGCATAATTTGCTAGTTGGGTAGATGCTAATAAGTCTTAGAAAGGTACTGTGGGCATCCTCAACTTCGGAACCCTATAATTTGCGCGTGGCCCGACACGCACTTGGCCGGTTTTTGTAAAATAAAGTCAGTGTTCCATTTTTATAAAATATTTAAGTACCTAAACTTTTAACTAAATAATATTTGTAAAATGTATCACTGTTTTTAAGAATTGTATTTCCAAATGTCTAATTACTAGCTTCTGCCCGCGACTTCGTCCGCGTGGAATTCGGTTACAGCGTTCCCGCGGGAATTGAGCGTTAAACTATAACAAATTAGGTATATACTAAAACCTTCCTCTTGAATCACTTTATCTATTAAAAAAACTCATCAAAATCCGTTACGTAGTTTTAAAGATCTAAGCATACATAGGGACAGATAGTGATGCCCTGCACTTGCAACTTTGTGGAATCAATCCTATTGTTTAATTTTTAATTTCTTGTTGTGGGCCGCGGGCGGCCGCGCGACCTTTCAGCGATACTGGTCATTCAAGTATGTAGATAAAGTTCAAAATTATTTCACACTGGAAGTGCTCGCCGCGCCGCTGCCGGCCGCTGCCATTCCGCTCTGAATTGGCCCTAAGCATAAGAGGCGAGAGAGTAGAGTAAAGTACAAATAAACGTGAGTTAAGCGGTTAACCCGAGGTTAGCGGCTTAGTGCAAGTGGGGCTATCACTATTAGTCTTTTTATGCACCAATGTAATACCTATTTTCAGTGGGGCCGGGAAGACAACGTTTCTATCAGCGGCCGCTGGAAAGTGTACTTTACCATCAGCAGGCTCGGTCAGGGTGAACGGAAAGGACGTTAAGGCCCAGAAGGGGGTGGCGGAGCTAGTGCCACAGTTCGACGTGTTTATGAACGCGCTTACTGTTATGGAACATCTTGTATTTATGGTACGATCCAAGTAAAAGATCTTTTTCGAAAAACCTGCGTAAATATTTATGAATTTAACCACATTCATGCGTGTTCATGTATCTAATGGCATAAATCTTATCATAAGTCTTAAATAGGGATCTCCCTGTTCCCAATGGGATCGCTCACGCGTCAAGTTGAACTTTAAATCTAGCTGCTAAATTTTAGGGGGGCAACGATTACTCGCGTCCGCAAGAGTTTACCTTAGATACCTGGCACGTGTCCCCTGGGTGGTGCTAAAGAGTAATCATCTAGAGCCTCGCAGCAAGATACAGAGATCAATATATCTAGCTGCTTAAAGTTCACGCGACGCGTGAGTGATCCTATGGGAACAGGGAGATCCCTGTTTAAGACATCGAATATAGCCCCAGGTTAGCTTATTTAAAGTAAGATACTTATGAGCGTGAATATTTATGCTATGTAATTTTGAGCCCATCGCCTGCTGACTACTACGGTACTTGATGTTCCAGACAGAAATGAAACTCGGAAGCTGGAAGAATACAAGCCACCGTACTCTGGTGGGCACGCTGGTCAAAGACCTAAAGTTGGAGGCACATAAGGACACCACCATATCTGCGCTGTCTGGAGGAGAGAAACGGCTTCTATCGCTAGGTAGCACGGTAAGTAACGCCCACTTGCACCAAGCCACTAACCTCGGGTTAGCCTCTTACTACAACAGTCTATTTACGGCCCACTGCTGGGCACAGGCCTCCTCTCATCACGAGAGGGTTTGGGGTATAGTCTCTACGCGGGCGCAGTGCGGATTAGGGACTTCACACACATCTTTGAATTACTAAACGCTACTACGTCAGCCTATTTGCGTCCCACCGCTGGGCACAGGCCTTCTCTCATCACGAGAGAGTTTGGGCTATAGTCCCCACGCAGGCCCTTTGAATTACTTCACAGATGCGTGCAGGTTTCCTCACGATGTTTTCCTTCACCGAAATGCTCAGTGGTAAATTCAAATTGAATTTCGCACATAAGTAAACTTAGAGGTGCGAGCCGGAATCGAACCCACGACCCTCTGCATGAGAGGCGGTAGGTCGAACCACTAGGCCTTGGTGGCCTAGTGGTTCGACCTACCGCCTCTCATGCAGAGGGCTTCCTAGCCTATTAACCCACGTCATATTCATATAAATAAATCTGAGTTAAGCGATTAACCCGCGGTTAGCAGCTTCGTGCAAGTACGCCTAAGTGTGGTAACATTTTATCAGTTTTTAATAATGTCTTACTCATACATTCTAAGCCTTTCCAAAATTTCAATTCTCATGATAACCTATTTCTTATTTATTCTCAGTTGCTATCAAACCCCGATATCATAATATGCGACGAGCCGACTACAGGCCTCGACAGCTACAGCGCATCCCTCGTGGTAGGGATCTTGAAGCAGCTGGCGTCATCAGGAAAGATCGTCATCAGCTCCGTGCACCAACCGTCTTCGCACCTCTTCAAGGAGTTCAACAATATCATGCTGATGGCTGAAGGCAGGCTGCTGTTTTATGGGACGCAAGAGGATTGCCATAAGTTGTTTGAGAGGTGAGAATTACCAAGTGTGTATGTGGGATTTAAAGAGGCAACTGGGTCTTGAGTGGTGCGGTAGTAAAGTACCTCCTTAACGGATCCTTTCTAAACGAATTAATATTAAGTTCTCGCGTAGTTACAATACAAGATGAGGATCTCAACAGGCTACTATGTGGCGTCCCACTGATGGGCACAGGCCTCTCTCATCATGAGAGGATTGATGAGGAGGACAAAATAAAATTGAGTAAAGCGTTTTAGACCTGATTCATTTTGTAGAATTTGTAACATCTAGGCTCGAGTCTCGACCTAGAACAAATAATAGAGAATATAAGTAATATGAGGGTTACTTATATTTAATTCCATCTATCTAAACCTTCTATAGGTCTTGCTTGACACTTCCGCTTCGTCCCTTGTTATTGAGCCAACTAATTTAGACAATCAATACTTCTTTGTCTTCAGTATAGATCTACGATGCCCAAAGAATTATAACCCGGCGGAGTTTTACATCAGAGCCATCTCGAACACCGACTCCACGAACTATGTGGATAGAATCTTGCAGAAGTATAAAGACCGGCCACACAATTGTGATGAGGTGAAAGAGGAGTCACCTGCGCAGCGTACCATGTGAGAATTCGCATTTTACTCGTATTTAATTGAGCTACCCGCGACTTCCTTTGCGTAGAATTTCATCGGTAACCTTTTTTTATCCCCTTTTTCCGAGGTAAAAGTTATCCTACTTATGTGCTTACATACTAAATGAAGTTACATTTCTTTAAAAAAAAAAAATCTTCATGTTTTTGGTTGGTAAAATGTTAGTTAATTTCAGTTTTTCTTTTCGTTTCAGTTTAAAGAGGAATTGGTTTGTGCAAGTGTACTTGTTGCTTTGGAGATCGTCTTTGACATTGAAGAGGCGGTTTGGAGAACACGTTTTTCAATTATTACTTAACATTGTAAGTATTCTTTTAACATTTAGCAACAAAGAAGCCCAGCGTCATAAGTCTCAGCCTATAATGAAATGAAATGACCCACTCCTAATATTTCCCACGTAATACCAGTGTGTGTGTGTGTGTGTGTGCAGGCGATATAAGGTAGGTGTACCATGGAAGGCCACTCTAACAAATAAACAGTTATCATTCGTTTATTTCCTGGATAAATGAAACTAACAAATATTTAAGTAATACTTTGTTTTATTACGTAACATATAAACCACTTTTTTGAATTGCAGATTTAATGAATATTGATTAAACTTCAGTTTCATTGAACTCTTCCAAATGGCCTTGCTAGAAACAGGGCTCCTTAGAAGGCCATTATAATAAATCAGTCATTTAACATTAAGAGTTAATAAATAGCGCTTAAATCTACAATAAAAAAAAAGTAGTTTATATGTTACATAAAAAAACAAAGTATTACTTAAATATTTGTTTGTTTCATTTATCCAGTAAATAAACAAATAATAACTGTTTATTTGTTAGAGTGGCCTTCCATGGTACACCCACCTTATTTTAACGTCGTCGATTCCCGATATCAATAAAGCGAGGGACTGTACTGCCAAAATATTAGCGCGAGCGATTCGCCGCCGCGTCTGTGGTTTCCAGTTCGATGGGTGTTTGTGTTAATAGAAGGAATTTGTCATCGCATGGCAATAACTACGAAATTTTAATGATTGGCCTTCGAAGGAGCATGGCCTTCCATGGTCCACCCACCTTATATACTTACTAGAATGTTATTTGGCTGATGTGGTAAAATTTGGTTTAATAAAAATTAAGGTACCTATTGGTAATTTTTATTGTAATCACAAAAAATTCTTCGCATTGTTTTGCAGATTTCCTTCACATTCTTTAACCGGACCTTGTCATCCTAGATAGTATCAGCGACAGTGATCTGCGCATGCTACGTCGGCATCTCAGGCACCACTCAGCGAGGGATCCAGGACTTGCGAGGGTTCCTCTGGCTGCTGAGCAGTGACGTCAGCTACTCCCTCTCGTACAGCGCTCTCTATGCTTTCGAGGGGGACATCACGCTTTTCAGGCGTGAGGTCGGGATATACAAGGGATCGGCGTTCTTTACGTCAAGGTTGCTGTGTTTTGTAAGTGTTTTATCATAATTTCGCTTATTTACCATGCTCGCGACTTTGTCCTATTGAGTACGTCTCCTAGGAATACTAGATTTAAAAGAAAAATAACCTCGCGTGGCCTTGAATAACGCAAGTGGGCTCGGAACACTCTGCTGCACAAAATGCAGTCCTGCTTATTTTATTTAGAAATTGTTAGGATTTTTTTTCAATTTGAATTAACCACTGAGCTTTTCGGTGAAGGAAAACATCGTGAGGAAACCTGCACGCACCTGCGAAGTAATTCAAAGATGTGTGTGAAGTCCCCAATCCGCACTGGGCCCGCGAGGGGATTATATTATAGCCCAAACCCTCTCGTGATTAGAGGAGGCCTGTGCCCAGCAGTGGGACGCAAAAAGGCTGTAGTAGTAGGATTTTTTTTTATTCTCTTTGTTGAAAACTTTCATCATCATCATCATCATTTCAGCCGATAGACGTCCATTGCTGGACATAGGCCTCGCCCAAGGCGCGCCACTCAGACCGGTCCTGTGCCACTCGGATCCACCGCGTTCCCGCAAC
This sequence comes from Aethes cnicana, assembly GCA_963971205.1. Classification (NCBI taxonomy): domain Eukaryota; kingdom Metazoa; phylum Arthropoda; class Insecta; order Lepidoptera; family Tortricidae; genus Aethes; species Aethes cnicana. Next base: position 13,585,336 of record OZ020274.1, read on the forward strand.
CTTTATAAGGTCGTCACTCCATCTTGTTGGAGGCCTACCGACAGCTCGTCTACCGGTTCGCGGACGCCACTCCAGAACTTTCTGGCCCCATCGGCCATCAGTCCTGCGAGCAATGTGCCCCGCCCACTGCCACTTCGGTTCGCAATTCTTCGGGCTATGTCGGTGACCCTAGTTCTACTGTGGATATCCTCATTTCTGATTCACGCAGAGAAACCCCGAGCATAGCCCTCTCTTGTGTTGAAAACTTTATTGAATATCAAACTGGGTACGAATGGTGGCACGAACCATGACGAAATCGTTAAAGCAGCATATTTTTGTCCAGATGCGTTAATTGATACGTACAAATGGAGGCTTTATTGTCTTATCCAATGTCAAGAAATAAACTACTGTTCTTACGAAATTAAAAAGCCGATGACTAGCACAAATGGACTTAACGTAATAACACTGTACTTCTTTGAATCGGTTAGGAAGTGCGTCATTTGGGTCAACAATTAAATTGCAGTTAAGACATAATGACGATATCATTAGGCCGTACTTAGTTCAAGTTTAATATAATCTAAGTAATAAAGGTTTCGATTTGTTTCGAAATAAGTACCTAAGTACCAAGTAGTACTAAGTACTAAGTAGCTAAAGCTAAATAAAGCTAAAGTATGGAACTTCCGATTGGAATGAAGAGCCCTAGTGGTTTGATCAACCGCTTCTCATGCAGGGTCCAGGGTTTGAATCCGGCTCGCACCTCATGTGTACTTATGTGCGAAATTCAATTAAAATTTACAGCTAAGCTTTTCGCTGAAGCAAAAATATCGTGAGGATACCCGCACGCATCTGTGAAATAATTCAAGGATGCGTGTGAAGTCCCCAATCCACACTACGTAGGTACGTCACTACTATCTGGAGCCCAAGCCCTCTCGTGATGAGAGGAGGCCTGTGTCCAGCAGTGGGACGTAAGGCTGTGGTGATGGTAGGGGTTGTATGATGCTGATGTTATCCCCCCATAGATTCCTCGCTGCATCGCATGGCCGATCTCGTACGCGGTCATAGCATCTCTGGCTGTGGAACTGCCAAATCAACCAGTCACCACTCTTGAGATCACACTGGCGCTTATGTGCGGAGCCGTCGCTGCTGCTGCGTATGGTAACCAGTTCTTCTTGACTAAAGCATAGAGGGAAAAAAATGCGCTTATATAAAAACTAGCTTCTGCCCGCGTGGGATTTGGTTATCGCGTTCCCGAGGGAAGTATGCGTTATTCCGGGGTAAACAGTAGCCTATGTACTTTTCCAGGACCCCAACTATCTCCATGCCAAATTTCATCTCAATCGGTCCAGCGGTTGAAGCGTGAAGAGGTAACAGACAGACAGACAGACGGACAGACAGACAGAGTTACTTTCACATTTATAATATTAATATGGATATGGATATGGATATAGTTGTTTATTATAATTACGTATTTCATTGATTGCATTCCAATGGTTATTTGGTAATAGGTGCCACCAAATATATGTATTTTCCTTCAATTGGCGCTACTAATGCGTGGTTAGACTGGTCACAATTAATGGCTGTAATAAATCATTCGCTGTTCTTTAGCAACTATTTTACATACATCTCAATAAATGAATATCACGAGCATAGTCCAAATAGCTAAAAATAAAACAGCATCTTTTGATGGTGGTGGAATTCTTTGTCTAACTCGTTTCGTAGGTACTATAGTTTTTGCCTGCAGCTTCGCTGGCGAGTTGTGTTTATTTATACTTACAGCATAGACATAAATAATACTTCGTATGGACCCGGCCTAACGTAGATACTTGTCATGTTTCCCCACTTCATTGGTGTCCAATCCAAAGTTAAACTTATATCGTGACACTAAAGCTGGTCAACATCAAGCAAGTCACATTTTTTCAACAACGAGACGAGTTTTTAGGTACTGAGAAACAGTTTCGAAAAAAGTTTTTTTAAAAACGCTTATTGTCACGCACGCTCGGTGACAGAACTTTGGATTGGACACCGTGGAAGTGGGGACATATTACGTGTACGTTAGACCGGGTCTATATTATTTACGTCTATGACTTACAGTATTTAAAGAAGTATTTTTTTACAGCTCGCTCACAATCGTCTTTATCTCAGAGACGTACTGTTGTCTAATACCCCTGAAGTGCAGAATTTTATTACGAACTCTCGTCATGCATTGATTTAACAGGAGCTTTATTCGAAACTGTTTATAAGAATAGTGAGCGTCCTTATCCCTAAATAAGAATACATTCTGCCTCAGTGACAGGTAAATCATTAATTAACCATCTCGCTAAATAGAGCGCTGTTGTATCACTAATAGGATAGTAAAAAACTGACATACTCCTCGCTAAATAGGTGGAGTGTATTTTTATTAAGCCAAAAGGACGCTGCCTATCCCTATTCCCTATGTACCGTTTCGAATCCCCTGGGGTCTCATTCCGGACGCAAAGGGGATTTCATTGAGAACCTATATAGGGAAGGTCAAAACGTCACGGCGTTCAAATTGAACTTTGAATATAGCTACAGCACGACACAACTTAGAAGGCGCGCGGTGAAGCACTTAAGCAGTTGACGCAGAGTCTATTTTTGCTTAATCCACGCGCCTTCTAAGTTCCTTCTACTTAAAATTCGGTTTCAACGCCGTGACGTTTTGACAGCAGGGATATTGGATGTACCGTTTCGAATCCCCTAGTGTTTATTTTGTTTTCCCCAGGTCTCGGCATGTCGGCCCTGTTCACCTCCACCGGGATCACGGGGGAAGTCATGCCCTGCACAGACCTGCCTCTCTCCCTCATGTCTGGGGCATTTCTCAGGATCACCACCCTGCCCGCGTGGTCGATGCCCGTAAAATACGTGTCGCATTTCTACTACACCATGGACGCTGTTAGCAACATTTATTGGCGGCAGATTGAGCATATTGGTGAGTATAAAAGATCTAGAAACATTGGAATGTTATGCTACTTACATGAGGTCTATTCGAAGCTCGTCTTAGCGAAACAAAATTGGGCTTGAGAGAGTAGTTCTAAGGGACGCGCGGACGCTCTAGTTAGAAATGGCCATTAAGAGCTTGCTGATTTTGCTGTCCTCAAAATAATATTTCAAATATCGTAATAATTGTAGACTACTGTTATTAGTTCCTGTCTTTTAGAACAGACAGATAGAATTACTTTCGCATTTATTATAATATTAGTATGGACTAGAGCATGGATAACGTGGTGACGTCATTCAGCCTTCATTGCATCGTAAAATTAAATTGACTCCCTGCTGAACTTAAGACCGTATTCAGAACTCAGACGTCATGAACAATTTACCTATGTGTTATGTGATAAAGTTCCTGTTGAAGCTATTTAATGTTCTTGCTTAATTCTACGTCGATCATAAAACCAAATAATAGTTTTATTTATGCCTTACGTAAGACTATCTACCTAGACTTCCTGAGGACCAACAATAATTTAAAAAACCGGCCAAGAAGCGAGTTAAACTCGGGTGGAGAGGGTTCTGACCCTTGATTATTTTCAATGACGTCATTTTCAAACCGTTTCACAGGATAAGCTCTTTTATGCTATATTTCAAATCATCTATAGGTCAATAATGACATGTCACTCGATAGTTTGAAAACTTCATTAATATTTTTTTCAAATTTAGCCCCCAGAAATAGGGTCTATGTTTAAAAAGCTATTCGGATAAATTTTTGCTAAACGGGGATATGAGAGATCCCCAACAACAAACAAACTCGAATATGGCCCCAAGACAAAAACCCGTCTTTGCGTGAAAGAATCGATGATACATCACTAAATCGATGATAATTAATTGATGATATCCCTTCGACTGTGGAGTAACCGAATATAGGGTCTCTATTCGAAACGTAGGGAAAGATAATGTCTCTATCCCTCTGTCAAAACTTCACGGCGCTCAAATTGAACTTTAAATCTAGCTACTTAAAGTTCGGTTTCAACGCCGTGACGCTTTCCTTTCCGTATGTAACGTTTCGAGTAGAGCCCCGGATATTCGCTAATTATGCACTGCCAGTCGAAGGCATATTTTAACTTTTTTGATGAACAATATTAGGCCACGTATTTTGAAGATGTATTTGATTCGATTCAATGTTTTAATAGGTAGTTTGATGCATATAAATTAGGTAACATACCTAATAGCAACTAAACGATAAACAAGATCTAGTCACCTACAAATTCAGCATCTAATCTGCCGTGCTAACGATATTCACAGTAAGTCATGTTGGTATAGTTTCGAGTAAATGGCGCTCAAAGATTTCGTCACATTTTTCGATTTCCTGACTTGATTTTTTTAGTTATCCATATGGTTGATACATATATTTGTAGCTTAATTTAAGCACTTTTATGTTGACAAATCATTTTAATATAATCTTTATTGTAACAAGTATAAATTGCAAAAAACCTTTTATGCCTAGTATTTCTATATAGGAAACAACATCGAATGCTTATCATAACAGCAGTAAGTCCGTAGTTACTGCGTTTATAGTAAGCAACTCATACAAATTGGGTTTTTAGCATGAGAATGTAATGAATATGAATATTTCACTAAAAGACGTTTATTCATTGTACAAAGTAACAGAAATGTAATTACTTCTACATAATCACAATAATCAAATACTTCAATCATATAAAACTAACTAAAATGAACCCAATACTAAAAAAAACTTGTTTTTTTTATATAACAACTAGATGATCCCGCGGACTTCGTACCGCCTTAGAATTTTTGTTTTTGTTTATGAAAAATAGGTTACGCCCTATTCTCAGACCTACTGAACATACACTCCAAATTTTATAAGAATTGGTTGAGCCGTTTCGGAGGAGTTTGGTTACAAACACTGTGACACGAGAATTTTATATATTAGATGTCACATGTTGGGATCAATCAACTGAGTAATTATTTGAGCATCTAACAATCACGAATATAGTTTACTCATAGTACAAAGTAATAAAAATATAAGTACTTCTCGATAATCATAGTAATCACATTACTTTACAACATAATTGGAGACCAATCAAATACTGCAATGTTTTAAAACTAACTAAAATGTACCTTATACAAAAAACAAACTAAAGAAAAACATATCACAATTGTCACATTTTCAGATCAATCAACTTAGTAATTATTTGAGCATCCCACAATCATATAATATCTTCCTTATCTAAGAAATAACAGCTTATTTTTATGCTTTACTTAATCAATATCACTTTGTCGTCTGAAACCGGCAAATTGAATCAAAATCATTACTTAATTTATGATCCTATATTTCGTGGATTCTGATATTCCCCTCGGTGATGTTTTTAGCCTAATTTCAGGGGATGTTTTTGATTTTACGTACCTACTTTAACTGTAAAGTTTAAACTCTGTTTTTCTTTATCACTGTTTTATTTTACTTATACTGAAGCTTTAACTCGCCCCGATTTGCAATGAGAACCAATATTTTCAAGGTATTCTCTGGGCCCCATTTTGCTACAACGCTTTTTCAGAATTTGCTTATTGCACTGCATCGACAGTCTTCGAAATCATATCTTATTTTTGCTTTGTAAAGTCTGCTCCACTTGATGGTGAAAACTGAGATGAAAGTTTATAAAGGCGCAATAAAAAAACATATTAAAGTACCTATAAGAAAAAATATGGTTTAGATATGATTTCGAAGACTATCGATGCTATGCAACAAGCAAATGGTATAAAATAATCACTGCAGTGATGAGAAAAACAGACTTTAGACTTTTTACATGTAAAATATAGATAAATAGGAATCAGAATCCATGAAAAATGGGATAATAATTAACTAGTGCCGTTAATGTCGGAAAATAGAAAAGGATTTGCCGGTTTCAGAAAGGTAAGGTATATTCTATATATTTACTGTTAATAATATTATTACCAAAAAACTCAATTTAGACCATTTTTTATTTATGGACGCACAATTATCCATCCATAGCACTATTTTCTCAGATTGGCATAAACATGCAAAAGAAATTCATTGAGCGTAGATATTATACCTATTAATGCCGTGCCATGCGCGAGCGCTTCAGCACCCTCCGCTCCCTTTGCCCCTCGCTCTCTAGAATCCCAAAAACTAGTTAAAATGATTTTTGTGGCTGTCAAAAGTTATATTCACTGCAATTTAAATATATTCAAATGATTAAACCACATAAACTTCGCTTATTATTACCAAAGTATGAGTAATTAATGCTAACATGCTAAGCAATTAATCTCAATAGTTAAAAGGCTTAACTCATCATAACCGCAGTATGTGTAGTTACTGTGGACATTCTAAGCAATAAACACCGAAAAGTAAGTAGACTTTGCGTATCATAAACGCAGTATGTGTAGTTACTGCTGATACTCTAAGCAATCAACACTAAATAGTAAGAAACTTTGCTTACCATATCCGCAGTAAGTGTAGTTACTGCTGATATCCTAAGTAATAAATACCGAATAGTAAGTAGACTTTACTCATCATAACCGCAGTATGTGTAGTTACTGTGTTTATCATTAGCATCAGGAAAGCGTTAACAGTTGAATTGCCGCCGCAAGTACACTTACTGTTGTTATGGTAAGGAACGATATTTGAAAATGAGACTTACTGCCGTTATGCTTTTTCACATTTATGGGTTCCCGGTGTGCTATCAAAATGACGGTAAAACCCTCTTGTAGAGCTCGTCGCGCTGATTCCGAATATATGGTTAACTCAGTTTTGGCAAAAAACATACTTACTGTGAATATCGTTAGCGCGGCAGTAATCTATATGATTGGAACGACATGGTTTTAAAGAAGCGACATGCATGCTCTTAGATTTCTTTTTTCGGTGTTACTTTGAGCACATTGTTACACCACATACTTATTACAGGCAGTGTACTTACTGTACTTAACTCTACGTAGAGTTCTTCTTCTACTATCTAAAGTCCCGCGCCTTCACATTTCAAAACGCTACAATGTATTTAAAAAGCACCACCAACACTCTCAACACATGTGTGCGTGCTGAGACAGCCATCAACTATGCATTGAGAGTGTTAGTGGTGCTTTTTAAATAATAATAAAAAAATTGAAGCGTTTTGAAATGTGAAGACGCGGGACTTTAGATAGTAGAAGATCTCTAGATAGGTATAGGTACATGTATCATAGGCATTAATTACATTTGTAACAAAGTGATATTTATTTTCTAAGCACTTTTGCGCGGAATACGCTCCATTTCACGAAGAATCCAATAACGTGAAAAAGGGCAGAAAGCAATTGAAACATTCCTTCGGCATTTCGACAGCACTGTGAGTTGTTTAATAGAACAACTAGAAGTTAGTATTTGGTATATAGTTTTTTTTTCGGAATTAATATAAAAAGCTGTGGCGAAAAAGAGGGGAGGCCTTTGCCCAGCAGTGGGACACTTTATAGGCTATAATAATAATAATATAAAAAGCTAAGTATCTTAAATTTAACATCATCGCCCTATTTGGATTAATCTATTTGGAATCGGTAGAGCTGTCAGAAGAAAATTGAGAAATTAATTGCGTCTATTCGAGTTCACACAATTATCCTATAGGAATCGGAGAAGGAATCTCCCTATCACTTCGCGGATATATTTCGGAACGTTAAAAGCGACAGCTAAAAAGTGAATCAGTAAATCCCCTCGTTCGACTCCTCAAGTGAGATAGCTCCAGTCGTGCCCAGGGCAACGTGAATGTGTATAAGCGAGACGTGAATTTGCTGAATAGTAAATGATTGATTGATTGATTTATATTATAGCATAACTAGTCACGTAACCAACGCATCTAATTTTAGATTGAAGTCATAAAAACGGCATCATAAACATTTTTTTGGAAACTGGTTTGGTCTAACGGACACGCAATGCCATTCTTAGAACACATGTATAATAAAGTTGTAACCGCTAGCTGTTTGTCGAGGTGTAATAAAAGCAATACATCCAAATCTAAGACTACTAAGTCCCGGCGGAAGACCAGCGCTGGCTATTAATTTGGTAACCAGCTCACGCTGAGCCGGGGCCTTTTTATAGCGACTGTATGTTTTGTATTGTATGTGTATGTCTTCTTTTATTGTGCATGTCGTTATAAATAAATGATTTCTTTCTTTCTTTCTTTCTAAGATAAAGTTGGTACAATTATTCACTTTACTTTTTAGATTTTATTTACAACCATCAGTGATTGGTCACTTAGTTTTGACTTAAGTGTAGGGCGGTTCCAGACTGTTCATTTACCAGTCAAAAAACTTTGTAGCTTTTATGCTCTATGCAGTCATTATTAGCCTATTATGTTGTCGGTTTATAATAGACTATTAATTACAGATTTTGAACTGGGTATAACGTGATGTTGCGAATTTGTAGCAGACTTAGGTACATATATATTTTAGTATTCTATTAGGTACATTAATCCCTTAGGTTAAGCCGTGGTGGCCTAGTGGTTCGACCTGCCGCCTCTCATGCAGAGGCGGCCGAGAGAGGGTCGGGGTTCGATTCCGGCTCGCACCTCTAAGTTTACTTATGTGCGAAATTCGATTTGATTCACCACTGAGCTTTTCGGTGAAGGAAAACATCGTGAAGAAACCTGCACACATCTGCGAAGTAATTCAAAGATGTGTGTGAAGTCCCCAATCCGCACTGGGCCCGCGTGGGGACTATAGCCCAAACCCTCTCGTGATGAGAGGAGGCCTATGCCCAGCAGTGGGACGCAAATAGGCTGTAGTAGTAGTAGTAGTAGTACTTAGGTACATACTTGTTAACAATGAATTGAAACATCATAATTTTTCTATACCAAATCGTTTTTGTTACCCAAACTCATTTACTAAAAATCTTCAGTAGTGCTTTTACGAATCTGCTCAACAATCGAATCAATCAATCGAATGAGCCTTTATTTATCTCTCCGAGTGCTTTCATTAAAATCTTATATTTTAATATGACCTTGTTTATTTATTCCAACTATCTCAGAAACAGCTCTACGATATGAACGAACTTTGCAACACATATAGGGGTGCAAACAAAAAACGATCAATTTAAGTCTAACTTCTGGGAAAACTAATTTTTAGCTATTTTTACGCCCCTACCTACTCGCCAATACTTAAGGAACTTCTCAAATTTTAGATTGCCCAACGAACTCGACTTCGTCCTGCGTGGGTGACGGCATTTCGGTTTTAATGGAGTCTGGGTACTCAACGAACTTCATCGTACAAGACAGCCTGGGCCTTCTTTTGGTGACGCTGCTTTGGAGTCTTCTCGGCTACTACGGGTTAAGGAGAGAAGAAAAGAAAGGATATGCGTATTGAATGATTTAATTAAAACGTTACAATTAAAAAGTCTTTTAAGATTACATTAATCCCTTAGAATTAAATGATTACGGACTATTAAATACAATTGAGGAAGATTCTGACGTTAAACATTACGTATTCGAGTATTATAAATCGAGTCGTATCAATGAATCGCCATTAATGAACGTGCATCGATTTTACGAAATATATTGCTATTATAGCAAAGCAAACAATCATACATTTTACTAATTATTCATACAATATTCAACAGATTTAAATATCCCATCCATACAGCTAGAGTAAAAACATACGTACCTACAAATCGAAGCGATCCCAAGAAAAGATCTGAACAAATGTCATCTACATACAATTCGTATAACCATAAAGCTTAGTAAACTGGCGTGCCTCTACTTCTTTTGATGACCATGAGATAAGCGATGAAGTGCGCTATGCAGTACATGCTGCATAGACACACACAGTTCCGCCAAAAGTGGGATTCATCATATCCAAATCTGTCCAAGACTTCAGGGCCTGTCTTGATGCACGGGATCCCAGGGATGTTAACGCAGTTGATGGACTCAATGGAGTCCCATTGGAGGATGGAGATGGACTCGACGCCGTAGTAAAAACCAGAGACGAATCGAAGCCAGGAGAAGTAAGGAGACGCACTGGCCAAATTGAGGTATATTCCGGAGAACATTGTCCCGATGAGGTCGAACGGAACTGCCACCAACGCAGCGGTTTCCATCTTGTCAAACACTGCTGACAGGAAGGAACCTGGAAAGGAAATTAGAGTAGGTTAAGTTAATGTTAATCATGAAAGGCTTTTTTTGGAATAATAGACACTTTTCATGTCAGACAACTATGTACTTTATAAATGTTAGATTATTGTGGTGATCCCATTTTTTGCGTCAAATGTAAATTCCGAAGAACTTATGTTGAAAAGGAAGGTAAATAGGACACCTTAATCTAAAACATAATAGTTTTTACCAAATAGTTAAGTAAAGTAAAAGTGCCACTATTTCTGCAAACCAATGTCCTTAATTTTACCAACAACAACACAAGGAAACCAGTGCAGTTGTAAAATGTTGGTAACAGACAACTCTCTAAAGACATTTGTTATACGTATGTTCAACAATGTCAATGTTATGATCAATTATTCCGAAGTTTAGCTATGTACGCGGTCTCAGTCCTGGGTAGACGTCTTTGAGGCGACCAATACGGCCCGTTAACGTAGATCATACAATGTACGTCGAGACCATACAGCTCACATTGTAGTTCACTGCTACGACTTTGCTCCCTTGCGACCCCCTCCACCTTAGGAATTGCAGGTGGAGGTCCTCGCGAAGGATAAGGTACAGATACTGACCGTATGCGTTAGCGTAGTTGGCACAAAGGATGCAGATGAAACAGAATCCGAGCCAGCCCATGAAGCCACCGTGGAGCCCCGCTACGCAGAACACTAGCGACGCGAACAGTGTCGGCTCGATCACCGCACGGGGTATCTGGAATTGATAGTCACCGGTTAGTGAATTTTTGTACCTAATAAAAGACCATCGCTAAGATCTTAGATTTAAGTTTAAGTTAGGGACTATACATCCCTTTAATGTAATTTTAATATGTACCTATACATGTATTTTTGTACATATGAATGTACATGTAATGTGAATCTGTAAGTTAAAATTTTGAATAAAGGCCTTCTGCTGAGTTTGTTGCGGCGCTTCTTCTCAAGCAATGGATCTAGGAAGCGCTGGTAAATTCATTTCTGTTAAATTCATTTAAAAGTGACGTGTAAAAGTGCCCAGATGTAGCCTATTTGCTGAATAAATATTTTCATTTTCATTTTCATTTCATAGCTGACCGTTTGCTCTGTTAAGTATCTTTACTTTTCAAGTGCCTAAGGGATTAGTGAGCTTCTCAATGAGCTTCACATAATCCGTTTAGGACTAAATTTCAGTATCAGGGTCGTATTTTTCATAACTGATGCTGTTATTAAATGTTTAAATTAGTTTATGTTTTACGAACTCAGATTCATTATTATCATCATCATCATCGTCATCATTATAGTGCCAACGGTTCTGAGCATGAGCAAAGTTACAATGGGCCTCGAAGAAAGTTTTTAGGTTATGACTAGGGAAGGAACACAACATAGGTAAATTAGTTTCTCTGCGTGATATTATAGTATCACAAATTATTAATATTTCAGCAGTAGGTCTAGTCTCATTCATTATCCAAATTCGATTTGCAAAAAGGCACTTAAGTATTTGTAATTTTCAATTTGCAAGATATTGGATTAGAGAATAGTTGTGTAATCAAAATGTAGTGCATGATTCACTAACAGTAGTCATTCATACCTTAATCGTACCATAATTCATTAATCGTTTTATAATTGCAAATATTCCTTTGGATAACGATTTGACAAATTGCGTCATTAAGATAAGACGTCAAAAAGGCCAAGTTTTTGCTAACCAAGAATTACTAGTTGTTTTTTTCACCTGTCGCACGTTGAACCTAGCAATTATCTATGTTCTAAACCTGTTTAGTACCTGTTATTATAATCTGTATTTATAAAAAGATTGGAGGAGTACTAATGTCCGGTTGTGAAGTTCAAGTGTGCTCAAAGTTGTTGCAATCCTTTTGTCTTCACTTCACCATAATAAAGTAGTTAATCAGTCTTACCTTTTGATTTTTACAACCTACTCAAAATACAGAAATAGATAATTTAACAGATGTTTCTTTGCCGAGGAAACAGAAATAAAAAAAACTCATTTCAGTTATTTTTGACCGACATTTTTGCAGCCTATAGATATTTGGAACTTACCCAAAATATCATCTTGGATAGATAGTAAGGTGTCGGCGAATATAGTCCGCTGGCCGTTTCCCGGAGCAGAATGGGCATCTCGCTGGGAAACGTGATGAACACCGCATAGATGAACAGGAAGATCGTTTCGGTGATGGTCAAGTAGAGCAGGCCCTCTACGTTCTGGATGTCGCGTTGGTCGAGCGTCTCGAAGTGGCCCATGTAGGGAATGGATATTATTAGACCGACGAACTGTGGACAATGTGGCTTGTTTAAAACATGGTAATTATGGTCGGATTGGATTAGAGCATTTACTTATTAAAAAGATCAAACTCAAAACGATTATTGCAAGTCTCACTATAATAACAGGTGGAATGTAAGTAAAACATAGTAATATGTGACGCGCTGCTGCTGCAGCCCTTACAGCTGCAGACGAGCAGCAAGGGCATAGAAAAGCAAAGATTCAATTCAACCTATGTATACTTAGATATAATCAAAATTATGATAAATAAAAAATCATGAAGTAGAAAAGAGTAGTAGGAAAGTAAGTTTAGCAGTGAAAGGATTAGCCTATAGGAATTAAAAAAAAATAAAAGTAAAAAGTATTATTTAAAAGAAAGAGAACATACCAATAGGAGAACGAATTCCGCAATCCATATTGAACTATTGTGTTTTATGCTTTGAATATTCCTCCACATCAACCAGTAGAATTGCACGAAATAATTCACTTTGACTCTGAAAAGACACGTGTCACGTTAAAAATAAGAATCCATCATAACGTAATTATCATTTACAAACTAGCAGAAGCTCCAGAAGTAGCAAGTTACAGACGCGACTTCTTCTACAGACTTATTATTAGTATAGATTAAGTACTTAGATATTTTTATACTATTTACGAAATAACTCGTATCAAAAGTATAATAAGTCATGTAGACTTTAAAGTGTCCTTCGTTTCATCAATGTTATACTTACAGAGTAATATATCTGGCAAAATGCTCATTCTGAAAAAAAGAAAAAAAAAGAAATATTTAATCCCATTTTTAACTACAAGATAATTTTTAGATATAATAAATCATTCCAAATATCTGATAGTTAAGTTTCTTATTTTAGATTTCTAGGTTTCCCCGTTTGCATTGATTTTATCAAAGACATAATTTTAGGCTTGTGCTTCTATTTTATTACATTCTATCGGAAAACGCACTGCTGAGTGTTGACTTACTTTTTCATCTGCATCCCCATTGAAATAGTCTACCTCGTCCCTGACATCGCCGACTCTGCTCTCGATCTCCGCAGCTATGTCCGACCGCTGGTATTCATCACAGATCCTCCGGATTCTCTCTCTGCTCTCCATCTCCTTGTCCAAGTGGATCCCCAGGAGGAACACATAGTACTCCGCCGCGTTGAAGCCTACAGGACATTTGAAGTTTAACCTGAGAAAAAGAGATAATATCAAATTAACTTTTATTGAAATATTCTTGTTATAGACGCGACTTTTCTACAGACATATACAGACATATACTTTCATCTTCACTGTTCAAAGGTTGTCTAGTAGAGATCGCTATTAATCGATAAGACCGCCTGCTGTATGCCATAGGTACTTTTTGTGTAATTACATTATGTCTGTACTGTTCCTTTAATATGTGATGTTCAATAATAGTAGGTACATTACACACCTAGGGCGGTCAAGTAAAGAAAGTCTCAGATCGCGGGTAATTGAGGCCCGAGCCGGAGGCGAGGGCTATAATCTAGCGGTCTGAGGATTTCTTTACGACCGCCCGTGGTTAGTATACGATTTTACGTCACCACCTGGCCGTGAAGAGGGATTTTTCGTAGCGCCCAAGGGCGGTAAATCCCGCTTTTCGGCTTGGTGTGACGTAAAGGATATTGTATTGTATTGTACTAATTAGCGTATAAAATATTTTAGTTAAATTAGGTAGATAAGGTGTATGATCGTATAATCATTCATTATTAGCATAAGCTCACCACACCCTAAAGACGCGGACTTCTTGGTGCGTTGAACAAAAAAATGAATTGATAAATTCTTTCAACACTGAGATAAGTTATAACACGTTTGAGAAAACGCCGTCGGAACTTGTCTCCCAAAAACAAGAATTTTAATTTTATTGGTGCATTTGAAACCGACGGAAATGAGGTCGTAACCAAATGAAGGGCCTACGTGACTGAGACAGCGTGTTAAGGGCTATACCTATTTGGAAACGTCTTATACTTTAAACTCGCCAATCTTGTATATTATTTATTTATCTAATACAAACGATCTGAGAAATAGCTTCAACGATTTGAATGGTTTTACGGGGGTGAAAAATCGATGTAGTTAAGTATTTCTGGGATAACTAATTTGTAGCTATTTTCACCCGAGAAAGGCTTGGTGGCCCACGCAACTGTTTATTAAAATCGTGTATGTGGGGATATTTACATTCATAATTTTCAGGACATCTTAAAGACAGATTTAGAAGAAAAGAAGGTTTTCCACAGCATCGTGGAACAAACACATTATATGGGAAAGATTTTCTTCTATGTCCAGATTCGATGTAGAAGATTTATACATGAATTTCTTTAGTACCTATCTTTGAAACCAAAATATTAGATATTGTTAGGAAAGGTACCTAATTTGTTAATTTGGTAGCTATTTTCACCCGTTTAAATCACCCGTTAGCTGTTTATTATAAGGGTCATATTTTGAATATCTGGGGTGAGACAATTCCCATTTCCCTAGGTCACCCTTAGTTATCTAAAGGCCCTTCTCATCATTTGTAATACGTCGTCAGAAAGGTTCTTAACCTTAGGCCGTACGACCTCTACGAAATTGCCGTTGGGCAACATCTAACCACCATTAAAATGTCTCGGTGATGTGATTTCTTTTGACGGAGGCAACATTAGGACTTCGAGGGTAATCTTCTTGTACTTACCTACACCTATTTGTATGTATGTTTTGGGAGAGATTAGTCCGTTTGTGTGCGTAGGATGCCATCACTAATCATTATATTCATTCACTAGCTTCTGCCCGCGACTTCGTCCGCGTGGAATTTGTTAATAGCCTTCCCGCGGGTACTATGCATTTCCTCGGGATAAAAAGTAGCCTATATGTTGACCAGTGTTATAAACTACCCCCATACCAAATTTTGTTTCAATCCGTCCAGTAGTTTTCGAGTTAAATCCGGACATACATAAATACATACAGTATTTTTTTTCTAAAAATCGTTATTTTGTGTTCAGTATCGTTCATATATATAGTCCCTTTGACTTGATAGTTTCTTTTAATTTTCAATTTTCAGCTGCGACTTCTTCTACAGAATTATTATTTATTATATGTATAGATATTTCCTTTTTTTTCTCTGATTATTAATCTCTTACGAATAAATAGTTTAGTGCCAAAATTCATTATTTAGGTAATAAATAGCAGACTGGTTTAAAGAATGTTTTAGTGAAATCATCAATCATTTCCTTTTTACTGGACAATAGGCAGGTAATCTAACAGTAGGTAATCTGCATAACGTGTTTCTTGAAAATGTTTGTAATCTAGGATTATAATTTAATTTTTCCCGTTCCCGTGGGAATATCGGGAAATCCTTTCTTAGTGCTCCCCTACGCTCCCCAAGGAACCTGCATGCCAAACTTCAGCTCTCTACGGTGATCCCCGCGACCTAAACATTAAAATGTAAAAATCCCATTTTTTCCCGTTCCCGTGGGAATTTCGGAAAGTCCTTTCTTAGTGCTCCCCTACGCTCCCCAAGGAACCAGCATGCCAAACTTCAGATCCTTACGATGATTCCCGCGACTTCGTACGCGCCTAAAAATTTAAATGTAAAAATCCCTTTTTTCCCCGTCCCCGTGAGAATTTCACAAAATCCTTTCTTAGTGTTCCCCTACGCTCCCCAAGGAACCTGTATGCCAAATTTCAGCTCTCTACGACCAGTATTTTCGGCTCTGCATTGATATGTCAGTCAGTCAGTCAGTCAGTTTCTTCTTTTATATATTTAGATAGATAGATAGCTGTTTCCCACGACTTCGTACGCGCCTAAACATTAAAATGTAAAAATCCCATTTTTCCCGTTCCCGTGAGAATTTCGCGAAATCCTTTCTTAGTGTTCCCCTACGCTCCCCAAGGAACCTGTATGCCAAATTTCAGCTCTCTACGACCAGTATTTTCGGCTCTGCGTTGATATGTCAGTCAGTCAGTTTCTTCTTTTATATATTTAGATAGATAGATAGCTGTTTCCCGCGACTTCGTACGCGCCTAAACATTAAAATGTAAAAATCCCTTTTTTTCCCGTTCCCGTGGGAATTTCGGGAAATCCTTTCGTAGTGCTCCCCTACGCTTCTCAAGGAACCTGCATGCCAAATTTCAGCTTTCTACGATGATCCCCGCGACTACGTACGTGCCTTAAAATGTAAAAAAAAAAACCTTTTTTCCCGTTCCCGTGGGAATTTCGGGAAGTCCTTTCTTAGTGCTCCCCTACGCTCCCCAAGAAACCTGCATGCCAAATTTCGGATCTCCACGATGTTTCCCGCGACTTCGTACGTGCCTAAACATTAAAATGTAAAAATCCCCTTTCTTCCCGTTCCCGTGGGAATTTTGCAAAATCCTTTCTTAGCGGATGCCTACGTCATAACATCTACCTGCATGCCAAATTTCAGCCCGATCCGTCCAGTGGTTTGGGCTGTGCGTTGATAGATCACTATATCAGTCAGTCAGTCAGTTAGTCAGTCACCTTTGAGTTTTATATATTTAGATCGATATATAGCTGTTTCCCGTGACTTCGTACGCGCCTAAACATTAAAATGTAAAAATCCCTTTTTTTCCCGTTCCCGTGGGAACTTCGGGAAATCCTTTCGTAGTGCTCCCCTACGCTCCTCAAGGAACCTGCATGCCAAATTTCAGCTCTCTACGACCAGTAGGTTCGGCTCTGCGTTGATATGTCAGTCAGTCAGTCAGTCAGTCAGTCAGTTTCTTCTTTTATATATTTAGATAGATAGATAGCTGTTTCTCGCGACTTCGTATGCGCCTAAACATTAAAATGTCAAAATCCCATTTTTCCCGTTCCCGTGGGAATATCGAAAAAACCTTTCATAGTGCTCCCCTGCGCTCCCCAAGGAACCTGCATGCCAAATTTCATCTCTCTACGATGATCCCCGCGACTACGTACGGGCCTTAAAATGTAATAAACCCATTTTTTCCCGTTCCCGTAGGAATTTCGGGAAGTCCTTTCTTAGTGCTCCCCTACGCTCCCCAAGGAACCTGCATGCCAAATTTCAGCTCTCTACGATGATCCCCGCGACTACGTACGTGCCTTAAAATGTAAAAAAAACATTTTTTCCCGTTCCCGTGGGAATTTCGGGAAGTCCTTTCTTAGTGCTCCCCTACGCTCCCCAAGAAACCTGCATGCCAAATTTCGGATCTCTACGATGTTTCCCGCGACTTCGTACGTGCCTAAACATTAAAATGTAAAAATCCCCTTTCTTCCCGTTCCCGTGGGAATTTTGCAAAATCCTTTCTTAGCGGATGCCTACGTCATAACATCTACCTGCATGCCAAATTTCAGCCCGATCCGTCCAGTGGTTTGGGCTGTGCGTTGATAGATCACTATATCAGTCAGTCAGTCACTCAGTCAGTCAGTCACCTTTGAGTTTTATATATTTAGATAGATAGATAGCTGTTTCCCGCGACTTCGTACGCGCCTAAGCATTAAAATGTAAAAATCCCATTTTTCCCGTTCCCGTGGGAATATCGGGAAATCCTTTCATAGTGCTCCCCTGCGCTCCCCAAGGAACCTGCATGCCAAATTTCATCTCTCTACGATGATCCCCGCGACTACGTTCGGGTCTTAAAATGTAATAAACCCATTTTTCCCGTTCCCGTGGGCATTTCGGAAAGTCCTTTCTTAGTGCTCCCCTACGCTCCCCAAGGAATCTGCATGCCAAATTTCAGCTCTCTACGATGATCCCCGCCTACGTACGCGCCTTAAAATGTAAAAAAAAACATTTTTTCCCGTTCCCGTGGGAATTTCGGGAAGTCGTTTCTTAGTGCTCCCCTACGCTCCCCAAGGAACCTGCATGCCAAATTTCAGATCTCTACGATGTTTTCCGCGACTTCGTACGCGCCTAAACATTAAAATGTAAAAATCCCTTTTTTTCCCGTTCCCGTGGGAATTTTGCAAAATCCTTTCTTAGCGGATGCCTACGTCATAACATCTACCTGCATGCCAAATTTCAGCCCGATCCGTCCAGTGGTTTGGGCTGTGCGTTGATCGATCACTATATCAGTCAGTCAGTCAGTCAGTCACCTTTGAGTTTTATATATTTAGATAGTAATATTTTAAATGCGAAAGTAACGCTGTTTGTCTGTTACCTCTTCACGCTTCAACTGCTGAACGGATTTAGATGAAATTTGGTAAGTATAGTATAGAGATAGTTGGAGTCCCGGGGAAGGACATAGGATGCTAGAAAAAAGTTTCCCGTGGGAGCGCGATAACCGAATTCCACGCCGGCGAAGTCGTGAGCAGAAGCTAGTTAACAATAAATTTAGTATTTTTAGTGACTGACTAAAATAATCTAAGTTTTACAATATTAGAACAAATTGAAGGAATGTCACCACGTTCAAACTGAACTTTAAATACCTAAACTGCTAGATTTAAAGTTCACATCGAGCGCCGTTTGAGTTTTGACGTTCCCCATGGAATCCCTTTGCTTTCCGAATGAGGCCCCAGTTAACAATAAAAATACGCCCTCAGCTTTATCCGCCATACAAATCGACTAATTATTTTCTTATATCTCGATATAATTGTGTCGGATCCCTCTACTGTATAAATAAATAAAAAAGAATTTGTTTCCGACCAAACCGGTGGTGCGCGAGTCGGGCGAGCGATAAGAGTCTCACATTTCCCGTTCTAGGGAAGCCACCCAAAAAGGTCGTTACTCGACCCTTCGCAGTGTTTAGTTTCTATAACACCAGGGATATTTATAAAAATACTTTTCCTATTTTTAATCGACTGGGAGGGTTATGTTTTCCGTACATTTAAACACTCGAGAAACATGACCTATGTAATACCATGCATGTCTAATTACGAACTCAAAAGATTGGCAGTACATAGACGTATCCAATATTACTGCGACAAGATTAGGTAGGTACGGCTTTTAAATAAAATAAGATGGTAATAAAAAAAATGGGAGATCGCACTTCTTAGTTCTTGTTACCACATTGTCTTTTTCTTATTATGTCAGTTACGATCACCGCTTAAAGTGAATATTCGCATTTCTATCTATAATCATATCTAGACACGCGGTAGCGTGTCAAGCCAAATTCAAGCTTAGCTTATAAAACTCGCGAGCAGCACCGTGATATTACACGAACCATTTGGAGCCATTTTTGACCCCCTCATAACTCAAAAACTATTGCACATAATCTAAACTACAACAAAATACTCACGAAGCGAAGAAGTGATCGGCCTGTTCTATGGTCCCATGGAACGCGGTCCTCCCACCAGCCAGTAGGACCACTTGGTGGAACAGCTCAAAGGTACCAGAAGCCGGCTGGTGCACGGAGCAGACCACCAGTTTCCCTCCGACGGCCAACCTTCGGAGACGAGAGACCACGGCACTGGCGGCCCAGCTGTCCAGTCCCGTTGTTGGCTCGTCGCAGAATAGGATTGGAGGGTCGTTTAGAAGCTGAAAAGTAGAATTCATGAATAGTTTGTTCTGCACCAATACAACAGACTATTTATGTCCGACCGCTGGGCACAAGGCATCCTGTCATCAGGGTTTCGGCTATAGTCTCCAGTGCGGATTGGGGGCAGACGGATTAGGCAGTGTCGTTGTCCAGGGTTGTGAACCCTCACAGACCTAAGTATATAAATTCAATAATGTAAACATAAGATATGATATTCATTATAAAAAATTTAGCCATCAAAAACATAACCCGTAAGAAAAACCAAGTCTTGCGACTCAGTTCCTCTACCTACAAAAAATCCTTCTGTCTTTAGTTATTATACGTAATTTGCTAACTTAACAACTTCTTATAGTGACGATATCAACATTAAAAATCTTTTATGTTTTAAATAAATACATAGATTGACTTGGCCATGCCCTTGCACTGCCGTCGTCTGTCGGGGTCTGAAAGGAATAGTGTTTATCGTACGAATAATAAATGCTTTGATTCTGTAAGCCATCTACAGTTATGTAGACGACTTTATTATCAAGCATGTAACAGCTATATCATAAGGCACTGGTCTATTATATTATATGGCGTGTTATGAACAGAAAGCGATGAACTATTTATACTTAAATGTTTACACTGTATCTTAGTGACACTGTATCTACCTATATCGTTTGTTAGTTTCTTGAGCTAGAAAATACTTGATAGCTCGTCGCTTCCTTGAGTTCCTTGCTCGGCGGGACTAGTGCCCAAGACTTTTGGTTTGAATCTTTACTCTTTTAATTGAAAATGTAGAAAGTTTTGTAATAGAGATTCTCAGACTAACAACCCGTACACACGAGTACCTATACGGTTTTTTGCAGGATTCTTGTTCCAAGCGGGTGTGAACGCGTGCATTGACATACTGTTGCCATTAAATCGGATCCTGCAAATAACCGGTCCTGCAAAAAATCGGATGTTACTGTTACTCTTACTAGGGAACTTAAGGAGAAGTGTTACCTGAACTGCCAAAGCGACCCTCTTCCTCTCTCCACCTGACAACGCCTTCAGTTTTGTCCTATTGCAATTCACGACCCCTAACTCTTCGAGTAGCTGGTGGATTCTTCTGGTTCGAACGGGTGCTGAGGCCCGCTTGTCCATCATGAGGCGAGCCTGTTTGGAAGAGCATGAATTTAATTCCACTTTTTATCATCATTATTATCGTCACCATCATAATTACCATTATCATTTATCATCATAATCACAATCATCGTCATAATAATCATCATCATGACCATCATAATTTTTATTATCACCTTAGAAAAGTTGAAAGTCTGCTCAAAATTTAATTAAGTCTCAGCTAAGATCAGCGTCACTGCGTTCCAAAAAAACTTCCAAGGCCAAATCAAATCTGGTTTACGTGCAAAAATGGGTACGAAAATTTACATAATACGATGATACTCGATACATCTTTTCAAATCGTCAGCCATTGCATAATAAGTCGGTTTCAAGTAATATTTACATTCTTATCAAGCAACGTCTATACAAACAAACCGGAATTTTATTTATCAAAACTGCAAATTTTTACAGTTTTATTATAAGATCCCGGATCTGCCCCGGGATTGAACAAGGGGAACCTGGTGGAACGTAACGACGAAGCCAATCGTGGGTCTAGGTTAGTAGGTAAATATCCATTCTAATATTATAAATACGAAAGTAACTCTGTCTGCCACGCTTGAACCGCTGAACCGATCATGATAAAATTTGGTATATAGATACCTATTTAGTTAGAGTATCGAGGAAGGATATTAGGATATTAGGCTACTTTTATCCCGGAAAAACGCATGGTGCCCGCAGTAACTGCGAATTCCACGCAGGCAAAGTCACTGGCAGAACAGAAAGCTAATTTTGTAGAAGTTTCACACAGATCGGTCCTACTCTACTCCTACCACAAATTTCGCAATTTTCGGGTTATGTCTGGAGTTTTACTGCTGTTATCCTCTACTTTCACGATCAAAGAAACCCGACCATACCCTTCCTCCTTCTATCCTCTTAAAGATAGACGAGTGGCTATTTCAAGTGGCGGCTTCGTAGGGTCAGTGAGACTAGTACACTGTGACCTCTACAGAAAGAGCAGCGTATCTTTCTGGAGAGTAGGGGCACAGAATATTTTAATTAATAGTACCTACTACGTTATACAGAAAGGCCACGGAATCACCCGCCTGAATCTAGCCCGCGCGCAACTCGCGCCCAACTCGCCTTTCCGTCATCCGGAGATTGTGAGCGAATCGTTGGCCCGCGTAATGGCACATACATACCCATAGCATAGGTATGGCATAGGTCCTCGCACGCAAACAACACTTCATTCGAATTGTGTTCGAGATCGTGTTTTTATAGGCCGTGTCCGCCGTGTGGTACCTAGTGGAGAGTCTTACCATAAACTCCATATGTTCTATAACCGTCAAGTCCTCAATGGCCAGGTCTTCTTGAGGCACGAACCCCGATATCTTGGCGATGAGGTCCGCTCCCGCAAGCCTGCCGTTCAGCATCAGGTACCCCGTCATGGCGCTCTTGTCGCGTCGGCTGATAGCAGCCAGGAGTGTGGTTTTGCCGGCTCCACTGGTGACAAAATTGGGCAATGAAATCCGATTTGTTGTTTACTAATATGCTACCTATATGTAAAGATGGTATGAAAAATAATCTGAACGAGTAGGATGACATGAAATGAAGTTGGATTATCACCACATTTTATAAAGTAAAGGCTCCCACCGCGTCTGTCTGTCTGTTCGGTATGAGCAAAAGTATTGTACGGGATATATTGCGATTTTCAATAATAGATAGAGGGCTTCATGCGGAAGGTTTTGGTGTAAAAATTTTTTGAGTGCGTTGCCAACCCTGTGGCTCAATATGGAATGAGTACCTATGTAAGGTTTCTGCTCATTCTCAATTTCCCATTAACCTTAAAACTGTTTTCAACATTTGGTCATATTTTCGGTTTTTTCAGCTCATTCAAGTGACTTTATGAAATCATAAATCCCGTAAGTAGTTCAAATAAGTAAATATTAATATTACAGTATTCACTTACCTGGATCCCATTAAAGCTACTAAATTTCCGGAAGACACGACTCCGCTGACTGAAAAGATAAAAATAACCTTCTAATAAACGTGAAACTGTAGTAGCTGATGAATTGAGTCGTAGGCATCATTGTAAATGGCAGATGATCAAGGGAGGATATTGTAATTTATTAATTTAAAAGCCCTTGACCTGCATTGCTGGTTGTTACAGTTTTATTTGGAATTGTTCATATTATTTAAGACGTGAAGCGATCTTAACAATTCAAAACTTTAACAAGCGGCATTTTGTAAACCTTCACTGCTTATGATTATTTAGTGTGTTAGGGAGTATCTTAAAGATTAATAGGAACGTAGCCTATTATTTTTCAGTATGCATTCTTTGTCCCAGAAGCCGGAAATAACATAATATGTATGCATGTAAGTACTAATTTATCATAATTTTCACGTTACAGTAAGCCGAGACGAGACAATAATTCCAAACGAGATAATAAGTAATAAGTACCGATCAAAACAAAAATTCCATCCTTCGTGACCCTAGAAATCAATAGGTACTTAGTTAGACCTAATCACTAGATCATCATCGTCGCACTAGCAGCGATAATAATTATTGATTTCTTAAACAAATTTAGTATCCATAGTCAGTATACTAGCAAGAAAGGTAATTAATATTCCATTAATTAGGCATTTAGTGAAGAATTTCGTCGAAAACGCACTTTCGGTTTGGAACTCGTATAATATTAAACTGGTTCGGACATATTCCACTACGGAGATTGTGCAACTGGCTCTATCAAAAACCCTTGTCTTCGACGAATAAAACGTCGTCTATGAATGATTGTATATAAATGAGGACGTTTTAAAAATTAAATATTGGAATAAGTAGGGTAGATGCTGAAAGATAAGAAGCTAGGTGATGTAGACTTGTGACTAGAGACTGTATTCATATAAATACCGTAGTAAGATTCATATCTTACTACGGTACAGTTTTGCAATCAGACAGGAGTAAACAATGTTCGGCGATAACTACGTCTACTGAAGTTTTACTGTTTATACAGATTTAGGTTTATGTATGACTAACCCTCTTCGGTTACTGCAGAACTGTTGTTATATCAATTTCATCTTGGTCATTATCATTATCACCTTCATCATCATCATAATTGTGATATATATTTGTGTCGAGAGGTAAGTAAATAGTCCAGTTTTCGTTCACTCAAATATGATCGGAGACTAACTTGAACTCGAACTTTTTTGTAACAATGATGAATTTTTAAATACGCGTCCATACCTCCATGTAAAACCTTGACTTCTTCATATACGGGAGACGACCATATGCTAGCCTGGTGTTTCTTCTTCCTGTAGACGGAGAGATCCTTCCAGGCCAGGGTGAGGTTCTCAGGACTGTCTCCGAGGGACGCCAGCTCCTCATCTTCCTCCCAATTCACTATGGCCCCCGTGAGCACGTTGCGCGTGGGCAACTTGAGACCCAGCTCCGTCATTTTGGGCTATAGCATTTGTACCTGTGGAAAGAAATTAATAAACATTAATTTCTAAACAGTGAAATGGCGATAAGCTGTGGTAACCTAGTGGTTTGACCTACCGCCTCTCATGCAGAGGGTCCGGGTTTTGAATCGGGCTCCCACCTCTAAAAAATATTTACTTTTGTGCGAAATTCAATTTGAATTTAGCTTTTCGGTGAAGGAAAACATCGTGAGGAAACCTGCACGCATCTGCGAACTGATTCAAGGATGTGTGTGAAGTCCCCAATTTACTGGGCCCGCGTGAGGACTATTAGCCCAAACCCTCTCATTATGAGAGGAGGCAGTGGGCCGTAAATAGGCTGTTGTGGTGGTGGTGGGGAATTTGCGATTGGACCAAGATCCCAGCGCCACCAGACAATACTTATTTTTTAAGTAACGAAATTTTCAGAATGGATACTCTTTGATGCGCTTACTGCTTAAGCATATGTACAGTCAGCAACAGAAGTAGATAAGCTGTCCAGGTGTTCAAAATGACCTACACACGACCTTATTCTTAAGACGTTAAGGGCGTGTGTAGGTCATTTTGAACACCTGGACAGCTTATCTACTTCTGCTGCTGACTGTACGTATACTCGCTAGCATGACTAGGAGGCCCGTTTACAGGAATCTCAAGCGTCGACAAAAACATAACTAATAGAGATGGGCCGACTAGTCGCCGATTAGAAAAAATGCCGAATATTCGACACTTTATTGCCTATAGGGAATAGAAATTAAACCATTTATTAATCTATGAAATTTAACACTAATATTAGGGTTTTTTTTTGTCGTGCAACACACTGGTCAAATGTCAAAACATGAACGCATGGTATAGGGGAGGTAACAAATAGCGCGACGGACGAAGCGAAACGAACGTTTCCGAGTTCACCCGAACTTAGCAAAATTCTACGATCGGCATTGCCTGGCGGCGGATCTTAGTCTAGATTCATTATTGAACTATTCTATCATTGACGGATTTACATTAGGATTTAAAAGTGAGAAGCCGTGTTGCTCGCTGAAATCCTGATCCCGGTGGGAATATCAGGCAGGATAGAAGTAGCCTAAGTATGTACTTTTACTTTAAGACTATAATCTATCTCCGTTTATCTTGAACTCTATTGAATGTCAACATTTTGTTTTGCGTTTCGGGACACTGATTTTTAGTCGAGTGGATAAATGTATTAAATGCTTAAATAAAAAAAAACCTATGTAAAGAAAGTGTATCCGTTACTAAGTATTTAGTAACAGATAAGTAGTTTTTCTGAGATAGATTTTCATTTTATTTATTACTATTATTGGAATAGTTTGTATTGTGAGTCTCACCGGTTTACCGGCTATGATTTTAGCAAAAAAAAAACATGCTTTTTAAATGACTTCAAAAGAAGGTTTTAAAGGGACCTAGGGTAAGGTTGCGATTATTGGACCACTTAACTTCGGATGACCATAACAGCTGAAGTATTATAATAAGAGGAATAGTGAACAGTCATTTTGATAAGTCTTGTATAAAAGAACATGTACGCGTCAATTTAGATTTTTTTCCATAAGCATAAATAAATAAAAAATATAAAACCGGTTTCGCAACGGTTGCTTTGTTTGAACCACTGTTTCTTTGATTGGACCAGTTAGTTGCTATAATTGGACTTCGGTAATTTTCTGTAGTGGTCCAATTAACGCACCCATTGGAATTCAAACAAATAAAATACAATTTAATAATTAATTCAGAGCTTTATTAACGAAGCGTGTTTAACATTGAACAACGTTACAAAACTTAACAGTAATGTTAAAAACAGAACAACACAATCTTCTTACCTCAACTTAAATTCTGAGAAAAGTTTTTACAACTCCTAAAAATAAAAATAAACTAAGACTAAACTCTTCAATACAATTAAATAATTATAAATTTTCGGAATGCTCTCTTCGTGCCATGCGTAATATTCGCCACGTTTTTCCATGCTAAAACAAAATATACCAATTAAAACTTCAATTTTAAAAGTTTCTATGATTGGACCAGTCCAATCAAAGAACCTCCCTCCGGTCCAATGATGGGAATTTACTACCCAAACATAAAACAATTTTTAGAAAATAGAACAATATTTATAGAAGCACATAGACTAGAAAATTGGTTGAGCAGATAAATGAAGTACGCAATTAATGAAAAACCTGGATTCAACACCTCTAAAAACTGTACTTACATGGTATAGAGACTCGCAGAAATTTTATATCGGGAGCGGGCGAAACACTCCGACGTACGTGCTTCCCCAACGAAGGACGCGGGTGAACTGGCGGGAGCGGGGGGGTGTACCGGTACAAATAGGTAGCGTTTAGACATGGTGGATTTTTAAATTAGTTCGTTTCCGAGAAATCAAAGCGGTCCAATCAAAGAACCGGTCCAATGATCGCAACCTTACCCTACATCATTTATGCACTGATTTGGAATATTAATTTTGAAACCCGTCTCTACATTATAATGTCGGAATGAAAGTCCCTAATACGAGTTAAATAAGGCCAGTCCTATAAGTAACAGAATAGTTTAGTAATAAATCTCGAGTTGAAGTTCATAGGACATAGGAACATAGGAATCTATACGTTTTCCCGTTAGTGCCGTACGATTCTGTGATTCAGGAGACTTGGTCGGAACCAACCCTAATACATGAATCAGTAAGTTATAATTCTTTGGTTATAATAGACCTTTCTGTTCTGAATAAACAATATGAAACAGCTATACATTTTTTTCTCAAAAAATTTTCGTGAACAAGAAATTGTTTATTGTTCACTCTGTCATAGAGCTGTCATAATAGCAAACTAATCAACATTTAACCTTTTTGTTGGACTTAGATATGATTTATAGAGATATATCATTAAATAGGTTCTCAAACATCTATCTATGCTATACTAAAAGGGTATTTTCTGTCTCTTTCTTTCTATTTGTCTGTCTGTCTGTTTGTTAGAGTTAATAACCTACTGAACCGATTTGAATGCGGTTTTCAAAGGTAGATAGAGCATCATTCGCTACATATAAGCTATGTATGGTTAAAATCAGATCGGAAAGAAAAGTTATCGGCAATTTTATATTCCTAACTTTTTAGCGTCCACAAGGAACCCTTATAGTTTCGCCATGTCCGTCCGTCCGTCCGTCCGTCTGTCCGCACTATATTGCTCGGAGATGCTTAGTTCTAGAAAGCTGTAATTTGGCATGAATATGCATATTAGTTACGCTGACAAAGTGGTACAACAAAATGTTGAAATATATTTTTTTATAGGGTACCTCCCCTACTCGTAAAGTGGGGATGTAATTTTTTTTTCTTGCATACCCCATGGTGTGTCATATCGTTGAATAGGTCTTAAAAAATATATTGTGGGTTTGTTAAAACCATTTTTTGATTGAGTGATGCGTTTGTGAAATATTAAGCTTTAAAGTGCTATTTTTTGTTAGGGTCACGTGTCCCCCCCCCCCTGCCAGCTAAATGGTGGTATTTGGATGGCTGAAAAAAATCACGGTTGTGGCATATATAACGTAGTTGAAAGGAAAACTATCACAGCTAAGTAGGCTGTACAAACTTACGAGTAATAGTCGACCAACTTATGATGATGATTTTTCTCGAGCGGCAGGGGCGTCGGGCGGGCACGTCATACCACAGGCTAGCTAGATGCGAATAAGTCTTAGAAAGTAACTGTGGGCATCGTCAACTTCGGAACCCTATACTTTGCGCGTGGCCCGACACGCACTTGGCCGGTTTTTTATTTTATTTGAAAAGTGTTTTGACAAAAAAAAAATCTTTTAAAATTTCTTTGAGAAGAAAACCTTGCCTCAATGATACACGATTCGCAAGTTGATTTAACTGCAAAAGAATTTTATACACTGATCCAACCAAATTTCAATTTGAACTTCACCAAAACAGAATGCATAATAAATTGTTGCGATCTGTAATCTGATGTGGACGATCAAGACGAGCATTGACCGACAAATCCCGATACGACCGCAAAGGACGCGCGGCCGTTAAGAACGCTGCGGTCGGATCGGAGAAGAGATTGTAGGCGTCAGATTCAATGTTGAGGCGTCATCCGAGACAACAATGGCACAACCGCCTATTTTCTACCAACTATTGGGCACAGCACAGCTCAGGCCTCAACTCATCCTGAAAGGGTTTGGGCTGTAGTCCCCACGCGGGCCCTTGCGGATTGGGGATTTCACACTTGATTACATACTTCGCATATGCTTGCTACTACTACTACTGCCTATTTGCGTCCCACTGCTGGGCACAGGCCTCCTCTCATCACGAGAGGGTTTGGACTATAGTCCCCACGCGGGGACTCCACACACATCTTTGAATTACTTTGCAGATGCGTGCAGGTTTCCTCACGATGTTTTCCTTCACCGAAAAACACAGTGGTTAATTCACATCGAATTTCTGTCATGTCTGTTTGTACATGGTAGCCCTTTAAATATTTATTTTATTCTGTTTCTTATTATTAGCAACATAAATACATGATCTGTGAAATTTTCAACTGTCTATCATACATGAGATACAGCTCGGTGACAGACAGACGGACAGCGGAGTCTTAGTAATAATAGGGTCCCGTTTTACCAAAGTTTTACCAAAGGGGTACGGAACCCTAAAAATATTCATGCTACTTATGGAACGTACCCATTACGTGACCCATTTTTTTATAATTTTGGACTCGGTGATCCATTTAATTCATTTCATGAAAAACCGGCCAAGTGCGTGTCGGGCCACGCGCAAATTATAGGGTTCCGAAGTTGAAGATGCCCAGAGTACCTTTCTAAGACTTATTAGCATCTAGCTAGCCTGTGGTATGACGTGCCCGCCCGACGCCCCTGCCGCTTGAGAAAAATCATCATTATAAGTTGGTCGACTATTACTCGTAAGTTTGTACAGCCTACTTAGCTCTGATAGTTTTCCTTTCAACTACGTTATATATGCCACAACCGTGATTTTTTTCAGCCATCCAAATACCACCATTTAGCTGGCAGGGGAGGGGGGGGGGGGGACACGTGACTCTAACAAAAAATAGCACTTTAAAGCTTAATATTTCACAAACGCATCACTTAATCAAAAAATGGTTTTAACAAACCCACAATATTTTTTTAAGACCTATTCAACAATATGCCGCACCATGGGGTACGCAAGAAAAAAAAAATACATCCCCACTTTACGAGTAGGGGAGGTACCCTATAAAAAAATATATTTCAAAATTTTATTGCACCACTTTGTCAGCGTAACTAATATGCATATTCATGCAAAATTACAGCTCTCTAGACCTAATCATCTCCGAGCAATAGTGCGGACAGACGGACGGACGGACGGACGGACGGACGGACGGACGGACGGACATGGCGAAACTATAAGGGTTCCTTGTGGACTTCGGAACCCTAAAAATAAATTAAATTAATGGTGACGGACGTCAATAAACACATTGAACGAGATTGATGAGAGTAATAATCGATGAGAGGGATAATGATCAAATAAAGCAAATGAGATAATTGATGTCACAATAATCAATGGATCTTAAATGGTAATGATTTACAGAAAATACCAGTTATGAATTACCTACGTAGTTAACGAAGCACTGCTTGGCGCCTAGTCTGAATTAAAACCAGCCAGAATATTAACCAACCAACCAGCCAACTTTATAAAACTTGTTCCTAGGTAGATACATATGCTGCAAATTGCAATTAGTTGCTGGATTGAAGATTATTTTAGATGCTGTGCTGGTATTGATGAATCACGACGTATGATTCTTCAACGAAGCCTTTTGTATTTCAATTATTCAAAACTGGAATGAGGCCAGATCAGAAGTATAGGCCTATATTTCTTTCATAGTCTTTTGAGCCTACGTACAAAAACATTTTGGGCCTATTTATGTTGTACATACCTACGTAGATATTTTTTAGGACTTTCGGCTTAGACACCAGGAAATATATTGCAGCATTGTGTCTTAATATAGCGTGATCCACTGAGGTGTCGCATCCTGCTCTCCTAATAGCCGACATATGTATCAATTGACCACAATTGAAATCCATTCTAATCTCAGATGATTTTAAGAGTCCCCTGTACACTCCTTTCTCCATACAAACGTAGTTACGTTTTAATTCGCAAGCTACTTAAACTACGGGCATTAAACTACATTTATAGTGAACTAGCTTTTCCCCGCAACTTCGTATGCGCAGAAATATTAAAATGAAAAATCCAGTTTTTCCCGTTCCCGTGGGAATTTCGGGAAATCCTTTCTTAGCGGATGCTTACGTCATAACATCTACCTGCTTGCCAAATTTCAGCCCGATCCGTCCAGTGGTTTAGGCTGTGCGTTGATAGATCCATATGTCAGTCAGTCAGTCAACTTTGAGTTTTATATATTTAGATATATTGAAGGAAAACATCGTGAGGAAACCTGCACGCATGCGAAGCAATTCAAAGTGAAGTCCCCAATCCGCACTGTGCCTGCGTGGGGACTATATCCCAAACCCTCTCGTGATAAGAGGAGGCCTGTGCCCAGCAGTGGGACGCAAATGGGCTGTAGTAGGTAGTAGTAGTAGTAGTATATTATGTACTATTTTAGGGATGCGTGCGAGTAAATCTGCAGTTCAACAACTACACTAGAACTAAGCAAAAAATAATGAAAAACATGGGTCCGAGAAAAATAAATAATAATAGGAAGATTTGCTGCTGTTTACCCTATCTCTAATCTAGACATACTCTTAAAGCACTAAACAGGTTAGAAGGCGCGCGGCGAAGCCCTTGAGTCGTTGACGGAGAGTCTATTATTGCTTAATCCACGCGCCTTTTATGTTGTGTTAAGAAGTCGAGCAAACTCTCTTCCCAAGAAAGGTTAAGTATTTGAATAACTCAATGACGGAAGTATTTTTGATAATTCATCCCTTATGGGGTTGAAAGTGGGTAGAAGTATCTAGAATTACAGCTCAGTCTTTACAAAAGAAGTCCACGTTGGAACTTCATTAAAATATTTCAAATCTAAAAGCTAGGACTATTGTTTCATCAAAAACTTGGACTATTAAAAAACTTTTACGATAAAAACTCACCGTGACTAACTAATCAAAAACTTAAAGGTCAGATCAAAGGAAATAGACCGTAAAGTAAATTGATCTCTTTTTGGTATTCTCAAATTACTTCAGTACGTATAGGTACCTATTTATTTAAAGATACTTTGAAAGTCACATTTGATTGTGATATGAGTTGAGCTTTAATTACCTATACGTCTAATGTGAACTAGAATCCGATGGTTGTGTTGTGAGACTTGTAATGTGAGTGATTAGCTTGATTGAGAATGGCCATTGCTATGACTAATGTTATGGTCCAATATCGTACGGACGGAATCCACTTGTAATTGACATCATTATAGCAATGGGGACAATCGTTTCTTTGCTCACCAGTTGGCGCCACTGTTGACTAAGGTCCAGAGGTATAGCTGACAAAGGCGACTTTATAAAATCGGCGCCGAAACAAAGTTTTCAATCTTGAATCTCATTAAGTTTATTAATTATAAATATCTATCATCATAGCGAGTAGCTATGCCGCAATGTAGTGCAGTTCCGTTTTGTTTGGAAAAAAGTTTTTTTTTTCAAAGCGTTTACATTCATCGCCAAATAATCCATATTTGCGATAATTTCGCGAAGGAGATCACTTTTCAACGGGTAAATAAAAGAAACTATAATTTATGTCACGAAGCTCGCCAAAACCAGTGAAAAGTGAATGTTACTGGACCTCCCGCGACACTAGCGCCTCTGGTGGCAAATTCACACGCGATAGCCCCCATTGAATAGCCGTTCACAATGGACCCACCGATCCGATATGTTGGGTGGACAGTCATTAAACAAGCGCAGTTTAAAAAAAAGTAACTCATGTAAGTATTGCATGGTAATCTGAGTTCCAGAGAAAAAAAAATGGTAGATACTTAGTACTACTGAGGTACCTACCTACTAACTTAAAAAGTTTAGATCAAACTCCTCAAAAACTACAAATTTACTATTTTTAAGAATAAAGTTTTGTCAATGCCACTAAGAGGCCGACCATTACTCACGTGATATTTTTTTTAGCATTTTTAGCCATCCCCCCTCCTCCACCCAAATTCACGTGTATTTCTTGGTACTTACTTACAACTTACAAAGAATCTTGAAATCCTTTAAACAGCCCAAACCCTCTCGTGATGAGAGGAGGCCTGTGCCCAGCAATGGGACGCAAATAGACTGTTGTAGTAGTAGTATATTTAAATAGGTACAGGTATAATCTAAGTTTATTGTAGAAAATACGGTTTAGAAATCGCGCGTTTGACGAAAAAATAAATACACGTGATATCTTACCTACACCCCCCCTCCCCCCTTGTGATATTTCGTGATTTTTGCCGACAACGGACGGCCCCTACAATATTTTCCCGAAGAACACCGTAACTTCGGTCTGCGGCGAGACTGGGCCACTTTCCCGCCATCGCGCTGAGGTTACGGAGATCGGGTTACAGAGAACTCAGGACATACTGCTTCCATGCGTTTGGACGGTCTTTCTATATCGATTTTTATTATATACTATAGCCGCTTGCCCGCGACTTCGTCCCGCGTAGACTTTGAATTTGCTTACCCGATGATACTATACATAAGTATAGACAGTTATAATAGTTATAGAAGTAGGTATTGAAAAATTGGTTTGACCCGCGGAAAACCCGTTCCCGTGGAAATATCGGAATAAAAATCCTATGTTATTACCAGGGTCTCAAATTATCTCTAAACCAAATTTCATCCAAATCGGTCCCGTCCTTGCGACGTGAAGGAAGGACAAACAAACATACAAACAAACAAACACACTTTCACATTTATAATATTAAGTATGGATATTGTTAGGGTTCCGAAGTCCATAAGGAACCCTTATAGTTTCGCCATGTCCGTCCGTCTGTCCGCACTATTGCTCGGAGATGCTTAGGTCTAGAGAGCTGTAATTTGGCATGAATATGCATATTAGTTATGCTGACAAAGTAGTAATTTTGAAATATATTTTTTTATAGGGTACCTCCCCTACTCGTAAAGTGGGGATGTAATTTTTTTTTCTTGCATACCCCATGGTGCGGCATATCGTTGAATAGGTCTTGAAAAAATATTGTGGGTTTGTGAAAACCATTTTTTGATTAAGTGATGCGTTTGTGAAATATTAAGCTTTAAAGTGCTATTTTTTGTTAGAGTCACGTGCCCCCCCCCCCCCCCCTGCCAGCTAAATGGTGGTATTTGGATGGCTGAAAAAAATCACGGTTGTGGCATATATAACGTAGTTGAAAGGAAAACTATCAGAGCTAAGTAGGCTGTACAAACTTACGAGTAATAGTCGACCAACTTATAATGATGATTTTTCTCGAGCGGCAGGGGAGTCGGGCGGGCACGTCATACCACAGGCGTCATAGCTAGATGCTAATAAGTCTTAGAAAGGTACTGTGGGCATCGTCAACTTCGGAACCCTATAATTTGCGCGTGGCCCGACACGCACTTGGCCGGTTTTATTATAATATTATATATGTATCTATGTATGGATACCAACTAGCATTTGCCCGCGACTTCGCGTAGAATTCGGTAATCGCGTTCCCGCCGGAACTACGAGTATGCGTGTTTTCGGGATCGTTTGTCCAGGACTTCAACTATCTCCATACCAATTTTCATCCAAATCGGTCCAGCGGTTGAAGCGTGAAGAAGGTAACAGACATCATTACTTACTCTCGCATTTATAATTATTAGTAATGGATACTAATACTTTTTGGAGAAATAGGGACCCCAAGCCAAATGTTGACTTTCTTTTTTTTTGCTTTGTGGCAATTGCGCGGGTGGCGCATTTCTGCCAATGTAAAAATTTGGGAAACGAGCGGGATAAAAATAAAAATACCGGGATTTGGAATTTGGAAGGATCAGGAAAGTCAGGAAAGGAAAATACTATACCTACAATCATATTATAATAAATATATACTCATATTTTAATATCATTATTAATAATAAAAGATGCTAATAAATTATATATATGGGGGTCAAAATGTTGACTTAGTCCGGTTGCCTTACCTATAATATTCATACTAATCCGTACTAATATTATAAATGCGAAAGTAACTCTGTCTGTCTGTTACCTCTTCAGGCTTCAACCGCTAGACCGATTGAGATGAAATTTGGCATGGAGATAGCTGGGGTCCCGGGAAAGGACATAGGCTACTTTTTATCCCAGAAAAACGCGTAGTTCCCGCGGGAGCGCGATAGCCGAATGGGGACTATCGTTTGTTTGCTCGCCAGTTGGCGCCACTGTTGAGTAAGGTCCAGAGGTATACCTTATCCCTATCTGTCAAAGGCGACTTTATAAGATCGGCGCCGAAACAAAGTTTTAAATCTTGAATCTCATTATGTTTATTAATTATAAATAACTATCATCATATCCAGTAGATATGCCGCAATGTTGTGCAGTTCCGTTTTATTTAGATTATAATTTTCTTGTTTCAAAGCGTTCACATTCATCGCCAAATAATCCATATTTGCGATAATTTCACGAAGGGGATCACTTTTCAATAGGTAAATTAAAGAAATTATCATTTATGTCATGAAGCCCGCCAAAACCAGTGAAAAGTGAATGTTATTGGACCTCACGCGACATTAGCGTTTCTAGTGGCAAATTCACACGCGATAGCCCCATTCCACGCGGGCGAAGTCGCGGGCAGAAGCTAGTAATATTATAAATGCGAAAGTAACTCTGTCTGTCTGTTACCTCTTCACGCTTCAACCGCTGGACCGATTGAGATGAAATTTGGTATGGAGATAGTTGGGGTCCCGGAAAAAGACAAAGGCTACTTTTTATCCCGGAAGAACGCGTAGTTCCCGCGGGAGCGCGATAACCGAATTCCACGCGGGCGAAGTCGCGGGCAGGAGCTAGTAATATTATAAATGCGAAAGTAACTCTGTCTGTCTGTTACCTCTTCATGCTTCAACCGCTGGACCGATATTGAGATGAAATTTGGCATGGAGATAGCTGGGGTCCCGGGAAAGGACATAGGCTACTTTTTATCCCGGAAAAACGCGTAGTTCCCGCGGGAGCGCGATAACCGAATTCCACGCGGGCGAAGTCGCGGGCAGAAGCTAGTAATATTATAAATGCGAAAGTAACTCTGTCTGTCTGTTACCTCTTCACGCTTCAACCGCTGGACCGATTGAGATGAAATTTGGCATGGAGATAGTTGGGGTCTCGGAAAAAGACAAAGGCTACTTTTTATCCCGGAAAAACGCGTAGTTCCCGCGGGAGCGCGATTACCGAATTCCACGCGGGCGAAGTCGCGAGCAGAAGCTAGTATTTTATAAATCCCAACGCAAAAAGTGAGGGGGGGGGGGAATCTTATCCCAGATTCAATTGAAATATTATCCCAATAATGGCAATAATATCATTCATTCGTTTTGTAACCAACCAACTTGGAAGTTTTCAGTCAAGGCCCTAAAACAAACGTCGAAGTGCGAAATCGGGTTTAGCGAATCAGTGAGTATTAGCCTAGTTTCTTGAAATGAACTCACAAATCCTCCTCGAGGTTTGAAAAGAATAATCTTTGTAAATTAACTCTTGGCCCAGATACGTACTAACTTAATTTTATCATGCCTTAGGTACATAATAAGTACTAGTTCAAAACTAAATTTGGTTTTGCGAGTCACGTTCGTGCCCATGCTCGTAGAGGTCAATAGAGGCTTAGACATTAACTACTTACTAAACTTGCCAGGGTGTCGCCGTCGACGGATACGTCTGGGAGGACATCATCAAGTACTAAGCACTTTAAACAGCTGGATTTAAAGTTCAATTTGAGCGCGCCGTGACGCGTGAGTGCAGGGATAGGGGATCTCTCTTTCCCTATGTAACGTTTCGAATAGAGTCCCAGGAAATCCATACTAACATTAAAAATGCGAAAGTTATAGTACGCCACAACTTAGAAGGCACTCGATGTATGTGCAGAGTTTCGACAACTGCAGACGGTGACGTCACTAAAAGCTCATTTAAAGAAGTTTTGGCTCGACTCGAATTCCTAAATATATTACTTATATATATATATATATATAGTTTAGTTTATGTATTTTATAATTTACTATAGTATTATGTAGTCTATGTATTATTATAATATAATATAAATAAGTATATTTCCACTACTCAAAGGTTAGCTGGAAGAAATTCCTTGTAGGGACAAGCTCGCCTTTGTACATTATAACTGTTAGTTCGATAGCGCCGCGACTGCTCAAAATAACTTGCGGGTTGTGGGGAGTTTCTTATGATAATTCGCCAGAATAATTATAAAATGAAATAGATGGAAATACCTTTAAGGGCGCCACATAGTTTTTCTTAAAACTATGAAAAGGAAAACTTATGAAGTATGTACATATTTACATTTATTTACAACTTTTTCCAGAACTCTCCAATCTTCTTCAAACACCTACAGCTTCTTGACATTCATACAGAAAACAATGTGTACGAAAACTAAATACCCGTATAACTCGTACGGGATTTCAAATATATATATATCAATGATCACCATTAAGGTTACATCAGTCACATACAAAATGTTTAGTGGTCAAATACCATATTATGTTTTAATAAGTCGTGCACTTAAGATGATGTAAATCAAAATGAGAAACTATACAATTCAGTAAAATGTGCCGACCGCCATCAAAGCAAAATCAACCATCCTTTTTCTCCTCACATTTTTTCTTAATTGTGCCGGCCAGTAATACTGACACGAATCTAATGAGTTTAAAATTAACAACATATAACCTCCTTTCTTACTATTAAGACGAAGAAATAAAAATGTACTGCTACATTATCCTCCTTTCCTAAATCAGAAAATGTTTGATAAGCAAACATTTTCTGTCCTTAAAATTAAATCGAATACACATAACATTACCTTGCTTTATCTTTAACAAACTACAAAATATTTACAATTAAAACTAAAAAACATGTAACGGTATATATAGTTCGCAAAAGTAACATTACACTTTACAAGCTTCACATTATAATTTATATACATTTAAGTACAAAGTAAAACAACAAAACCGCATTTGTCTTAAATTATAAAAACTAAAATAAAGTTACAGTAACAGCAAAAATTACTTTATGTGCCGGTATGCACTCTAGTGAAATCTTTACAATGCCATACACCTAGGTCTTTACCGTCCATATCAGACAGTTTGTAGATAGTTGGCGAGATTTTTTCTGTAATAATACATTTAACTGAACGCGGTGCTAATTTGGAAGAAAAATACCGAGAGGCATCTGATTGAACATAAGATTTTCTCCAGATAATCTGACCAACATCAAATTCAATAGCCCTCTTTCGTAAGTTATATAACTTTGCGTTACGAACATAAGACGTTTTTATATTCGATCTAACTTGCTTAAATATCGGATTCAGATCTTCGAATCTTTGAATGTACATCTGTCTATCAGAAAAAGAAAGAGAATTTGGGTCCTGATGAGGATGTAAATAGAATTTACCAGACAAAACCATCTCAGAACCATGTACAAGAAAATGAGGAGTGAAATTCGTCACTTCATGTACGCTGCTATTGATAGCCGCTTGTACCTGAGGAAGATATTGATCCCATTCTTTATGTGACTGATTTAGGAAAGAGGAAATAACATCCATAACAACTCTATTAACTCTCTCAGTCGGGTTGACTTGAGGATGGTACTTTGCATTGTAGAACAAATTAGGGACATCATACTTAGCAATAAAAGCTTTAAATTCCCTTGATATAAATTGAGGGCCATTGTCCACAATCACAGTTTTAGGCACAGAATATCTCAAAAACACATGTTTCTCTACGTTATCAATTATTGCCGAAGCTACTGGACGCCTAAGAGGAAAAATATTTACAAATTTAGAAAAGTAATCACAAACTACTAAAATATGCATGAAACCTTTTTTAGATTTAGGCAACGGGCCTACTAAATCCATGGAAATCATTTCCCATGGCCTGGAAACTAACTTCGGACTGCCCATTAGACCTATTCTTCCTTGATTAGAAGGTTTTCTAGCCTGACAAATATCACAAGCAGCAACATATCTTTTTACATCAGTAAGCATCTTGGGCCAGTAATAATTTAAAGATAGTTTACGTAAAGTCTTGAGAACTCCAAAATGCCCTGAAGTAGGTTCATTGTGACTTTCAAATAGAATTTTATTTCTGTCACATTCAGGGATAACTAACTTCCATGAGTAGTCGCTCTGTGAATCATATTTACTCTTAATATGCTTGTATAATTTATCATTTACAATGCAAAATTTAGAAAATTTCTGGGGATTATTT
Source organism: Aethes cnicana (assembly GCA_963971205.1). Classification (NCBI taxonomy): domain Eukaryota; kingdom Metazoa; phylum Arthropoda; class Insecta; order Lepidoptera; family Tortricidae; genus Aethes; species Aethes cnicana. Next base: position 13,623,966 of record OZ020274.1, read on the forward strand.
CTACAGCTATCAACTAAATTTGTATACCAAGGATCACTTGCACCATCAACCGCAGATATTTCAATTCTAGATAATGCGTCGGGAATTACATTATCCTTCCCTTTTCTGTGAATAACTTCAAAATCATAACAAAGTAGCCTGGTAGCCCATCTAGCCAAGCGACCAGTTGGTGAATGCATATTAACCAACCACTTTAGACTAATATGATCCGTAACTACTTTGAAAGAATGACCTTCTATATACGGCCTGAATTTTTCTAACGCAAATATTACAGCCAGACATTCTTTCTCCGTAACAGAATAATTACGTTCATTTTTATTTAAAGTACGGGACGCAAAGGCAATAGCACGTTCTTCCGTCCCTTCTCCTTGAGATAAATAGCAGCCCAAAGCAAAATCACTAGCGTCAGTATGAACATAAAATACTTTTGAATAATCAGGAACAGCTAGAATAGGTGCCTCACACAAGCTTTCCTTTAAAAGATCAAAAGAGGACTGAGCTTCATCAGTCCATAAAAACGTTTTAAATTTTTTACTTGTCAAGACATTGAGAGGACTGGTTAATTTGCTAAAATTTGGGTTAAACCGCCTGTACCAACCAGCCATGCCCAAAAACCTCTTAACTTGTTTAGCATTAGTAGGAGCTGGAAAATTCTTAATCACATCGACTTTGTCAGAATTTACTTTTAAACCCTTAGCGCCAACTACGTAACCTAAATACTTCAGCTCGGATTGACAAAACTTAGATTTGGACACATTTATAATTAAATTAGCTTCTTGTAACTTAGCTAACACTTTTCTAAGACTCTCAATATGCTCCGAAAACGTCTTGTTAAATATTATCACATCATCAAGATAAACGAATAACATACCATCAAACTCAGGACCAAAAATACGGTCCATTAATCTCTGTCAAATGTTGGGCGCCAAAATATAACTGTTAGTTCGATAGCGCCGCGACTGCTCAAAATAACTTGCGGGTTGTGGGGAGTTTCTTATGATAATTCGCCAGAATAATTATAAAATGAAATAGATGGAAATACCTTTAAGGGCGCCACATAGTTTTTCTTAAAACTATGAAAAGGAAAACTTATGAAGTATGTACATATTTACATTTATTTACAACTTTTTCCAGAACTCTCCAATCTTCTTCAAACACCTACAGCTTCTTGACATTCATACAGAAAACAATGTGTACGAAAACTAAATACCCGTATAACTCGTACGGGATTTCAAATATATATATATCAATGATCACCATTAAGGTTACATCAGTCACATACAAAATGTTTAGTGGTCAAATACCATATTATGTTTTAATAAGTCGTGCACTTAAGATGATGTAAATCAAAATGAGAAACTATACAATTCAGTAAAATGTGCCGACCGCCATCAAAGCAAAATCAACCATCCTTTTTCTCCTCACATTTTTTCTTAATTGTGCCGGCCAGTAATACTGACACGAATCTAATGAGTTTAAAATTAACAACATATAACCTCCTTTCTTACTATTAAGACGAAGAAATAAAAATGTACTGCTACAACATGTGTCTCTTCTCTGTATTGATAATTGTATATGTGTTTTTTTTTCTGTACAATAAAGTGTTACTTACTTACTTATGTACTTATATTATGGCTTACTCCACGCGCCTTCTAGTTGTGTAAACCTCCCAACTAACAAAATAACGTTGTATAAGAGTTGCAAGAACGTTTTTCATTCCCTGTTTGGTACACAAAGTTGGTCGTATAAACGTAGTTGTCAACGTTTACTAAACGCGAAAAAGGCCCAAATTATACGCCTTTTTCGTTGTATAGAAGTTATATAAAAGTCCGGCAAGATCTGGCACCATTATACGACGTCCCATAAAGAGTCGTAAAAACGTTTACTCAACTAATATAAAGGACCTTTTAGTTACAGGACTAAATCGATGTATGAATTACGGTTATACAACGTTTTAGTTAAACTATTAAAAATAAACTACTAATATCATTTAAATTTACAGAAATAAGAAAAATTTAAGCTAAAAAATAACCTAAAAACCTAAATTAGGTCCTTTCGGAAGGGTTCCCATCACGCAGGCAGGCAGCATTCCCTCGCTGTATGGCAATAGCCGTTTTAGTTGTTAAGTTACTTCTATACGACTGTTATATAACCGAAAGTCGTATAAGCCAGGTTTATAGGACTAATTTGTTTGTTGGGCTGTAACTCTATATGTCTGTCTGTAACCTTTTCACGCTTCAACCCCTGAACCGATTTGGATGAAATTGGAAATGGAGTTGGAGTCCCGGAAATAGGTACATAGGTAGGCTACTTTTTATCCCGGAATAACGCATAGTTCCCGCGGGAACGCTATAACCGAAGCTAAAATATTATTAGGGTTCCGTACCCAAAGGGTAAAACCGCTGTCCGTCTGTCTGTTTGTCAGTCTGTCACCAGGCTGTATCTCATGAACCGTGACAGTTAGACAGTTGAAATTTTCACAAATGTATTTCTGTTGCCGATATAACAACAAATGCCTACTAAAAACAGAATAAAATAAATACGTAAGGGGCTTACATACAATAAACGTGTTTTTTTTTGCCGTTTTTATAGATAATGGAATCGCGAACCCTTCGTTCGCGATTCCGACTCGCACTTGGCCGGTTTTTATTGCATTGCTTAAATAAATTGCAAACCTTACTTATGCATTGCAACTTGACTCCTAATTACTTACCTATACGAAATTGCTGATAATGATAATTATGTATAAATCCTACCTAATGTATTTTAAAATATGACAATATTAAAATAATTCTCCATATTAATTGGCATTAAGAATCCGTATTAAACAGAAATGTAGGTGAGTATAAGCACGACCCAATTAACTAAGAAGGCGCGCGGCGAAGTAGGTAGGCATAGTACTTAAGCCGTTGAAGCAGAGTCTATTATCATTTATCAGAGCCTGATCCGCACGCCTTCTAAGTTGTGTCACTTTTGTAAAATAACTCGAAATAACGATACCTAGGATGAGTCCAGAAAAGAAACCTCTCTTGCAACATATATAGCCGGCGTTAGGTGCATCTAAAACAACCTGAGCTAAGTAGGTTATTAAAATAGGCAGGCGACACGCAAAGTTCTATTCAATAATTTAAAATAACTCACCGATCAAAGAATCCAAATATTTTACACCTTACTACACAATACACATTATTTTAGTACACTGCAACACACATAAAGTTTTTTTTACGTGTTTTTTTTTTAAATTAAGGACCAAGACGTGTGTCTACACTGCCGGATCGGGCGCGACTGTTGTGTGATTCGTTGCTCCAAGACTCCAAGTAGTCCAACTTGGCTAGATACAATTACTTAGTTAAGCCTATTTTACTGCGACTGTTTAGTGTTTATAGGCATGCTTTGAGCTGTGCCTAATTAGGCACAAGTCTATTGTACGACAGTAAAGCCAATATGTTTAATAAGTATTAGGTAACTCATCATTATCTCTACAATAAGGTGTCGTGAGGTAGAGTCTTAAACTGCTCATTTTATTTAGAGCTAAGTGTCGTAACGCCCCGCATGCCAGCTAAATGATTGTTTGTGGATGGCTGAAAAAAAATCAGGAATGTACCTACTACTACTACTACAGCCTACTTACGTCCTACTGCTAGGCACAGGCCTCCTCTCATCACGAGAGGGTACAGTAGTAAGTACTGTATATTGTACATAATTATAACTTTAACGAGTTTAAAAGAAAAACTACTTACCTACTTAAAAGTATCACAGCTAAGTACGCAGGATGTAGGGTCGACGTCAAAGAGATGTTTTCACTTTTTCACAATATTCCGTTGTATTAAGGTTCAAAAAGGTTAAAGAAAAAGAGGAAGAGCCACCATGAGATGGTCAGATGATTTGAAGCAGACTGCTGGAGGAGCGTGACTACAAAAGGCAATTGGACCGCACGGGATGGAAGGCTCTGGAAGAGGCCTATGTCGCTAAGACATGTCTTGTCGATGGGTTTTAGTATTAGTTTCAATAAGTCAATAACTAAAACTTCAATAATAAAGGCTGTTTTTATTTATTTTATTTTATTCATTAAGATTCAAAAGTGTAAATATCTCTTTGATGTCGACTGTATGACCGACTAGAAAAATTTACTCAGAGAAGTAAAATATTGTAGGTATGTACGGAACCCTAAGATATACGAACCAGACACGCACTTGGCCGGTTTTTAAAAAGGGTAAACTTGGTGAAATTCAATTTCTACGTGTTGTACTAGACGTTTTCTAAACTTTAAAGGTCTCCACCGTGTCTACCTGTCTGTTCCCGGTAAACTCAAAAAGTATATTGAACCGATTTTCATGCGGTTTTCACTAATTGATAGAGGAGTCATGAGATGAGGATTGAAGAACATTTTGGTACTTATATACAGTGGCGGACTAAGCCGGTCGGGGGCCCGGGGCGGAAAATCGAAATGGGGCCCCCCTCCTTGCCTGTGTAGATGTGTTGATGGTATATGTTAGACTCCCGTGCACTGACTACCTAACACATTTAGTTGAAATTTGTTCGCTTACCATCAGGTGGCCTGTGTGCTCGTTTGCATTTATACATACATACTTAATATTATAAATGCGAAGCGAAAGTAACTTTGACTCTCTGTTGCGTCGTCACGCTCAAATCGCTTCACCAATTTAGATGAAATTTGGTATGGATGGAGATAATTCTAGTCCCGATGAAGGACATAGGCATAGCCTAATTTTTACCCCGAAAAACGTATCTAGTTTCCGCGGGAACGCGAGTGCTACAAGCGAATCCTACGCAGACAAAGTCGTGAACAGAAACTAGTCTATTTTCTAATATTATAAATGCGAAAGTAACTCTGTCTGTTACCTCTTCAAACTTCAACCGCTGGATCGATTTAGATGAAATCCGGTATGGAGATAGTTCTAGTCTCGGGGCATTCCCCGAGACTAGAACAAGGTTTCTGGATCATTATCCAGAAACCTTGTCGTTTGAAAGTATGTAGTAGTAAGCGCGAAATCCGGTAGTTCCGATTTTTTGCAGGCTTGTTTATGTTGTTGGTATCACTACATATTATAAAACAAAGTCGCGTTCTCTGTCCCTATATCCCTATGTATGCTTAAATCTTTAAAACTACGCAACGGATTTTGATGCGTTTTTTTTTAATAGATAGAGTCAAGAGGAAGGTTTTCGTATATAATTTGTTATAGTTTAACGCTCTATTCCCGCGGGAACGCTATAACCGAATTCCACGCGGACAAAGTCGCGGGCAGAAGCTAGTAATCTATAATCCAAGTTTGTGACCTCGAGCGCTTAACGCAACTTTATCAAAAATAAAAAAACAAGAGAAAATTTCGGCTGCTTTTAAGATTTTGGGGAATTTACCCCAAATTACTAGTTTTTGATACTACCTTCTCAGAACGTTTTTAAAGAAGACTAAATTTGCTATGATATGAGACTAGAACCGTCTCTGTGTACCCAATATTTTCTGAGATAAAGCTTTTCAGAATTCATAATTTTTCAGAACTTTGTAATATTTTAGAAGTCACTCGAATAGCTGTATCAGGATGTGTTTCCAATTACCTCCGTCAAAGTGTGCTAGTGTTGAGCACGAGCGTGTGGGGTCATGAATCGGAGTCACCTGTAGCATTTTTATATCCTACTAGCTTTTGAAGGCGATTTCGTATGCGCATAATCATCAACATTCAAACTCCCGTTCTCCCGTTCCCGTAGGAGTTTTGGACGATCCTCTCTTAATACACCTCTACACCTCTTAAGAAACCTACATGCCAAATTTCAGCTTCCTACGACCAGCAGTTTCAGCTGTACGTCACACACACCAAAAGAACTAAACTTGGGGTAACCATTGAACTACTGCCACGTTTCACGTATAGTTAGCAGACAACGCTCAGCCAAACCAAAACTGGTGGTCGTAGGAAGCTGAAATTTGGCATGTAGGTTTCTTAGGAGGTGTAAAGGCGCACTAAGAGAGTATTTTCTAAAATTCTTACGGGAACGGGAAAACTGGGAGTGCATACGAAATCGCTTTCAAAAGCTAGTAGGATATAAAAATGCTACACGTGGCTCCAATTCGTGACTCCACACGAGCAACACTAGCACAATCCGTCGAAGATAATTGGAAAAACATCCCGATAGCTATGTTCGATGACTTCTAAAATATTGCGAAGTTCTGAAAAATTATGAATTCTGAAAAGCTTTCTCTCAGAAAATATTGGGTACACAGAGACGGTTCATATTATAGCAAATTTAGTCTTCTTTAAAAACTTGCTGAAAAGGTAGTATCAAAAACTAGTACTTTAGGGTCAAAATCTGAAAAGCATCATAAATTTTCTCGGTTTATTTTTTATTTTTGATAAACTTGCGTTCGGCGCTCGAGGTCATAAACTTGGATTATACATTAGGCCAACATCATAAAGTTACTGGATTAGAAGGACATAGGCTACTATTTAACCCGGAAACATACATAGTTCCCGCAGGAGCGCTATAACCGAATTCCACGCGGGCTAAGTAGTGGGCTGAAGTTTAAAAGTCTTCTTTAAAAACGTCCTGAAAAGGTAGTATTAAAAACTAGTTCAAAAGGGTAAAATTTTTCGATGTTTTTAAATTTTTTAAGTAAGTTACGTTCGGCACTCAAGGTCACAAACTTGGATTATACATTAGGCCAACATCATAAACAAGTCTGCAAAAAATCAGAATTACCGGATTTGACCCACATGCTGATGTACTGACTGTTACTGGAATAATTTAGGTATTATCATTATATTCCCACGGAGTCCATATTATGCGCTTAACACGGTACCGCGAGCGTTGGACTTATTATTAATAGCCTTATATTATGACGATTTGTTTCCTTTTGTTTCCGAAAAAATGCTTGGACCTTAGAATTGGAAATGTTGGGATGTTTTACCAATAACTAAGTATATATGAAATGGACTGTGGGGGCCCTCTCGTCAACTAGGTCGAAACCAAAACATTGGCGTAACAATAGGGTGGCAGTGGCGCGTGGCAGAACGGGCAAAATTCCCTACCTCACTACCTGAGCTGAGGGGGCCCCGGCCCAAGAGGCCACGAGGAAAGAATGGAAAGTCCAAAAATTTCAGTTGTGCAATTTTGAAAATTAACGGGGCTGGGGCCCTATAGGAACGGAAGATTTGCCTCGGGGCCTCGAGCGGTGGTACAGTTATGCCGCTGCCTGGTCGAAACTATTTTTTCAAGTTTTTTTTTGCCTTAAGTATTATATTATTTGGTGATTTGGGGGCCCCCTAGGATCGGGGGCCCGGGGCGGACCGCCCCCGCCGCCCCCCCCTTAGTCCGCCACTGCTTATATAATTTGTTGCCCCATTACGCTTGCTTGCTTGCTGCTTGCCGATAAATCAGAAACTAAGTAGAATCTTTTTGGCGGGTGAAAGTTTTGTATGAAATTCCAAGCAAACGAGAACGCGGGCAAAAGCTAGTCTAATTTCAAGCCAATCAGCAAAAAACGTTAAACAAATGCGTAATAAGTCGCTAGAACACTAGACCTAATGATCTCTGAATCAGATCAGATCACTAAGTACTTACTAGGTACTAAACCAGCCAATAGGCCAATAGAGTCAAAAGCGCGCATGAAGTTTTTGAACGCTATCTATTTATTTAATTCATTCCGTTCAAACATCTGTTGTTTCTTCGTTTCATAAAAAATTAAATTACAAGTATTCGTGTCATTTCATCCATTGCCCCATTGAAACTAAAAAAAATTCAACCATTTTATCGATAGAACATAAATTGCATAAAATAGGTTTTTAAACAGTATTCAATTAGCCGCGCTACTGTCCGCTTCGTGTCAAAAACATTCAGTCGTTTTTGTCGTTCAATTGTTTTTAAATGTGGAAACCGATAATTTTAGACGTAGAGTGCATCGTTTGTAATAAAACGTTGCAAAAATTTGAACACAACCCACGTGAAGTGTCTAGAAAAATGGGAAAAATCACCAATCGTCGTTCAAGAACTCCAAACTGGTCGCTTCAAGAAAAACAGCACTTGCTCAACTTAATTAAAGATCGGAAAGAGGTTGTGGTTACAAAAAGCAATAATGGACCCAATTATTCTGAAGAGAAAGATGTGGCTTGGCATGAGATCCTTTCTGAGCTAGCTACAAAATTTGGCAATAAGTTCATTGGTAGTTCAATCAAGAAAGTGAAAACTCAATGGCAAAACATGAAAAGAATTGCTCGGGAAGAAATCGCATTGAACGGTTTAGAAATGCACAAATATACTAAAATATCTTTAGAAGTGTGTCACATTTTGGAACTATTTAAAGATGGTGTCTTCAATACTGAGAGTGAACATTTAAATGAAACTATGCTAACCACAGATGTGGAGATTAAAACCGAATGTGTTGATGAGTAAGTTGCTTACTTTATAAATTGTATTAAGTACCATTAAAATTCGTATGTAATTTATCTACTTATAGAACTATTAGTTATCATTTATGAACAAAAACTTCATAATGTATTTTACTTACTCTATCACAAATTTTAGTTTTGAATAGGCAAATAAAAAATAATGATAACAGTCTGGTACCTACCTACTTGTATTGTCTGTATTCCGATTGGCAATATTTTTATTTTTTATTAATCCATACAAATTGAATGGAAGTTGAGTGTCAATCTAATTATCATATCATAACATTAATTGTTTTTTAATATTGTTTTCAGAGACTCAAACCAACTAGAGAACAGCAGTACTACAAATAACTCTACAGAAATGGATGTTGATGTGACAAAAGAAAACAACATTAACTCCATAAATCAATTGAATACCTCTGTCGAAACTGGGTCTAATAATCAGCAAAATAATAATTTTGAAATTGTTCAGCCGGCAGCCAGCATCAGTCCACCTCCAACACAGAATGAAGTAAAAGATGCTGCGTCTATGACTGACTCTCCATTTCCAGATTTTGGTTCTTATAATTCTTTTCAGAAAGAACTGAAAGAGTTTTTGAAGTATGTATCAGTCAACTTTTTTCAGTGCATATAATTTTTATTGACTGGACTAGCTTCTGCCCGCGACTTCGCTCGTGTGGAATTGGTAATCGCGTTTCCGCGGAATCTATGCGTTTTTCCGGGATAAAAAGTAGCCTATGTCCTTTCCCGGGACTCCAACTGTCTTCATGCCAAACTTCATCTCAATTGGTCCAGCGGTTGAAGCGTGAAGAGGTAACAGACAGACAAGAGTTACTTTCGCATTTATAATATTAATATGGATGGATGTAGTCTTCAGTATTTTTGTGTCTAATTTTGCAGTTATTCAACTGAAGAAAAAGCTATGAAGATGGAGGCCCTCAAGGAAGAGAGACAAGTTATTAGGGCCATGAGAGAGACAGCAGAACTTAACAAGATAACTGCTGAACAAAGGCTCAAACATGTGTTGTGGGTGAAGAAACATGAAGCCGCGTGAGTATACACTTGTGTAATGTAAATATAAAAAAAGTGTACTTTCAAAATTACCGCGTAAAAACAAGGATTGTCTATGGTTAAGTTAAAACTTGTTGAATACTTACAATACTAAGGATTATTGATTACTATTGTTAAATAAAAAATATTATAATAAATATTGGGATTTATAATAAATCACAGCTGATTCTTGTAACAATAAATCTTCATAAGAGAATTTAATCAAACTTAAATAAATCGTGAGTTCGTAACTGGTCGTCGTACCGTAAGTAGTATTTAGTAAAATGTTTTTAAGCTTTGTGATTAACATCATCCAAACAATAAAAAATATCATACCGTCATCTTGCATTTTATATCCATTTGTTTTTCCAAATAACTGTATAATGAATTTTTCACATTTTTGAATCGATCGATAATGTCAGGTTATCTGTTCTGTACAGCTCTCTAGTTTGTCTGTGGTTATACAAACGTCATTTTTACTGTGCATTTTGGACGTAGCGAATCACGTTGAAAGTTTATATTCTTGCATTTACACGACATTTAATCAATTTTTAATTATGAGCTTCATTGCTAAAACGAGAGCATCCCTCTTGCCCGCTGCTTTGAGAGTAAGGTAAGTTATTCTGCCGGTATGGCAGATTACGCAATCAAACCGGACCAACATGAATTTAACAATAATATCACCATGTTCAATGTTTAGATTATTTAGGATTATGATGTGCTTGGATTCACCAAAATTGGATTGTTTTGTTTTTAACATGACTGCAGCAAGTGGAAGTAAAATGACATCATAAATAATCATGACTGGCTGTCAAATATAAATAACCTTATTTACTTGCCAAAAGGTCAATACTAGATGAAAACCCGGCTTCTTTCAACACTGTATATTACTAACTACTACACAGGTAGGTGCTATGAGTATTAATTAGAGTAGACCTAGATTTAGATTTTTCATAGTGTATAACATAAATACTTTTGTTGAACAATTTGTCCCTAGTCTTGGCGATTTGATCTCAATGTAAATTTAAATGAAGCGTAGTTTCATTGCGTTGCGTCGTAGCAATTTCAGACAGAACATTCTACTTTCAGGATTTTGTTCAATACACTCTTTTTGATTTCAACTTATTAACATAACTTTTTAAGTGTGGTGATTGGAGGATGTATGTGACCAAGTGTTTATTTGTATCTGTTTGGTTTATTTAATCATATTTTTGTTGCAGCCTGTGGGTTTGTCTGTATTTTGGTTGTATTGGGAAGGTTAACAGTTTCATGTTAGTTACACAAATAACTTATTTTTGACCCCAAGATTAAGATAAACTTACAATACTTAGTTAATTAATAGACTTCCTTTCATCTATAAAATTCTGGGCATCAGTTCAAAGAAGTTGAATTGTATAAGTGCATTCAACAGTAAACCAAGTAAACCAAGTTCAAATAGGCACTCTATTTGAACTTAGTTTACTTAGGTGCTATAAATAAATAAGATTACACATAAAAAATATGTATACTTTATTATGTCCTAGTACATCCATTAACTATCACAGGCGAGAATAAAATGATCTTTTTCTTAACAAAAATCTCGTGTATGACCGATGACAGTGTTTGAAATGATTTCTTACGGTATTCCAGAATGTACTCTGGCGAGCCGGGATCCGGGGCCGGGCGCGGAGGCGGCGGCGGCGGAGCCATCCGCGAGGCCGGAGGCGCCTTCGGCAAAATGGAGGCTGCCCGTGAGGATGAATACTTCTACAAGAAGGTAAACATTCTCTTCTATCACTTGAAACTCTCTCTATGCTTACACATGGATTCATGCCAGTTTATGAATTGCTTAAGCATAGATCTGTTCCAAAAAGGTAGCTTCACTTATATCAAACACCACACAGGAGACAAATTGTCAAGCTGAAATAGTTAAAAATGAAATAGATTCTAACAGTTTTTGATCAGTCCTTTGAAAATTACCACCTGCACCTGTACAATGTTTATCAACTGCTATTTTTTGCTGCTATTTTATTAATAAAGATGACTACATTACATGTGAAAAGGGTAATGGTGGTCTTTGTCCATTGTATTGGTATTTTTTCCTGTTTCAAGATATCGTTGAAAAGGTCAGTAAGCGGATTCTATATACTATCAAGTACTGCTTCCAATAATTCATTACTAATGTTGTCATCTCCAGGTGATTTGGCATTTTTCTGTGTGAGAATAGCAAGCTCTACTTCTCTCTTTAAAAAGACAGGAACCTCATCATCTTTGCATTTAGAAATAATTATTGTTTTTTTTTTTTCTGATTCGTTTTTATCGCTGAGGTTTTTATAAAACTGTGTGGCTATCTCTAATATTTTTAATCTTTTCGATGTTTGTCTTTTATCCTTGTCTTTGTCGCTAAGACAAGTTGAAGTTGTTATTGGATTTTAGTATTAGTTTTAATAAGTCTTTTGAAACTTCAATAATAAAGGCTATTTTTATTTTTTATTTATTTATATACATGTGAAAAACGCACATAAAAAGTGACTTTTCATTCTGTTTACAGCAAAAGGAACAGCTGGCAAATCTGAAGGGTCATTTGGACAAGGAGATCTCGTTCCACCAGGACCAGATAAAGCGTCACGAGGACGCCATCCGCCGCCACAAGGAGCAAATGTCCAACATGGACCCTAAATAAGCTGCAACACAAACTCCATATCTGTCCTAAATGAAATGGTGCGACGCTTGGCATAAGTACAGTCAGCAGCAGAAGTAGATAAGCTGTCCAGGTCTTCAAAATGACCTACACACGACCTTATTCTTAAGACGTTAAGGGCGTGTGTAGGTCATTTTGAACACCTGGACAGCTTATCTACTTCTGCTGCTGACTGTACTAGTGCAAACTCAAATATTTTTATGGAACAGTAAGTCTGTTTTAGCCTTTCTTTATCCTGATTGAGGTGCAGCTGAACTATGTGATTTGATTTAAAATCTCATGTACGGTTATATATCAAACCTATTTAATTGCATAAATAACTAGTGAAGTCAGTGTCAACCAATTTCATTTAGATGGCAGATGCTGCACTGGATAGCTCTGACCTCTTGCTAAAACTGATTTTGGAAAATCCCTTCTTAAATTAAAATAGGACTTCACAAGGGGTTAAGAGTTAAAATTGTGAACATTGTTTTATAAGTTTATTCTGAGCATTTTAAAATAACTTGGCTATCCAGTTTTTTTCAGTGTGGTCGATCTTAGATTTAGGCCTGAAACATTAAATGTTTAAAAAAACATATAAATAGACCTTTTAACATCTAATGTTAATGCTATAATCAATTAAGGTTCACACAATTATGTTTTTAAGAATGTTACTTATATTTTTTTTTTGCTTTTGTTTTGTTTAGTGGTAGTATATAGATATGAATGGCGCAATTACATAATTGTTACAATCTTCTCATGGATTTTATATTTGTATTTTCAAGCCACCACAGCACCTATTTACGGCCCACTGCTGGACAGAGGCCTCCTCTCATCACGAGAGGGTTTGGGCTATAGTCCCTACGCGAGCCCAGTGCGGATTGGGGACTTCACACACATCCTTGAATCACTTCGCAGATGCGTGCAGGTTTCCTCACGATGTTTTCCCTTACCGAAAAGCTCAGTTGTAAATTCAAATTGAATTTCGCATATAAATAATTTCAGAGGTGCGAGCCGAATTCGAACCCCCGACCCTCTGCATTAGAGGCGGTAGGTCAAACCACTGGACTACACGGCTGTTCGGGTATTTTCAAGCACTCCCATTTATTAATCCTTTAAATGGTGATAAGATTTGTACATTCTAAAAAACCCATAGACCTGTTGGCTTAAATATGACACGTTAGCGTAACCGGCGATTATAACAGAATGACGGTAAAAGAGGTTAAGATTATAAGGCCGAGATAATAAATGTCTTAAACATAGCTGTTACTACTGTTACTATGGACAGCTCGAACTGCATTTGACCGAAAATCACTATGAATGAAATCAGCAAACCAACTGCATCCGAACTGCAAGTTTGGTTGCTGTTCGTCTGTACTGTATCCGCTCTTATGACGGCAGCCGGCAGCAAAATGAGTATGATCATTGGTATGCGAGTGATATGGTGAAAAACATTTGTTAAAAAGTTAGGTGTCACAAAAAAAGGTATATTGTAGTTGTCTACAGAGCCATCTCGCGGAAAAGATCGAAACTATTTCGTTACAAAAGTAACGTCACGCACTTTAAACTGAACCGATGTATTGGTTTGCGCGACGGACTGCAGATGTCGCTACCGAGACAACCGGAGAAGTAAAAATAATAAAACAAAACACACAAACAACAAAACAATAAAATACTTTTTAACAGTCAGTCGCGAACGACGAAAGAATCCGATGATGGTCTGTCCAAAAGACTGTGCTCAAAGAAATGGAAAAGAGAATATAGTGGAAAGAGTTGTCAGTGTTGTCACATCAACAGATTATTGCGTTGATGATTGATAAGTGAGGATTCACAATCAGCCGGAGAAAAATGGCCCGTCAAAACGGGCGTCCGAACAACTCGGGCACCCGTTTGTCGCTCAGTAAATTTGACACTTAAATCTTATAGTGTTAGGTTTACTTTTGTATAAAATATTTATCTTGACACATTATAAAGAGGCGTTATTAGCGTATTGGAACGTATTTTCTAATGTCCGTTTGCTCCATATATTTTGACATATTCTGTTAGGCACCGTTCGTCCATATGCTATTTATTATAGGTAACTAGCTTTTCCCCGCAACTTCGTATGCGCAGAAATATTAAATGTAAAAATCCCGTTCCCGTGGGAATTTCGCAAAATCCTTTCTTAGCGTATGCCTACGTCATAACATCTACCTGCGTGCCAAATTTCAGCCCGATCCGTCCAGTGGTTTGGGCTGTGCGTTGATAGATCACTATGTCAGTCAGTCAGTCACCTTTGAGTTTTATTATAGGTAATGGATTATTGGCAGTGTGCGCGACGGCTGCGCCAACTAGCGGATGCGAAGTCGGCGGCGCAATATGCAACTATAGGTACAGTCAGCAGCAGAAGTAGATAAACTGTCCAGGTGTTCAAAATGACCTACACACGACCTTATTCTTAAGACGTTAAGGGCGTGTGTAGGTCATTTTGAACACCTGGACAGCTTATCTACTTCTGCTGCTGACTGTACTCTTTAGTCGACGGACTATGGATTATCTAATAAGTTGAACTAAAACTGATGAAAATTTGTGGCGTAAAAGGCTTGTATGGATCCTTATCTATCTCCATACGAGAGTAAAGAGAAAAGAAGCCTCGGATGACATTAATCGCTCAGTGACTGTTCACTTCACTGGTGTGATCGTCTTCGTAACCCCCACCTCTGACTTTGCATACAGCGAATAAACGCTTCTGAAATAACTAACAATAAGGATAGCTAATCAGGGGCTATATTCGAAGTCTTTCAATAGGCGTGAACTTTAAGCAGCTAGATTTAAAGTTCAACTTGACGCGTGAGCGATCCTATAGGGAACGGGGAGATCCCTATTTAAGACTTCGAATATAGCCCCAGGATTGAGGCACACTCCCGATTACAAATTAAGTTCAGTATTAGCAGTTACTATTGATAAACCTCAATGTAACTTAATTCGGAATTTCAAAGTTGTAAATGGCAAACGGAAACGACGACGTGGCACGCTGCTATTTTCGTCCGATCGATTATTGCGTCGCTGCGATTCGATTTCATTCGATTTTGCGCCCTGTTGAGAAATTACCAAAGAGTCAAAAAAATTGCAAATGATTCTCAAAAATATCCACAGCCATTTCTAGTTGCAGTCGCCTTCTAATGCTTGTATCTGAAAATTTCAGGAATGCTGTTCAAAAATATCCACTGCCTGATGATGATGATGATGATGATGATGAAGAGTCTCGTCCAGATATTTAAGACCACTTTGTTCGCACTTTAGACCAGTAAATAAAACATCTATAACTCAGCTATGGGTCGAGTATGGTCCTGAAATAGGAAGTGACTTGTAAATGTACTTCAATTTGTGGGGTTCGTAATTGGTTTCTATTTTAAACTAAGTAGACGCGATCAGACTGCATCAGAAACAAGTGGCCAACGATAGAATATAAAAATCGCAGCACACTAGCGTTTGTCCAAACCCTAAATATAAACTTTTTGCCGTCGACTTCGTACCTAATGCGCATAAGTAGGTACATTTTAACGTCTGCTTATGATGCTAGTAATTGAACTTTGTCTTGTACATTTCCCATCGCCGTACCATCATTATGGTCATTATCACGCCGTTTCGTCGCCAAAATAGTTTTATTTGGTTTCATGACGCATTGGTGTTAACTGTAAGGTCATGTTAATCTTTTATGAATAAATAAATAAATAAATCATATTTCCTATAATTTTCCTCCTTGTCTGGATTTTTGGCATCGTAAAAAATATTTCGCATGTTCGATTTTTCCGTCACTGGAACTCACACTTACGACAAGTCTCGGCGTTCGCAACGCAAATCACTTTTCACCACTCTATAAGGAAAAATCTCGCTGAAGCTAAGGCAATCTTTTGGGAGCTGTGGACGTGAACACGTTTTTTATTAAGTACCTACTACTGAAATTAATGGCCATGTGGAAAAAAGTACGAGTTTCCATCAAGTTTTTAGTCAATCTCGTTGAAATTGTTTCAAGTAACAGAATAGAGACAAAATGAGGTAGGTAATAGGTATATAAAAAATTAAAAACTGAATACGTAATTCTTGCTGCATCGTGGTTTAATACTACGAATTGATGGTGCAGTTCAATAAAAACAAAAAGGTGTAATGTAAGTATTGATTTATTATCACTTCTTCCTTAGGCTATCCCGTTTTTGCATACAGCCGACGTGACTTTCGCATAACTTTGCCACGATTATGTATTTAGACCTTTCGGCCGCAGGTTTAGTGAACAAAGGGAGTTCAAAACTAAATATCATTAGAATTTAGAATCCTGTAGTATTAACGGATATTATTTGACTTTGAATGCGTATCTCGTACTAATCCCTATGTAGCCGTTGTTTATTTAGAGGAGTTCAAAGGAAACCATTTCCGTGTGGTCCTTCTATCCGGATGATTGTTGAAACACCTATTTCAACTTATTCATTCCGGTTGCGTTAGATTTCGTTTCATTGTGGTTTTAGGTTTCTTCTTACTCTTTAGATAAGTTAATTGACGGTAGGTAGAGGAAGAATCGCCCAGAATAATACCCGCTGTGACCTTTCGTTCAACGTTTACGTAAAGAAGATAAGAGTGCGTTCACCTGTTGTGTTAGTGCATAGAAATGTTCATTCACAAATTCCAATGCCTAGACCAATTGTCTTTGCGATTTCCACAAGTTGTTTTCCTATAGTTATCCTGGAGCCAAAGCTCATTCTGTAATCAATCAAGTTTGATCTCTGATTGATGATATCAAAAGTGGGATATCTCATTCGAAGGACCAATTTGGAGTGTCAACAGCTGAGAGGGAGATTGCTTTGTGAGTTACCGTTAAGAGGCGCATTCTCTTTAGAAGTCACGAGACAGCGTCAGTTGTTTTCCGCCGGCGCCTAGTGCTTATTAGCGCTAGTTTTACGCTTCCGGCGTATTGACTCAAAAGGAACACTTCTCGGAGAGACTTGCCGTCTGCAGGGCGAACAATTAGGGCCTCAGTTGTTTTCGACGACGGGCGTACGTAATAAATCCGAGTGCGTGACGCGAAATAGAACTCCATCGACCATCGGGCGACGACCGCGGGCCCCTCCGCGCGAAGTTAGCCCCTAGCCGGCACACGCCCCAACCGGCCCGAAGGCAGCTCCAAGCGGCGCTCAGTTTACTTCACCCGTCGACGGCCGACGCACGTCGCCCCACGTCCCGTAGTGTCCGTGTGTATGGTGCTGGTGGATTAACACAACAGCGAATTGTTGTGCTGTGGCATTGTTGTGTGGTGTTCTGATACGGCGGTGCCCTCCCGGGTCACATTTGTTGTGATGCATTTGAGGATATACCTATGGCTGTCTTGTGTAGCCCTCGCAGGATACGTTCGAGCGACAGAGGTAAGGGGGTCCGTCTTAAATGCGGCATTCGGCTTTTTGTTCGCAGACGGGAGTCTCAGACCGGTATTCAATGAGTCCATGCAGCGTGATGGTTGCAGACGTTGCTTGCGTAACTTTCAATGTCAACACACACCTACGGATAACGCGAACCTGGACTGTAGACTGTAGTGACACAAACAGTCGTAACATGCACAATTGATGGTTGTTTTATGCTGCACAATGTCCAGCGAGTTACCTTGAGCGGCGGTAATCTGTGTAAACAAAACACGATACGCTTCCATCGATATTGGTATCGCGACACGGCGCATTGTAAACAGTTAGCTGAGCGGGTCAGCCGAAGGGATCGCCCACGTTGTAGGTAGAAAGCTGTCGAGCCGCGTTCGAAGTCCACCGTGAACTTGGAAGGAATTAATCACACGCGGTCATTCAGTCATCTACCTACTACTACTAGTACAGCCTATTTGCGTCCCACTGCTGGGCACAGGCTTCGTCTGATCACGAGAGGATTTGGGCTATAGTCCCCACGCGGGCTCAGTGCGGATTGAGGACTTCACACACATCTTTGAATTACTTCGCAGATGCGTGCAGGTTTCCTCACGATGTTTTCCTTCACCGAAAAGCTCAGTGGTAAATTCAAATAGAATTTTGCACATAAGTAAACTTAGAGGTGCGAGC
This sequence comes from Aethes cnicana, assembly GCA_963971205.1. Taxonomy (NCBI): domain Eukaryota; kingdom Metazoa; phylum Arthropoda; class Insecta; order Lepidoptera; family Tortricidae; genus Aethes; species Aethes cnicana. Next base: position 13,642,142 of record OZ020274.1, read on the forward strand.
CGGAATCGAACCCGATCTGCATGGGAGGCGGTAGGTCGAACCACTAGGCCACCACGGCTTACATCTCATCATCTACCAAGGTATTTATTATATACCGAGTCACATGGCGAGAATGCAAATCTCAAAACGCATGTTCTAAGAATCCGTGATTCAATGACTCGACTGCAATTTGCGCAGGCGCATGATAATCGTATAGTACGATAATGAATACTTTTCCATGTGGGGTAAGTACCAAAGTAGGATGAAATACATTCTGTTTATGAATTGTGAGATGATCGTGAGTCACTGCCGAGTCGACTACCTGTACCTATCACTGATGATATTGCACCAATAATCCAATATCCATAATTAGTTTAAAAATTAGAGTCTAGATGGTTATGGCCGGTTGCACATCCGCAGGTAGGGCCTGGTGCTAGGTCCGTCGGGGGTGGTACTACCGTCCCTCTCCGCTAATCTGCCGCCAAATAGCTGTGCTCGTACTGTTGTGTTCCGGAAATTACTGGCATTTGAGATCTTATGGTTTCTTAATAAGAAATCATAAGATTTCGGTGTCCATGGATCGACCAATGACTTAAAAAAAATCCAGACGAATGCGACGACACCTCACAAGCTAAAATCCATCAAGCCGTTTAGGCTACAGGGGCTATATTCGAAAGTCTTTGAAATTCCGAATTAAGTTAAATTATTGAGGTTATTTATCAATAGTAACTGCTAATTAATACTGAACTTTATTTGTAGGTCCGAGACTGCCTAACTAAGAATAAGCTAGGTGGGTACCTAGCTAATCGGGATTGTGCCTCGATCCTAGGGCTATATTCGAAGTCTTAAATAGGGATCTCCCTGGTCCTCTGCTTGATGCTGGTGCTGCTTAAAGTTCACGCGACGCGTGAGCGATCCTATAGGGGACAGGGAGATCCTATTTTAAGACTTCGAATATAGCCCCAGAGCACGCCAAAGATTGACATAAATTCGAAAAATAACCTTCCTTCTGGCGCAGTCGGGTAGAACTAAGAAATACTTAGGAAAGTAGGTGATTGAGAGAAAAGCTAGGTCTGAGACGTGTCTACAAACATTCCAGTACTAACAATGTTCACATAATAACGAGAATCGGTTAATTTTGTTGGTCAACCGTCTATTTACCTGTTTATCGAAGTGTTATATCCGCTATCTCTCTTATCATTGGTTGGACGAAAACTCGTTTCGATTGCTTGCTCAAGTAAGCGTTATTATAGAGCTATGTATAACGTGGAAATCGTAAACCATTACATACCTGGCATTGAAATTAGAGCGAACTATAATTTGAAACCAATCACATTTCGAGTAAATACTGCTGCCTTATAAATATTTAATTACAAACAAATCTACTCTTCTCTTTGCTTACTACCAAAGTTAAATCAGTCCTTGTTACACTGCTGTCTAGTCAGAATGAACTGAAAGGGACGAAAACAACAACCCTGCACCCGCCATGTTGAATTCCAGAGAAATTCATTTGTATGCCCACTGTCACTCGTCCAGGTCGGCTCTTCAACGGCTGGATACCCATTTGTCATATTTGCTACGGGCTTATTGTATTTTGGAAGGACTATTTTAAAAATGCTGTATTTATGGCATATGCGGGAGCATAAAAACCGGCCAAGTGCGAGTCGGACTCACGAAGTACGGAGGTACCATTCATTATCTATAAAAACTGCAAAAAATCATGTCTGTTGTATGGGAGCCCCCTTAAATATTTAGTTAGTATTTGTTGTTAGAGAGGTAACAGAAGTATTTCTGTTCACAGAGTAGGTATATAATCTGTGAAAATTTTAAACTGTCTAGGTAACTATCATGGTTCATGGGATACAGCCTGGTAACCGACGGACAGACAGACAGACCGACGGAATCTTAGTAATAGGGTCCCGTTTTACGCTTTGGGTACCGAACCCTAAAAACTCAGTGTCTCTTCCTGTTATACTTATTTGACATTGAATTATTCGCCTCAAACATGCAAGCAATATATTGGTCTATTGAGTTAGAATTTCAACGAGCTCATTCCAGTAGAGATCTTCTACTATCTAAAGTCCCGCGCCTTCCCATTTCAAAACGCTTCAATGTGTTTAAAAAGCACCACCAACACTCTCAACACATGTGTGCGTGCTGAGACAGCCTTCAACTATGCGTTGAGAGTGTTGGTGGTGCTTTTTAAATAATGATAACAAAAATTGAAGCGTTTTGAAATGTGAAGGCGCGGGACTTTAGATAGTAGAAGATCTCTAGCTTGAAATATACCTAACTAAAAAATGACAACGATCTTGATCTTATGTAGTACCTAATAAATGTGTGCTTAATTTTCTTATAATCTATTAAGTAAGTAAAGTTTACTTCGATTAGAAGTACAAAAGGAAATCTATTCTACACACAAAGCGATTAAAAACTTTCCAAAACAGAGGATTTGCTTCGTCAAAAGTTACACACGACGTAATTGCTAGTTTTGCAAATCTCGACATACAAGTTTCACTAATCTAGGTAATTAGTCCAATGTGGCGAAATTATTAATTGAGCGGAGGAATAACGCTTAAACTTGCCCGCAATTAGCGCTATCTTATAGCGAAAATTGCCTCCATATGAACGAATGGAATAAGCACAGAGATCAGATACTATAGAGTACGGTTGTTCGTCCATTTGTATGGGAACCAAGCGTGTAACATTTTGCGTCGCTACGATGACGTCACGAGAGTAATTTAGTGATGGGCAACAAAAAATGCGCGACTCCGATTTAACAGCATCGATTGTCAAGCGGCTAAACGATTTAAGATCTTTAGCATTTTTAATCGATTTACATATCGATAAAAGACGACGGAAAAATGATAATTCGTTTCCACATAATAATGCGAAATAGTTTTAAAATGTTTTAACACTTACACTTATTATTGGCATCCGATTTACACATTCATGCAAAATTTCAGCTGAATCGGTAACGGGGAAGTGGATCAAATTCAACTTGCAAGATTTGATTACAGACAGACAAACAAACTAATCAAACAAACATCGGGACATGTGAAACTAAATAAAAGCTTGTAATAACAATAGATAAATGAAATACTGATCGTGTAACTCCATTCATAGTAGTAGGTATATTCAAGTATTTCTGATAATACTAACTGTTCACTTATTACCTCGTTTTATAGCTACATTATAATATGCATTTTTATTATCATTTTTCTGTCTGATTTTAATCGATTATGAAATCGGCATTGAAATTAGCAGGTGCACATCACTATTGACAGAATAATGAGTAATCGGCCTGGAACGCGGTTGGTCGACGCCTCGAGAGTTTGGCTTGACTATTTTTACATTGCTGGTTTTCAATATGCGCAAGTTTGGCGCAACAGATTAAAGCCGCAATGGAAAACGAGCATTGGACACAAGGCATTCGCTACTAATTTGGTAAAAGTAATAAAGAGCTACAAAATAAATCGTTTTCACAAAAATAACAGATATTTCAAGACAGAAAGTACTTACCGATGATAGGTAACACCCTGATGACCAACTCCACCAACGCTGGTGTTGTTTGTACAGTTAATTACGGCACACTTAGTCATTTTCTTTTTTTGATGTGACGTTGCTCGCGGAAGGCGGTCGGAAGCGAACTGAGGTTAGAAGCGAGCAAAGTGGACATATTGTCTACTTTTTTCCACGCGCAGTAGGTAAACTTTAGCATTCTATCTCGATCTGTGTTCTGTGGGAATAAGTTCCGAAGAAAGGCCGCTCCCTTGAAACAAAAACCTGGCTCGAAACCTTTGGCGGTATTCCAATCCAATAAAAGCTAAGTATTGGCACTTGGAATCCCTTTCATATATAGATATTTCGTAAAGATAAAAATATACTTATCAAGTACGATTATGAAATCACTTTTCCAATCCTTTCTTTACCCATCCTTCTATTTTATTTATTACATACCAGCTTCTGCCCACGACTTAGTCCGCGTGGAATTCTGTTATAGCGTTCCCGCGGAAACTATGCGTTTTTCTGGAAAGTAGCCTATATTTTGATCAGTGTTATAAACTACCACCATACCAAATTTTATTGCAATTCGTCCAGTAGTTTTCGAGTTAAATCTGGACAAACATACATACATACGACGTACAGTTTTTTTTTCTAAAAATCGTTATTTTGTTTTCAGTGTCGTTTATGTAGTCCCCTCGACTTGATATTTTCTTTTAATTTTCAAGTTTCAGACGCGACTTCTACAGACTTATTATTAGATAAAGTATATACTCGTATATGGATAGCTCTCACGTTTCTCCAAAATTTTGTCCTTTGCTTTGCTACCTATATTGGTTTTCTCACAGTCTTAACCTTCGTCTAATTTCCTTTTGTGTCATTTGTTCATGCTGTACCTACTGGTTAAAAAACAATGCATACATGTGCTAGGAGAAAGTGAAGGTAACACATACCTACCTATTATATAGGTATTTTATCGAATCTCTTGCGGGATGGCATGGTGCACTCCTAGTTTTGTATACATTACCTGATTACACTGCACCAATGATGATAGTGCGTTGTTCATTGTTCGTTGAGACAGCGTTGTACGTTGAATTATCAGCTGCAAATAGGGCTTTGGAGGTTGCCTTTCACTATAGCTGGTACGCTGTGAGATCACAGACATAGGCGCGCGTGCGTGAATTGGCACTGTTTGATAATAATGATATTGTTGTTTGTCTGTCGGATGAACCTTATTAGCCCTCGATGAGTGGACAAAGGAATAGAACTTGGCGAAAGAAAATGGCGATTAGTGCCTACTTCAAAATAATACGGTAAGGTCAGTTGAGACAAAGTGCATCGACACTTTTTGTGTGGTGAAGATGACTCCATATTGGCAAATTCTGTGCGAATGTGATGCACCCGACAGACTTACCTAGGTCTCTTAAGGCACATTGCACTAATTTACTTGTATCAATATCGACTTAACTCGGGTTAGAGGCTAACCCGGCGGGCGTTATTGCAAGTCTGCCTAAGATCAGGTCAGATCAGTAAGATCCCCATCTCACGCTGAAGATTCGTATGGCCTTAGACGCATTCGACATTTTAAGTAATAGCACAGAATAGTTAATAGTAAGTACTACATACAGAATGGCCACGGAATCACCCGCCTGAATCTAGCCGGCGCGCAATTGGCTATGGGTGAAAAATGACAATGTACTCGATTTTTTTTTTAAGGATAGGAATAAGCTTCCGTATCAAGAGAAAAAAATCTCAGAATTTTCCGTGCCGTAGATTCCGCGTAAAAAATAAAATTGGTTTTGCGTTATGACGATTGAAATAAAGGTGTTTCCTTGGTCCATGTATGCAGCACTACTTCTTGAAAAAAAGTGTTGACAACTATTAATATTATCGAGCACATTGTCATTTTTCACCCATAGCCAATTCGCGCCCAACTCGCCCTTACCGTATTTGTTTCATCCGGAGGTGGAGAGTGAATCGTTGGCCCGCGTAGTTGGTACACACACATGTACAAGTAAGTGTACAGACGTCCTCGCACGCATACAGACGTCCTCGCACGCAACATTGACACTTCATTCGAACTGTGTTCGAAATCGTGCTTTTATAGGCCGTGTCCGCCCTGTGGTAATACATAGGTGGTGGAGGCAAGATAAAACTTTGTTCTGCGTGAAGACTCTAACTCAACATAAGATTGATTAAAAAGCATCTCCACAAACCTACATCTGCATAATTGCCAAGTTCGCGACAAATTGTAGAGATTACAAGTACAATAATGAAATTTGTCAGAGCAAGCAGACGGAGGACAAAGCAAGCTGCGTCAATGGAAATAAAAGAATGCAGGCTTGCAGCCGGCGCGGTGAGGTAGGCTGCTGCCTGACTTTACAGCATTTTAAACAAACATTATTATTGAAATTGATTTGATTTAAGCCCAGAGAGTCGGGAGTTTACTTATGTGCGACATTCAATTTGAATGTACCACTGACCTTTTCAGTGAAGGAATTCATCGTGTGGAAATAGCTCGCATCTACGAAGTAAAGTAGTTACCTAATACAAGGATGTGTGTGAAGTCTCCAATCCGCACTGGGCCCTCGTGGGGACTATAGCCCAAACAAACCCTCTCATGATGAGCTGTAATGGTGGGTAAGTAGGTATATAGATATTGATAAATGAAGATATTTTACGTAGCCTATATAGGTTGCATCAAGTTAACGTCCGTTAAATATGATCGTCGATATTTTCACTATATGGAGCGTTCAAACATGTCTGCAATGTCGAGTCAAGTTGAGTAGAGGCAAAATCTTCTATATGCCTTATATTGTCAATTTTTTGTCGGTATACATAACACCAGATTTCCAAAGTTTGAAGGCGGTTTTTTTCTTCTTTTTTTCGGCAACACTTTCTAACCATTGCTGGTCGTAAGTTGGTATGAACAAGGATTCTCCTAATTTTCTGGATCATTATCAAAATCGTGAAAAAAAGTGGAACTGATTTTATCATACAAATTATGACTCGTTCCATTATAAAATAATTCTGTCTGTCTGTTTGTAACCTTCTCACGCTTACACCGCAGGACTGATTTAGATTTAGATAGGTAGGGACCTAGTTCGAGTCCCGGGGAAGGAAGGCTACCTACTTTATATCCCAGAAAAAAGCATATTCCCGTGGGAACGCGATAATCAAATTCCACGCGGGCGAAGTTGCGGGCAGAAGCTGGTAAAATAATAAAAATACTCAAATCACAAGAGTGAAACTGTTAGAGTTTTAAAGAAATAATAAAATAAAATGTATTGATGTTTGTTTTTACAATGTATTGACAAGAAGTAAAAATAATATCGAATGACAATTTTTAAATAAAAATAAAAAGAAAAAATTATAAGTTTGATTAGCATACCAAGCAGTATTTACAACATGCCCCCTTAATCAAAATTATCCAAAAAAAATTTTTTAATAAAAGTACAATTCCTAAGTAACTAAACCTATGCTGACTGTACACCGTTTATGTGCAACAGCCCCTAGAGGTTTTGTCAACACGTCGGCGGGCATGTCACTACTCCTTAAGTAATCTAAGCTTATTATATTATCTGACACTTTTTCTCGTATAAAATGAAATCTCGTATCAATATGTTTCGTCCTGTTGTGGTGTACGGGATTACGTACTAGACTTATCGCGCTCTGACTGTCTGACACTAGATCAACACGACGTGACTCACCTGTGATTTCGTATATAAAGCGACGTAAGTAACAGGCTTCCTTTGCAGCTGCTGAAAGTGCCATGTATTCAGCCTCAGTTGACGAGAGTGCTACTGTAGGCTGTTTCTTGGACTCCCAAGCCACAGCGCCACCTGCCAACTTAAATACGTACCCACTGTATGATTTGCGATCAATAAGACAGTTGGCAAAATCTGAGTCGACACAGCCTTTTAGAGATTCTCCAGATTTCCTGTAAGTCAATGAATAGTTCATTGTTCCCTTCAGGTATTGTAAAATTCTTTTAGCTGCATTCCAGTGTTCTTTGTCAAAACAAGTATTAAACTGACTTAAGTAACTAGTTGCAAAAGATATGTCAGGCCGAGTATTAACCGCCAAATACATTAACGACCCTATTAAACTTTGATATGGGTACTGCGGTAACTCACCACTGCGTTCACCTGATTTGCGTTCTAACTTATTTTTAGCTAAAGGAGTATTCATCGATTTGCAGTTTAGCATATTAAACTTCTCGAGTACGGACAATATGTACCCTTTTTGGTTTAATCTAATATAATCACTTCCATGTTCGATTTCTATTCCTAAATACAATTTTAATTTCCCAAGATCTTTGAGCGAAAAATATTTTTCCAAGTCATTCTTGACAATGTCAAATGTCAAATCAGTTTTGAAGTAACATATGATATCATCAACAAAGACGGCTAATATAGCGAGTTCGTTGCCAAAAAGTTTCGTATAAACGCATGGTTCCGAAGGAGTTCCTTTAAAACCTATTTTTAAAAGAGTTTCATTTAACTTTTTGTTCCATGCTCTAGGTGCCTGTTTTAGGCCGTATAGGGATTTCCTCAACAGACAAACCTTGTTTTCTTGACTTTTCTCTACAAGTCCTCGAGGTTGTTCCATGAAAACTTCCTCCTGCAAATCTCCATTGAGAAATGCCGTATCAACGTCCATATGCCTCATTTTCAGACCCATCTCCGCAGCTAACGCAAACAACGTGCGAAGTGAAGAATGGCGAATGACTGGTGCAAAGGTCTCATCATAGTCAATGCCTTTCACTTGTTTGAAACCTTTTGCAACAAGCCTTGCCTTATATTTTATAACATTTCCATAAGCATCTTTTTTCAGTTTATAAACCCACTTACAGGGTATTACCCGTTTGTCTTTAGGTCTATCAATAAGATTCCAAGTATGATTTTTTATTAACGACTTGTGTTCATCATCCATTGCCTTTAGCCAATTTTCAGCATCGTCGGCATTAATAGCTTCTGTAAATGTCATCGGTTCATTTTTACCCAGAGTTGAAACATTATATGACAAGAAGTCAGGTGCTTTTCTCACTCTTGTCGGGTATCTTGGCTCATCGACTGATACTGCTTCATTCTCATTTATAAGCAACTTATTTTCATTTGTCTCAGACGAATCAACGATTGGAATGGATTCAGGTATAGAGGCAGAACTCTCAATGCAGTCAAAAAATTGACAATCCTCACCGTCAGTCTCATTCTCATCGAATAATAAGACGGAATCCATTCCAGTTTCATTCTTAGGTTCCTTATGTTTTAATGATGTGAAACAATTTTCGAAAAACGTAGCATCTCTTGATTTTATTACTCTTCTTGGATTAGTAGGATCTCGAAAGACGTATGAGTTGGGATCTTCAGAATATCCAATAAAAATTGCTTCTTCTGCTTTTAAATCCAATTTCTTCCTATGACATGCAGGTATATGTACCAGTGCTCTACATCCAAATACTTTCAAATGACTCAGGTCACTCTTACGACCGCACCATCTGTCATATGGTATTTGTCCATCTAAGGCTCGATGTGGTGTCCGGTTCTTCAAATATACTGCTACTTGAAAAGAATCTTCCCAGTAAGCTTTGTGTAACGAGCTCTCAGCTAACAATGCCCTTGCTATTTCGGTAATAGAACGATTGGTGCGCTCAGCAACTCCATTCTGTTGCGGGCTGTAAGGCGTAGTAGTCTGGTGCTCGATTCCCTTTAAAGAAAGAAAGTCAGAAAATTCTTTATTTAAATATTCCTTGCCACCATCAGTTCTTATTGCCTTAATTTTGAAAGGTAATTGTTTTTCCACTAGTACTTGGAACAAACAGAATTTTTCTTTGACTTGTGTTTTAGAAGATATAAAGTAAGCAAATATTTTGCGAGTATAGTCATCTATAAAAAATAAAACGTATTTATTTCCCTGAAAAGATGTCGTACTTACAGGTCCCAATAGATCACTGTGGATCAGCTCTAAAGGTAAAGACGCTCTATTATAGGCTATTTTCTTAAACGGTTTCCTACATTGTTTACCTTCGACGCAAGCGATGCAACTATTTTTATCTACTTGTGTAAAACTGACACCTACGTCATGATTCTTTAACTGATTCATACCCAAACGACATAAATGGCCTAAACGTTTGTGCCACAGTTGATACATGTTCAGACAGTCAGATTGCTCATCTTGTGACATATAATTACTAACAGCATTTTGGGATGCATTTGTAGTACAGTCGAGTGCGTACAAACCACCACAGGGCGAAGCATGCAGAACGGAATCACCTGTAAAACAAAAGGTATCATTTTTATAAAAATTGCAACCGCTTTTATCAAAAACACAAATAAAACCTTTTTCAATGGCTTTTTGTACTGATAACAAATTTACATTTAAATCAGGTACAAGAGCAACGTCATTAATAGTCTTAATTAGATTAACTGGCGTATTTATAGAAATATTGCCTACACCACAACATTTTATCTGTTCTCCATTAGCAACAGTTACTTTAGCATTATCCAGCAAAGATATATTTTGAAGCCAATCACGTCTAGACGTCATGTGTCTTGTAGCTCCAGAGTCAACATACCAGATGTCCTTATTGGAAGTGCTAGAAGTATTCAGAGCAGTAAACAGCGTGTCGTCTTGAGTCACTGGATTAGCTTTATCCTTCTTATTCTTCAGAGGACAGTCAGGTCTCTTGTGACCAGGCTCTTTACAGTCATAGCAGACAATGTACTTCTTTTTGGATTTCGGCTTCAATTTGTTATAGAAAACGGAATCTACTGGTATTGTACTAGTTTTTGAAATTTCATTCATTAATCTAGATTTTACTACATCAGTTGTCACTTCAATATTGCAGTTTTCAAGGGCCATTATCAGAGGTTCATATCTCGGAGTGAGACCTCCTAGCAATATGGCCGCAATCGACGCATCTTCGATCACCTTATCGATATCCGCAAGGTCTTGTGCCGTCGATATAACCGCATCAATGTAGGCTTCTAAGTCATCATCAAAATCCGACAAACTGAGTCTATATAATTTACGTTCTAAGGTCAATCTACGCCCCATTCCTTTGTCTTCAAAAGCCTTTTGTAAAGATATCCATGCTTCAGCAGCAGTTTTAGCAGACCTCGCGTGCGTAATGGCTGCGCCTTCTAATGTTAAGCAGATCTTTGCAAGAGCTTTAGAATCATTTCGTACCTTAGTGGCGACTGGAGTGTCGTTACCTTCAGGGTAGCCATCTATTGTTTCCAATAAATTTTCGTGTAGTAGGTAACTCCGCATTTTGAATTTCCAGTCCGAATAGCCATCTCTATTTTTCAGGTAGAATGTAGGAATTGACGATGAATTGTTGGGTTTCGAAGCAGAAACATCTCCTTGTGACATTTTACGTAACTATTATTTTTACAGTCACACAACAAAATATATTATTATTTAATACTTTAAATACAGATTCCGACCGTTCTTCGTGCTGATAACGTGTTAGAGTTTTAAAGAAATAATAAAATAAAATGTATTGATGTTTGTTTTTACAATGTATTGACAAGAAGTAAAAATAATATCGAATGACAATTTTTAAATAAAAATAAAAAGAAAAAATTATAAGTTTGATTAGCATACCAAGCAGTATTTACAACAGAAACAAAGAGGTTTAGATAGCAACAGCCAAGTGTGATGGATGAGTAGAAATAAGGCGCCGTAATGAGATACGGGTTATCAGCGAAACGCGATCTGATGGCTAACAAGCAAAGTTCATCAACGGGTGCGCCCGCGCCGCGACAGACCGTTTTCCTGCGTCGCTGGGCTGTGATCTGATGCGATTTAATTTGGAGTAGAGATCCACTAGGAACGAAAACATGGCCCGCCCCTCCTAATTACTATTTCAATGTGTTTAATCAGATCCTGACGAAAGAGTACAATATTCACTCATGTAGGTATGGATTAAGGCCGTTCCCTGACCCAGCATTGTCAAATTGCTCATGTAAAATCATACTTTACTAAGAAATATTAAAAGATAAAAATATGATAAACACATATATTATATTTGATTATATCATCCTTACATTGACAGCTTTCGTTACATGTTTCACGAAACTTCGCTCGATACAATTATATTCCACAGTAACCTCTAACTCGGACCTTTAATCCAACTTAACTCTAATTCATTATATCAAACAGTGTAATACTAAATATAACAGAAAAATCATCCATATTACATTGACAGCTTTATAATTGCCATGTTTTTAGACGGTATTTTTATAGAAATTAAAACGCGTTAATTACTAACTAAATCGGGCGTTCTGTCCGTAGCGCTTTCTCTTTCACTTGTTGCATGAGTGACAGTGACGGCTGAGCTGGGTATAGGAACAGCCTTAAGTATTAAATCTTTCAGTATCAGCGTCTAAATCTGAAACAAACTGGGCCTTTTTCGAGATTGCATAAAGGGATGTGGAAAATCCCATATCTCTTTTATTTAATAGGTATTGGTATTTCCATATCTTAATGAGTAAAAATAAATAAAATAATGACAAAGATCAATAAATGTGCCTATTATAATGATTTAGCGGTTGTTTTCATTTAAGTATAGGTACACTGGTATTGGTAGGTACAGATTAGATAAAAAAATCAAAGTCCCAAATAGGTCTATTAAGTAGACTTAGGTAATTAATTAAATCAAGCATTTGCGTGTCAACAAATATGCTAACCAAAATCATAATTAACCTTATCAATTGTTGGACTAAGTAAGTGACTTGTTAATTAGAGCAGTAGGCACGTAGCTGTTGGCAATAGGTATTGATAAATTGTAAACAGCAAATGTTTGGTAAATTATTAAACAACGAGTGCATCTATGTGTAGGTAAGCCTTTTGGGAATATCGGAACGAATTTGTATGTACCGATGTACGTTATTCATTTATCATTGATTCAAGAATTCACAATATTTAATTACTACGTGAGGTAGGTACTTAAATTATGATATTTACTATGCGGGAACTATGCGTTTTTCCGGGATAAAAAGTAGCCTATGTGCTTTCCCGGGACCGCAACCATCTCCATGACAAATTTCATCTCAATCGATCCAGCGGTTGAAGCGTGAGGAGGTAACAGACAGACAGACAGACAGTTACTTTCGCATTTATAATATTAGTATGGATATCCAGGGGGCGTTTCAAAATTCCTTACGTAGCCGTATGATAATTTGTAGCGCTTCCTGGATATTGCTGATGGTGCTCATATTTTCATATAGGTATGCTACCTAGGCAGCTACATACAACTAATCGCATTTAACACTATTTCGGGCGTAGGTTGGGTTGTCATTCTAGGTAAACCTTACTTTTTCTATGATGTAGTATAAGAATATATTTTTCTAGGTATATTGATTCACACAATTTTACAAATAAAGTTCCATGATTTCCATGAATAACGTATTATAAACGGGACATCATTAGACGTCTGTCGTCTACTTACCTGCGCTCAGCCGGAGACGTGTGAAAATAGGCCGCCCGACCCGCCCCATTGTTCCCGGTTTTTGTTTCCACTTCTGACCAGCCTGTACGGCCCACCCCGGCTATGACGATACTTCACGGGAATTAAAAAAAAAACGCGTACTCTTCTTTTTTTAAATACCTTTGACGATGGCCATTTAGATGGACCTTTGTGATGTTGACGAGAATACTCATGACAACACGCTTTTTTGAATTTGGAATACAAGATATTTATACGGTTTACGCTACTACTGTAGCCAAAAAAACATGTAGATGATGTAGATAAACAACGCTAAAGTAGGTACGTTCCGTTACCAATCATTGTAGTGTTCAGGGGTTTTAGGCGTAGATAAGCCATTTAGCCATATGATAATACAACTGCATTATCGTTCGATATTTCGATCTAAATATATTTCAGAATAGCAATGAAAACGAAAATAGTTTATTGGTTACGTACATAAGCTTTTACAAGCAATTAACGGATGGGAACCTGAACAGAACTGGGAATAGAAAGTTCTGGAGTGCCATCCGCGAACCGGTAGACGAGCTGTCGGTAGGCCTCCAACAAGATGGAGTCACGACCTTGTAGGTACCTAAATGTCGCGGGAACGCGGTGGATGCGAGTGGCACGACGTCTTTCGGTTGAAATGATGATAAGTTTTTACAAGCAATTAAAGGACGGGAACCTCTTTTAAGTAAGCAAATAGATAGGTACTTGTGTCAGAACCTCCCGCTCTTCCGGCAGCGATGATAGGGTAATAAAATAACGAATAATACATAAAAAACTACATAAGTACTTCAGTAAATTCATACATTTGTTATCTACTGAGTATTTTTAAAGTCAATTTATCTGATCACAATAAAATAATTAAAGATTCAATTACATATAATTAAAGGTTTTGAGTATATAGGAACCCAGCGTTACTGTTTTATTAGGTAATTCAAAAGCAAAGGGTGCTTAGGATAATTGCTTATAAAGAAGATTATACCGTCTATTTTAGGGTATTAAAACCTTGTTTACAACAACGCTTTGTTCGTCGAAAAAAAAAAGGCTTAGCGCGAAGGCTCAGCCAGCACAACCCAAGCAGCCCACGTAACCCACGTTGCCGCAAACACAATTTAAACTTTCATTAACCTGCCTACTCGCTGCGTGGGATTTAGATTTAGTAATTTAGTTCTATTATGACCCAACATACACTAACAACAACTACATAAACAATCTAGCTGATGAATAAAAAAGAGAATAGAAAAGTGCAAACTGGCCAATCATTTACATTCTATTCTCAGCGAAACTAATTTTCTTTGTTTCTATAATATGTAAGTGTACCTATCTCCTTATTTATTTTATGTCGACATTTGAAAGGATAAAATTCTCGGGCCTTTCTAAACATTACACTAACAAATAATCCAACGACCACAAACTTTGAACTCACAAAACAACGCAAACTTTGATCATCAATCAACAATCTAATACGTAGTGTCGAGGTATTACAAGTTTATACTGCGGGTAAAAGTTTCGCTTAATCGTCCAATTAAATTCACTGATTTTAAGTAAGTACTAACTTCCCGCAAAGGGCCGTCAAATATTTGAGCTCTGTCTGATGAAAGGTAAATACTGGGAAGGACTTAAGAGTCCCCAGTACGCTCCTTTCTCCATACAAACGTAGTTACGTTTTCATTCGCAAACTACTTATCAGATGGGCACCAAATTCTACAAGTAATAGTGGAGCAGAGATATTAGTGTCCAAAATACACTTTGATTGTAATAAATTGAATAACAAGATTAGTTTCCTCCATACAAACTTCAAAATTCAGTTTTTTGGCTGTAATTTAATTGTGTTTTATTTTACCACGACATTTACTAATTTTGGACACTCACAGTAATGATTTTATTATTTGTACCAAGTTTCGAGTCACTCTGTTTTGTAATTTGGGAATAAAAGCGAAAATACGTTTGTATGAAAAGTTGAGAAACGCCGTGCGTACTGGGGACTCTTAAAGAAACGTATCCGTAAGAAGGACGTAATAGTACATTACTGACCTAGGGTGGTGAATTCGTAAATGTCCCAGATCGCAGGTTTCTGTTCCATAAATATGCGATCAGTACCTCAAGTGTATTTTTCGGACCTGGAAAATACTTCTCGACCGCGTTTGCGTTTACATCAAGATTGTATGAAAACTTGAACAGCGCCCCTAACGGTACGTTTTGTAACAAGGTTTAGCGAGTGTATTTTGATTAATACGAATGAGTGACGAGCGAGTAAGTGAGTAAACGAAAACGTTCACGTTTTCGAGTGACTTTTAGTATGACAGAAACGCAGTAGTATACGCAATTCGATCTGTCAAGGTCACTGTCAGGCTAATAGTTTGAATATTTTTGAAGATACTAAACATGGAGATAAAATTTAGAAGACACGCGGCATGCAGGGCTTTTCAGTTCCTTACAAAATTGCTGGTATTGCCTACATGGCTATCTGTATAGCTAGTATTTGGGCAAGAAGCGAAAGAGAGAACTCGGTTGAAGAGTTTCCTACCATATTATAGTTGGGACTTAGTTGTTTACAAGCATAGTTTACAGGAAGAAACCGGATATAGCGCTGCGAGGAAAGTATATGGAATACCGATTAGGCTACCGCAGGAATGTTTTTTAATGAGGAACTGTTCCTACGATAGTTTTACAGAGATGTTTAAGGGAAGATACTTAAGTATTGCTAATGTTGTCTCGGTCCAAGAAGGGAAAGGCCAATTACAGAAATGTTCACAAGAAGCGTAAGAAGCGTCATACTCCGCCCTACTCTAACGCCGCCTTATGATGGCCCATTTATAGTGGTTGAGAGGAGGAGCAAAGCGTGGGAACCTGATTAATAGAGAAGGCAAAGCGACGTGCGAATCAATAGGTCGCTTGAAACCAGCCTTTTTGCTGAACGATGAAGAGGCGTACATCGCGACGTAGTCGATATAGGAATAGTCTTTCCAGGCGTGGAGGATTGTGCCAGTCGGCACACACATCGGCATCGTCCACAAGGCACGGCACGAAGAGAGATAGGCCGTGTCATGGAGTATCGTTGCAGAAGACATAAGTACATATTGGGTGATGCTCACAAGAATTTCCAGTGTGTGACGGCACATTCTTGTGAGCCCCACCCATTTAAGCGTTCTAAATTATTATGAAATAAATCAACTTGAAACTAACCAAGAAAGTAGTTTGTTCTCATCATCACCACTCCCGCTACATATGTGGTAGATTAACGTTAAATAAATCATGTAAAGGGAAATACTATAAATGCAAAATTGTGGCTTAGTAGGTACTTATAGCTAAATAGAGCGGCCAACATTCTTGACTGATGCGAATACCTAAAAGCATTATATCAATCTAGCTTATTCCGACGGTGACTTCATTCACGTGGAATTCGGAGCGTTCCCGCGGGAACTATGCTTAGTAACACCCCCCAATTCCCCAAGGAACCTATATGCCAAATTTCAGCTTTCTGCGGTTAGTAGCTTCGGTTGTGCTTTGATCGATCAGTTGCTAGTTGCTGACATTTGCTAAAGAAATATACATACTTACAGTAAATAACACCAATAATAAACTCAATGGAATATATAGCATGATTTATTAGTGTTTAAACTACTTAAAACTTGATGACATTCTGGTAGGAATCAGCAGTTGGCTCAGCCACGGGGTCTGGTCTTAAAGTTGCCACAGTTCCACTTGACTTGCTGGGGCAGAGCCAGAAGGAACACTGAAAGAAAATGTAAGTGTATATTAGGTATTTAATTGAAGCCGTGATGGTGGCCCCATCACCTATTTATGAAAGGGGACGACTGCCTGGATCAGTCTGGTCATCGGTCCTCCATTCGGAACCATTTCACCCATACCATCACCTATAGAACTCTTCATGCAGAGGATCGGCGGGCGTTCGAATCCGGCTCGCATCTCTGAGTTACTTTTGTGCAAAATTACCTACTACTTGGCTTTTCGGTGAACGAAAACATAGTGAATCGTAAAGAAACATGCACGCATTTGCGAAGTAATTCAAGAATGTAGGTACAAGTGTGAGTCCCCAATCCAAACTGCGCCTGTGTAGGGCCCAAACCCTCTGGTGATGAGAGGAGGCTTGTGCCCAGCAGTGGGTATTGCATATGTCAAATAAAAATAAATACTATTATTATGTCTAATACTTACTGTTTCTTGCTTCTATGCACGCATTCTCCTTTGTATTTGATAAAAGTAACACGAGCTGCGCCAATTCTTTCTACGTTACAAGAAATTTGGCTCAATTCAATGTATGGATCTTAAAATATAATTCTTCTCTTCTATTCTCTTATATAATGGCTTCTTTCCAAGGCATATGCAAGGCAATTTTGCCACTCTCAAGTATGGCCTACGGGCCGAGCATTGTATGGAGGAAACAATTAATGTACGATATAAAAGATAAATCAAGTAAACTTGGTGAGGCTGAGGTGAAACAAACGTCAACGTCCACCTTCTCAACTCCAAACACTTCGAGTAAACTATTCGTAAAACGTTCATTTTTAACCTTTGAGTGCATTTGTCAACACCGTTCTCGCACACGTTCATGTATTGTCACCATCACTTTGCGACATCCGCTATACACTATAAAATTGATGGTTTCTGTCTTGGACACTTCGCCATTATCAAAATATTGGCCTCAGGCCGGCAATTATTCAATAATAAACATTTAAATTATCATTAATATCAAATTTGAGGAGGCTTGGTAAACGTCAATCATGACAATGTCAAATATGTGACGGAAGGCAGTGAGTTATAACGTCTCGATCGCGTTTGCGTTTCTTCAGGTTTTTTCTGTTAAAATTGTCAAAATGGCCATAAGTGTTGCCAAGTTACCTACATTTTCTAAAATTTCTAGGCAACCCGGAGTAATTTATGTAATTTAGTTTTTTGTTAAACCAAATCGAAGTACATAGTTATAGGTATATTCGTCACAAACGTGGAGTATCTCATCATTAAAAAAGAAAGACACACTTATACGTATGCGAAGAAGCTTAAATAAATAACATACTTAGTAAAAAATATCTCAAGAACACAATACAAGCATATTAAGACATAGACGACATACATATATCATTTATTTCACTTAAAAAATCTAAAATTTTGAAGTAAATTTGGATTCGACAGGTTCGAAAACCTAAGTTCTCACGTTCTCACGTGATAAAGTCGGGTGAGTAACTTTACTTCTTGCGTTTCGTTTCAAACTGTCAAATACGAGCTTACACTCGCAGTTAGTCAGAAAACGTGTAAACGAATTCACATCCGTTTTCGTAAAGTAAATGTCACTCGCTGAATTGACTCCATGTTTTGCCGCTAGGGGTGCTGTTTGTGTTCTCATACAAAAATGATGAATAAACTAAAACGCGTTCGATGCGTTTAGCGCAAATAAAGATTTACACTCATGTGAGAAGAGGTAAAAACAAACCGAGCCCGAAGTTGAAGCTTACACTCGCGTGTTAAAACAAAACTGATCGTGAATAGTTTACTCGAATAACTTCGTGACATCGTTTTGCATTTTTGGTGTAAAAAATACACTAGACCTACTGGGGCTTTACGAATTACCGCCCGTGGTTTGTCAAAAGTTTTACATCTTGCCTTGGCCAAGAAGTGAGATTTTCTCTCCGCGTAGCGGGCAGAAAATCCCACTTTATGGCCAAGGGTGATGTATAGAAATTTATTTTATTATAGTTGTTCAGATTAGTGGACTGAGGTCGCTTTCAGCGGGAAATCTTTGGGGTTTGTGAATTTCATGTACCTTTGATTTAGGTACTAAAAGGGAAGAAGTATTAGCGATTTCTAGAAACAGGTTTGAAGGAAATCAATATTTTATAAATATCTGTTTAATGGGTTACTAGCGCATAAGAATAGCTGGCTTCGTCCGCGTGGTACGTGGTATTCAGTAGATAATAGCATTACCGCGGGAACTGTGCGTTTTTACGGAATAAAAAGTAGCCCATGTCGTTTCCTAGGGACTATGGAAACTATAGTGCTTTACGTTCAACAGCAGTGACGCCCCGCCCCAAAATGGCATTTCCAAAACGGTCTTTGTTACATTTCTGGTCATATTTATTAGGTATATTTAATGTTTAAATTAAAACTCATGACCATGACGTGTACATATATTTTTGGACTGTAATCTAGTCTTAAGTGTTTATCCTACCTATTTTATGTTAGTTTTGATTACTGTCTGTTCTATGTACCTTTTGAAAAAAAAAAAAAAATAATAAGAAAAAAAACTCCAGTCTGTTTTCCCAGTATGATACAAATAAATAGGTACTTTATTGTGGTTGCCACTGGGAATTTCATTTCAATTGGTAAGTATATGGCATGTCTGTGTGTATGGGAATTTTATTTATATTATCTCCTGAACTGCGTGTTATAGTTTATGGTAGTCATACGGCAAAATAATGTTTTTGCGCCACGCTTTGGCAAAGCATTTTGTTTGTGTGCTATTTTTCACCATCCGGTTGAGATCGTAAAATATACTCAGAAATGGAATGATAAATACGGATGGAAGCACTTGACCTATACTCTGAAATAAACAAGTTTAAATTAGAAATCGTACCTTCCCAATTGCCTTTCGTTTGAGGTGTTGGGTTAGGTATAGTTTGACATTGAGGCAATTATTTTTTTGTTACATACATAGGTACCATTATGCATTACAAATATTCGTCCCTATGAATATTAGAAATGAAGAAAAAAACCTATGTTTTTCTTCATTCCAATATCCAAAGGTTTTCTGGTAGAGATCGCAGTTTGCAGTCCCCTCGACTTAGAGTTTCTTTTAATTTTCAAGTTTCTGACGCGACTTCTACAGACTTATTATTAGTAGTATTACTCTTTAAAATATATTTTATCCTTGCACATGTCTATACACGAATTACAAAATAAGTTCATGGAAACTCTTAGTTTAATTTTCCAATAAACTTCTTTGAGAAAATAAAAGCTCAAGAAGTGCATCAATTTGCTCTCAAGAAACATTGGCGACGAGAAGAAACATTGACGATTTTGGTCTTGCTAACGAATACGTATTTTATTTACACAATTAGAGCGACTCCAATTCGGTCTTGTAACTATTTTAGGAATCTAGCTCGACTTAGCTCGGAGACAGCTGACTTGAAGTGGTCAATTAACTCTGCTATATTTAGGTATAAATATCACTCTCGTTTGTCTTAGGTCATTTTAGTCATTTGAGACAAAGATTCAAGGTCATTTTAAAAATTGATACAAGTACTTAAAGCTTCACCAGTAATTCAGCATACCTCACCGCATTGTGGCATAAATGAATAAATAAAATATAAAGCTGGCAACAATGAAGTCATAAGAAAAAACTCAACGGTTTATTCGACAACTCGCACACACACTCATTTTTACCTACGTTGACATTGCAATTTGGTACTATAAACACAGAACTAGTTTTTGGACTTGTTTTTAGAGTGTCTACTTTTAATGATCCATAATTAAATGTCAGTCATGTAATGTCATCTAAATCCATTGCTTTTCCATACTTTGCACGGAATGGATTCATGGAACTATGGAAGAAGTCACGGAGTTAATTCAGTCACTTGACACTTCATCTGAGATAGATTGTTTGTCAGTTTGAAGTATCTCGTGGTCACATATACTAAACAAATCATTTTAAATAGTTCAAACCTCTCTAAGTTTCGAGTGTCGCTACCGATGAGCTGGTGACAAGCCACTCGAGTCAAACAGGGCTCGCGTGAATTGTTTCATAAACAGCACATTAAATCGTCCCAAGTTAGTCATTCATGATTCATGACAGATCGTTATAAACATGTGGCCGTGGTCGTGATGACACGATATCATCTAGGCAGATGTAGGGATTTCGCTATCAAAGTTGGTGTTGCTTTACCAACTACAATATACATGCCAGAGTTGGAATAGCAATACGATGCGCATTAGAATTTCAACGGCTTTTTATTTGGAAGTCTTTGAATTACTCGTCCGTTACTCATCTACCCTGTGATGTCAATACCCTGTAAACTTTTGAAATATGGCCAATTTCATTTGTAAAGAGCAAGTTAAACATGTTTACCAACGCTTTGGGAAAGGCATATAAACGTCAACGAAAAAAAATCCTGTTTTACAAGTCCTGTTTTAATTTACTTCCATGCTAAGTTCATCAAATTCGATTCAGCCGTTCAGCCATGAAAGTAATTAACGGATTGAGTTACTAACTATGGGGTTTTATACACAATGTATACATATGTATAAAGAAGGATATTATTAGATTTATTACCTGGACTAGAGCCGAGCCTATGACGCAGCTAGTCGAAAACACTTACCGAATAATAACTGCTATTATAAGGCAAGTGTCTTTAATTAAAAGTATTTAAAACTTTAGTACAATATGAAAGCCATTCGAAATTGTCTTTTCAAGATTTCTAGGAATTAATTATGAATTCACGCGGCAGCAACTGCACAAGTGCAGTGCACTGACTTGACATTGCAGTATGCACCAGTAAGTTACGTGTTCGTGACACGAAATCTCTTTTAATACATACATTACGTACATAAAAATCACGCCATTTTCCCATAGGGGTAGGTAGACCACCACTTCCTTCCATTTTCTACAATCCCTACATACCTTTCTCGCTTCTTCACTTCATCTCTTTTATTACAATTTGCTTTAATCTGACTTTACAGCTTTCTATTGCCTTCAATTTCCATTTTTGTATTCAATTTCAATTCACCACCACCTATTTACGGCCCAATGCTGGGCACAGGCTTCCTCCTCCCCCAATTTAAAGCGCCGCTTAATAATACCGATCTCGTGTGAACATTGTGCTAAAACAATAATCTACCTATCATTTTATCATAATGCCCGTCAAAGTTCATCAAAATTCATTCAGTAGCCGAAGTATGAAAGCGGAACGGACTACATAAACTATTAAAGAGATATATTTTCACCGACTTCAATAAACGAGAAGGCACTCAATTCGTCGTTGTTTTTTTTGTTTTAATATGACAATAATCTCGATGGATCTAGTCTAAGACCCTGACCAGGATTGGACCTTGTGACCCACAAGGGACCTGATGACATGGCCGTGCCCAATTTGTTGTATCAATGCAAATTGCTACCATTTAGTTAGAACGCAATACGGGCCTTAACTGGACGCATCCGCCTTGGCCGCAAGGATTACTCTTAAGGCACAGGCGGACACGGCATATAAAAGCACGATTTCGAACACAATTCGAATGAAGTGTTAAATTGTTGCGTGCGAGGACGTCTGTGTGCGTGCGAGGACGTCTGTACACTTGTAAATGTGTGTGTACCAACTACGCGGGCCAGTGAGTGATTCACTCTCCATCTCCGGATGAAACAAATGACGGTAAGGGCGAATTGGGCGTGAGTTGCGCGCCGGCTAGATTCAGGCGGGTGATTCCGTGACCATTCTGTATGTAGTACTATTAAATATTCTGTGCTTAAGGCAGAGACTGACTAGAGAATTTGACCAAGGAATACGTAGTACTTACGACCTTATTTTCAGATATTTAAGCTGGGCTTGCTCGGGTGAGAATAGATATCTCTAGATCGTTTTTCCGCATCCGTTAAACCAACATTTATATGTCACAAACTCACGACATATTCATGTGATAATAGAAAAATATCACGCCATATTACATGATGACATACCTTTTTAGAATATAAACTATATCATTATTTAATACGGCGCACTTTTTTTTCTGGAACCTTACCAATAACCATTTATTATCCAATGAAATCATAGTTAATGTGTTAGAGATCAGGTCCATTAGGTATATTTAAGACTCAGAATGATATTGGAAGTATAATAAAATGAAATAATAAGTTCTTTAGACACCTACATAGCTGTAGGTATAACGGCTGCAGACATTCAGTAAAGACGAAAATACACGTTGTTACACGTTTAATGTATCCTGCACGCATCATGCCGACCAAAATAGTGAAACAATTCACCAGTGCGACAATTTGCATTTATCAAACTTGTGGAATAAATAAATGTAGATTAACAGGGCAGGCAACCAAACAAACCACAACAGCCTATTTACATCCACTGCAGGACATAGGCGTCTTCACCAACGTATTTAAATTATAATTGCATACAGTTTTCCTTACCATAGTGTATGTAGAGTTAAAAGAAATACGGGCCCAGATTTGAACTGCCTGCCTGCCTGCCTGTAATGTGTGACCGCCGTTGGACCGGCACCACTTTTGCTCAAGTTTGTTAAGAGTTTAACAGAATTCCCATATTCCTAAATAATGATAACCTTTTTAGCGTTATTTCTATAAGAAATTTCTCCCCATAGAGTCCTTAGGAATACCTAATTGAGACGGGAGATCCATTTCCCGGAATAGCTTTTTTAAATTATATAATATTTTGCTTTTTATCATTATAATGGGGGCTATCGCGTGTGAATTTGCCACTAGAGGCGCTAGTGTCGCGTGAGGTCCAATAACATTCACTTTTCACTGGTTTAGGCGGGCTTCGTGATATAAATTATAAATTTCTTTAACTTACCTGTTGAAAAGTGATGTCCTCCGTGAAATTATCGCAAATATGGATTATTTGGCGATGAATGTAAAAGGTTTGAAAAAAATTAAAAAAAAATTCCAAACAAAACGGAACTGCACAACATTGCGGCATAGCTACTGGATGTAATTATATTACTTATGTATAATTAATAAACTTAATGACATTCAATATTGAAAACTTTGTTTCGGCGCCGAACTTATAAAGTCGCCTTTGACAGCTATACCTCTGGACCTTAGTCAACAGTGGCGCCAACTGGTGAGCAAAGAAACGATAGTCCCCATTATCATACGGTATTTGGAAAAGCCCATACCCTTAACTTGAATAAGGCGTCAGGTTGCCACCTTTAATTCTAATAAGTGCAAATGGACATAGAGATCTTCTACTATCTAAAGTCCCGCGCATTCACATTTCAAAACGCTTTAATGTATTTAAAAAGCACCACCAACACTCTCAACACATGTGTGCGTGCTGAGACAGCCATCAACTATGCGTTGAGAGTGTTGGTGGTACTTTTTAAAGAATAATAAAAAAATTGAAGCGTTTTGAAATGTGAAGGCGCGGGACTTTAGATAGTAGAAGATCTCTACACGAATAACCTGCCTATCCGTCTTGTCCCTTAAGGAAGCTTCATTTTTATAATAAAGTGGTGCACAAAGAGTTTTCCGCATACCACAAAGGTTTGAATGGAATCGGCCTCAGGTCTTACATTAATGTGAGGTCAGTGAATAAGTGAGGTTATACCTTAACCTTATCTATTTAGTAAATAAACGATGAATGAAGTGTCGCGCATGTCGCGCACTGAAGCGTAAATGAAACGGGTCAAAACAGTTCGTTTTCATGAAAGAAAACAAAAAATAAGAGTTGAAAATATGCCCATTTCCGGGAAAAAATACCGCTTTAAAAATAAATATTTCACTTGAAAACATGATTTTCCGCCTTGTTTATCCAAATACCATTTATGAAATAAACACGGAAAAATACATCTAATATACAAAATTCTCGTGTCACAGTGTTTGTAACCAAACTCCTCCGAAACGGCTCGACCGATTCTTATTAAATTTGGAGTGTATGTTCAGTAGGTCTGAGAATAGGACGTAAGCTATTTTTCATAAAAAAAAAACATTTCTAAGGCGGTACGAAGTCCGCGGGGTCAGCTAGTATTATCTATAATTCCATTTGCTTGTTTCTGCTAATACTCGCACGTGAGAGCGAAGAAACGATTTTTCAGCGAAAAACGAACATACAGTCAGCAGCAGAAGTAGATAAGCTGTCCAGGTGTTCAAAATGACCTACACACGCCCTTAACGTCTTAAGAATAAGGTCATGTGTAGGTCATTTTGAACACCTGGACAGCTTATCTGCTTCTGCTGCTGACTGTACATCGATCGTCATGATGAATTACGGTCTGGAAATTCTGTAATACCAGTAGCATAATTATTCTGAAGTATTTTTGAAACTATAATTATTCAGAGATTACTATACTGACACAAAAAAAAAACATTAATTTACGGAGCGAGCGAAGCGTCGCCGTTAGGGATGACGACAGGGTGAAGAAATCGAAATTCTAATTAGTCCGCCAGTCAGGTAATAAAAACATATTAGACACGTATTTTTTGTTTTATCAAATTAACAAAGAATGACAAGTTAAAACGCATTAAAGTTGGAGAGTGGGGGTTAACTACGTCACCATTAGGTATAAATCGTACCTAACCATGACGTCACGCGACATTTCAGTCAATATATCTCCGTATAAGTTTGATTACGTGAAAAAAGAAAAAATACGTGTACAAACTTTTCAATAATCTTCCTGATAGATTAAGAAAAAAAAAGTTGTCATCCCTATTAGTCTGTCGATTCAGTTTCTGTTTTTTTTTAAATAGCGGAGCTATGTGGTTCAAAATGTAAAAAAAGTTTTTTGCCAAAATACACGCGCGGGGCCGATACAGCTCACAGAATCACCAGTAATTTAATACTAGCAGCTAGAACGTTCAGCAGCAGCCGTTCCAAACCTCATTTTCCAAATCCGATACTCGTTTGAAGCAAAATCGATTCCACAATCGATTAGTACGTGAATCTCGTTCGGCTCATTTCAGAATCTATTACCGTACCTTTGAAGCTCGCTTTTTGCATTAAAATGCAACTCTTTTTACTTTTTACTCTATATTCCAAGATGCCTCTTTTTAAATAGTCACAGGGCGGACACGATTCATAAAAGCATGATTTCGAACACAATTCGAATGAAGTGTCGATGATTGCGTGCGAGGACGTCTGTGTGCGTGCGAGGACGTCTGTACACTTGTAAATGTGTGTGTACCACTACGCGGGCCACTGATTCAATCTCCATCTTCGGATGAAACAAATGACGGTACCTAAAGGCAACTTGGCGCAGGTTGCGCGCTGGCTAGATTCAGGTGTATGATTCCGTGGCCAATAATCTGTGATAGAGTTTATTGTGAGAATGTTTAATTAACTAAGTTGTGGCTTACTGAAGTTGAAAGCGCAGCGCAGGAATGTGGCTTATGTATTTGTTTTTAGAGTTCCGAAGTCCACAAGGAACCCTTAATAGTTTCGCCATGTCCGTCCGTCCGTCCGTCCGCACTATTGCTCGGAGATACTTAGTTCTAGAAAGCTGTAATTTTGCATGAATATACATATTAGTTACGCTGACAAAGTAATACAATAAAATTTTGAAATATATATTTTTATAGAATACCTCCCCTACTCGTAAAGTGGGGATGTAATTTTTTTTCTTGCGTACCCCATAGTGCGGCATATCGTTAAATAGGTCTTAAAAAAATGTTGTGGGTTTGTTAAAACCATTTTTTGATTAAGTAATGTGTTTGTGAAATATTAAGCTTTAAAGTGCTATTTTTTGTAAGAGTCACGTGTCCCAATCCCCCTGCCAGCTAAATGGTGGTATTTGGATGGCTGAAAAAAATCACGGTTGTGGCATATATAACGTAGTTGAAAGGAAAACTATCACAGCTAAGTAGGCTGTACAAATTTACGAGTCATAGTCGACCAACTTATCAAATGATTAAAAAAACCAATGATTTTTCTCGAGCGGCAGGGGCGTCGGGCGGGCACGTCATACCACAGGCCAGCTAGATCCTAATAAGTTTTAGAAAGATACTGTAAGCATCGTCAACTTCGGAACCCTATACTTTGCGCGTGGCCCAACACGCACTTGGCCGGTTTTTTTTGTCATCGTTTAACCACAATGTGAATCGTGCATGGAAGATTTGATCATTTTATATATATTATACTTTAAACGCTAATCTTGTATATTCCTTTCTATATTTATTTATACAAGCGATCTCAGAAACGGTCCTAACGATTTGGACGAAATTTGGAATACAGGGGTTTACGGGGGCGACAAATCGATTTAGCTAGATCTCATATCTGAGAAAATTCGGTTTTAGCTATTTTCATCCGAGCAAAGTTTGGTCGCCCAGGTACGTTAAGTATTAATTAAGGTGAAAACTATTGAACTTTGCTTGTAGTTCGTTTTAGTAACAACTTTTGTGTATAAATACAATAAAATTTATTTAAACAGAATGGTGATAATACACCCTTGTAGAATTCCTACAGTTTCATTTAAAACTGTTTTAAAAATGTCGAACGCATAAATAAGAAAACAGTTAAAACAATTTTACTTTACTACAAAAAGTAGTTAAGTACATAATTATGGACAAATCGTTTCTAGACGACTATTCGAGTGTTTCCAAATTCTTTTTAAAAATAATTAAGGTAATGTGGGTAGACGACCTCCTAATGAAGTACTTCGGTAACTCTGTAAATATAGGTGCACAACTAAATTCTGCCCGCGACTACGCTCGGGTGGAATTCGCTTATCCGTTCCCGCGTTTTTCCGGGATAAAAAGTAGCCTATGTCCTTCCCTCGGACTTATAAATACAAAATACATGGCTCCCTTGTTATGACCGAGGACAAAACATTATATAATTGAAATCAAAATAAGTTGAGTCTCATTGTCTATCCAATGGGGGCTATCGCGTGTGAATTTGCCTATAGAGGCGCTAGTGTCGCGTGAGGTCCAATAACATTCACTTTTCACTGATTTTGGCAAGCTTCGTGATATACATTATAATTTCTTTAATTTATCTGTTGAAAAGTGATATCCTTCGTGAAATTATTGCAAATATGGATTATTTGGCGATGAATGTGAACGCTTTAAAATAAAATGAAAAAAATCCGAACAAAACGGAACTGCACGAAATTGCGGCATATCTACTCGATATGATGATAGTTATTTATAATTATTAAACTTAATGAGATTCAAGATTTAAAAATTTGTTTCGGCGCCGATCTTATAAAGTCGCCTTTGACAGCTATACCTCTGGACCTTAGTCAACAGTGGCACCAACTGGTGAGCAAAGAAACGATAGTCCCCATTAAACTAAAATGTTAATTCGTAAATAAAGAAACATAATATCATGTCGTGATTATTCGTTTTGTGGGATCACCTTTTCAACACGCTTAGTACATTTATAAATGGTAATGGATTTAAAACGTAAAACGGGACGTTCCAGGTTTTCACGTTCCATTTTCGGAACTATAATGGCATATCGTTAATTCCCGCCAGCCAGTTTAATTAATATTGCAAACGATCGATGTTATCGTCTAGATAGACTTAGATGGCGTAAACCGATTATACACTAACCCTTCCAATTTCCGAACGGGACCTATGCGAGGAGTTTACGGGAAAAACAATAATTATACTTCAAAACATGTAAACAATAGTGTGCTTTATCACCAACGTTATAAGGCCTCTGTTAGTTTTGTAAATTGGGAAGACATACGACGTTTCTCCTCCAACATAGAGTTCTCCAGACACCCTAAATGTGTGAAGTGAGATTTTTGAACTTCGAACGTTGCAAATCGGGTTACGTTATCTATGATTGGAATTATTAACGACCTTTCCTGATTAATTTTGATGGTTTCCAAATTTAAACGTAAAGCTTCCGTAAGTGCGGGTAGTGATAGGAAAACACATCAGCACATCAGGTTTTTCATTTGACTTATTTAATGATTTTACCCCTCGACACAAACAAACAGGGGTGTGAAGTAGTCTGTTTGTGGTTCCGTAGCTCCGCAACGAATGAACCGATTTTGATTTAGTTACCCTCTCGTGATGAGAGGAGGCCTGTGCCCAGCAGTGGGCCGTAAATAGGCTGTTGTAGTAGTAGTAGTAGTACCCGAACTTTAAGAGGAATAGTAGAAATGAGGATGGCAGGATAGAGGGATGCGGTGTTGGTTCAAGTCGATTTTAAGTTTTATTAAAAAAAAATACATTGTCTCCTTATAGATATACCTGATTCAGAAGGGTAGTTTTATTTCTTAACCCTAAACCTAAAAAATCATCAACATTTTCCTCCATTTTTTTTCGCTTATAAACAGAAAATTTTATTTAATTAAACTCTGACAAAAAAAAAACAAAATATGAAAAATGAAAAAAATATACACAAAATGAGTAGTTAAAGTGAATGACGTGTCTGGGCCTGACCCATCTATGACTTCGCTTAGGTCACAGCGCAACATTCCAGCTGTTTCACTCCAAACACTGCAGTGCCGCAGTCGCCCTCATTTGTCAACGTCACACCGATATAATGGAAAGTTTGTGTCAACTGACCGGCAGCGCTGTGATTTTATTATCTGCGTATCAATTCATAGATCGCGTGTTTTGGGTCGGTTGAACAGAATGGACAAATGAATGTGAAAATGTTTTTCACTGTCTACTTTTATTTTTGCTTTCTTGGCCTGTCAGTTCAACTTACGGTCGATAATTTAGACGGATAAGTTTTTTCAAAAATTAAATTTTTGGTAAGTAAACGCTTTTATTGCTGACTGTACTTTTCTTCCTAAATCCTTCATCTACCCTTCAAGACGAATCAAACGAGCCCAAATTGATGGGTTTATATAGTTTTATTACGGAGTTCCTATGGCCACCTTCCAGCTCCATCATCAGATCAGCATACTTGAATAGGAGAGTAAGAATACTTTTACTGTAAAAAAAAATGAAAATCTGAATAACTCTGTCTCTAACCTCTTCACGCTTAAAGAGCTGCACAGATTTCTATCTGTATATTAAACTAGCTTGAGTCGTCCCACGGCACTCGTGTTGACCGCGCGCGTCGATCGGTTAGTTGAGTGTAGGTACTGTTATCGTAGTGCGGTGCCTGCGCTGCAGGCTACCGATTCTACATGGCGGAGAATGTCGAGGAAGGAGGGTTGTCAGAAGGCGTGGAGAAGATTTTGAAGAAGAATGAAGAAGTAGAATCTTTAGAAGGAAGTGAAACTATGAGTATTATCGAGATAGAGGATGCGAAGTCACAGGCAACATCTAAAGTGGTCTGTAACGAGTCAGCAGGAGAAGGTACGTCAACGGCAAAGGCGACTTCAAATATAGTAAAACGAAACCGAGAGGAAGTGGAAGAAGATGATGATGATGGTCCATTCACAGAAGTATCTTACAAGAAAATTAAAACGGACAAAATAGAAGTCATTATAAACAGCGATGAGAAACTACCCAAGCAATTTGCTATTTCTAAGTTGTTCGCGAGCCTAAACTTACACTGTATACAGAGAGTGAAGTACCTAAACCCATACAAAATCAGATTGGATTTTCCTGTCGGAGATTATGCAAAAAAAATATTAGAGTGCGAGAAACTCAAGGAAAAAGGTTGGAGGATATATTTGGCTACAGATGTCAAGGTTTCGTATGGCATCATAAGGGGCGTAGATTTGGAATTAACTGACGAGGAAGCCCAAAAGGCGATATCTTACCCATATGATGACATTCAGATTGTGTCTTTAAAGCGACTACAAAGACGGGACCAGGAGGGAAAATGGGAACCTAGCGAGGTGGCCCGGGTAGCCTTTAGTGGATCACGTCTCCCGCCCTATGTGTACATTGATAGCCTGTGCGTAAAGGTAGAAAAATACGTTTTTCCAGTAACGCAGTGCTCGAAGTGCTGGAAATATGGGCACTCGAAAATAAGATGCTCGGCGAAGGAAGCTGTCTGTCCAAAGTGCGGAGGCCTACACGAAAATTGCCAGACTGACATTTACCAATGCGTCAACTGTCAAAGTAATCATATGGCTTTAAATAAGGCCCGCTGCCCGGTGTATTTAAGGGAAAAACACTTACGAGAACTCATGTCACAATATAATTGCAATTACCGAATCGCGTGTAGTTTGTACGCCAAATCACCTCATGTTGGAACCCGGCTAGAAAACATGGATAAAAAAGAGGAGATAAATGCAAACATACAAACGCATAACAGTTTTGAAGGGCTGGAAGACGAGAAGTGTGAATCAAATATCCCTTTGTTTTCACATTTGTTTACGTCGAAACGAACAAAAGCAAAATCGGGCGGTAAAAACAAATCAGCTGATTGCGCGGTGCCGACTTCTATTACAAAAGAGCAAGGGTCGTCGAGCGAGCCGAGGGACAGCATTCCAGAGCGATCTACTGATAACGCCGACACCGGTAACGTAAACAATGCGCGCGGCTTGCAATTTAGTGAATTATGGAAACGTTTAAAAGACATTATTTTTATGAGGAATTTAAATGTTCATGAAAAGTTTAAAAGTTTGGTGAGATGTTGTATCGAATGGATTGTTATTGTTGTGATAGATAATATTGCGGATTGGCCGATTTTGGGTAGTATTCTGGAGATAATTTTTAGTATTTTAAGCGGATCGTAAATAATAAGTACAAAACTTAAAATATTGCAGTGGAACGCCCAAAGCTTAAAGCCCAAAACACAGGCTTTGGAGAATATTCTATTATTAGAAAAAGTTCATATCTGTATCATTTCGGAAACTTGGCTTAGTACGGATAGCAATGTAAAAATATCCTCCTATAATGTATATAGACGCGACCGAGCTGATTCTTATGGTGGCGTTGCTATCATTACGCATAAGTCAATAAAGGCCCAAATTAATAATTTTACATTGCGCAATCAACATATAGAAGTGGTTTGTGTCAAAATCCTTAATTGTGATTATTTGCAGAATATTGTGGCGGTATATTGCCCCCCTAACCGTAACACAACAAGTGAGGACTGGAAAATGTTGTTTTCTTACTGGCGGGAAAAAACGTTAATTGGGGGAGATTTTAATGGCCACCATACAAATTGGTCCCACACAAATAACAGTAGGGGATTACAAATCTACGAAGCTGCTAGCGACTATCGGTACGTGTCACTTAACTCGGGCGAAGCGACAAGATGTAAAATGGTGCTTAACTATTGGCAGGCGAGTTCACCCGATATCACGTTCGTGAGTTCTGACGTTGCGCTACGCTTTTCGTGGCGGGTATTTAACGAAAATTTGGGCAGTGATCATTTGATGATATTTATTGTTTCTGAAATAGCGTCTTCTAATCAGTTCAATAAAAAACGTAACTTCGCAAAAGCGGATTGGAAACAATACAAAGATATAATGGTTGAAAAAATTAAACGTACCTCTTTTTCCTATCATGCTCAAAAAATGTATGATACTATAATAGGTTTGATCGATTCTGCCGCAGAGGAAACGATCCCAGAAATAAAAATATGCAACGATCCCTGTAAAAAATTCTCTCCAAAACCATATTGGTCTCAGGATTTATCAAAATTGGTAGCTGAACGCAGGCTTGCTTTATCGAAGCTGAGGAGGAACCCTAATCCAACTAATCTCAATTCTTATCAAAAGAAAGTAGCTGAGGTGCAACGGTTAATGCGTGAGAAAGTTGCTCAGTCTTTTCGTCAGTTTTGTGATTCCATTGGTGAGG
Source organism: Aethes cnicana (assembly GCA_963971205.1). NCBI lineage: Eukaryota > Metazoa > Arthropoda > Insecta > Lepidoptera > Tortricidae > Aethes > Aethes cnicana. Next base: position 13,674,469 of record OZ020274.1, read on the forward strand.
TAACATCTAGTCGCGAGATGTGGCATAAAATGCGATGGTTAAAAGGTTATCGTTCCACTAGTAATCATCTAGATAGCGAAAGAGCCGGAGTTTTTCTAAAACATTTGACACCAGATTATGTTCTACCAACTTCTCCTACATTTCAGTCTTGTAATAGGCAGCTGGAGGCCCCCATTAAGGTTCAAGAAATAACCAATACCGTTAAAATAAAAGACTCGGCCCCTGGAGCGGACGGTTTGTCGTACTCTATGTTGAACAATTTCCCTGATAAACAAATCATTGCTGATCTATATAATAAATGTTTATTGCAAGGTGTAGTGCCTCACCAATGGAGGGACGTCAAGGTGGTCCCAATACCAAAGCCGGGCCGTGATCCAGATTGTATTTCAGCATTAAGACCCATCTCTCTAATCTCTTGCTTTTGTAAAACGTTGCACAATATAATAACACGTAGGTTGGAGTGGTACCTTGAAAGAAATGATCTCTTGTCAAGTCATACCATAGGCTTCCGTAGATCTCAATCTTGTCTGGACAATTTGGTTCGATTAGTAGCGCAAATACAGAAGGGATTTACTTATAAAGAGAAAACACTTGCCTGTTTTGTCGACATCAATAACGCCTATAATAATGTTGATATTGTGCAAGTAGTACTGAAACTGGACCAAATGGGGGTAGGGACTTCTATATGCAGATATGTATGGGAGTACCTTAAAGAACGACATATGACGGTTATAGACTCAGAGGGTAATTGTTCGATCACAAGATGGACATGTACAGGATTAGCTCAAGGAGATCCTATGTCCCCAATTCTGTTCAATATTGTAACGAGAGATATCTGTTGCCAAATAACACAAGTATACATATCCCAGTATGCGGATGACTTTGTTCTTTACGTTTCGGGTCAAGATACCAGATTTCTGACTGTAGTCATGCAAGCTAATTTAAATAGATTATCAGACCTTTTAAACCGTGTGGGGCTGGAGTTGTCCCCAGCAAAAAGTAAAGTGTGCGTCTTTTCAAGAGGCAGATTACAACAACAGGTGTCCATTAATATTCGTGATAATACCATAGAAAACACACAGGCAGTTAGATACTTGGGTATGTGGCTGGATCAGTCATTGAGATGGGGAAGGCATATAGATGAATTATGCGAAAAGGCTAAAAAATTCCTTAATGTATTCCATGTTTTGGCTGGCTCCACTTGGGGGATTCACCCGTTGCATCTTAGAAGACTTTACATCGCTATCATCAGAAGTCGTTTGGACTTTGCCTCCTTCCTCATCGACAGTAGTGCTAACTCTCACCTGTCTAAATTAGATAAAGTGCAAAACCAAGCTATGAGAATAATAAGTGGTTTCGTTAAGAGCACTCCAAAGCACGTGATGGAGTCTGAATTGTGTTTGCCCCCATTATTCGTAAGAAGGCAATATCTGGCGAATAAATTTTGGCTGAAGGTGGCTTCGGTTGAGGGTGGTGGAACTATCTCCTGTATCGCTGGATTAGCTAGTGTTAGCCAAAGATCATACTGGAGGAATAAAAAGAAACCCTTACTTACTTTAGTTCATATTGAATCAACAGAAATAAATGTATATAAGTCACAAAAATTAGAAATGTACTCATTGGCAACATGGGTGACAAATATTGATCTCAAATCACATATCTGTTTAAATATCCCAGATATGAATAGGCCTAAAAAATGCTACAGTATGCTAGAAATACTAACAAAGGTTGAACAGGTTATCCAAGATAAATATTGTAACTTTTACCAAGTTTACACAGACGGGTCTAAGGATAATCATGGAGTCGGGGCAGCTTTTTTTGACCCCCACTCTAGTATCACAACTGGCTTTAAGTTAAACGACAGAAGTTCGATTATGAGTGCCGAATTATTTGCTATATCTGAGTGTCTATCATACATTCAATCATGCAATGGAAGTAATTTTGTGATACTGAGTGATTCAAAGAGTGCGCTATTTCACTTAGCTCGGTGTACCTCGGGTAAACGAGGTCTCCCTGTAGCTTACCATATCCTAGACTCTTTTTTGCGACTACAAATTAGTGGTAAGAACATAAAATTCCAATGGGTCCCATCTCATGTAAATCTCATAGGGAATGATCAGGCGGACAGATTGGCTAAGGTAGGGATAGAGGAAGGAGTGCCTGTAAGTCAAGCACCCTTTTTTCCCGATTTACTCAGACATGTCAAATTAAAAACTTTTAAAAATTGGAAAACATATTTTGATGAGAGATCGAGGGAAAAGGGTGTGTGGTACAGAACAATTGTCAGCGAACCTCCTAAGATCCCCTGGTTTTCTGAGGAGAAGCTAAATCGTCAGCTACTAGTCATTAGCATGCGCTTGCGCTCCGGGCACATTCCTCTGAATGCGTTCGGACACATGATGAAAGTCGTTGATTCACCGAACTGTTCAATATGTGATAGAAGGGAAGATGTATACCACGCTTTGGTGGAGTGTGCCCGGATCGCGACAGAGCGCCAGGCCTTAGAATTAAGTATGGGAGTAAAATTAACCGAAGTTGGACTTTGTAACATCATCTTATCTGATCCTACATCAAAATTGGCCATATCCTTATATAAAATAATTTGTAAATTAATTAAGATAAGACAGTAAGTTTCAGTGATCTTGTACCGATGGGGCTGGCATGTTCGCACTGCGAAAAAAGCCTCGTAAATAAATAAAGATTAAAAAAAAAAAAAAAACTAGCTTCCGCCTGTGACTTCGCCCGCGTGGAATTCGGCTATCGCGTTCCCGCGGGAATCATGCGTTATTCCACCATAAAGTACTTAGCCTATGTCCTTTCCTGGGACTCCAACTATCTCCATACCAAATTTCATCCAAATTGGTCTAGCGGTTGAAGCGTGAACCCGCCCGACGTTTTGTATGTACAGACAGACTTACTTTCGCATTTATAATATTAGTATGGATACTGCATCGTCCGCCACTCCCCTGTCTAAAAGCACATTTTGAAATACATGCCGGAAAACATCCTCTTCAATTCTAATAAGTACTGTTTTTATGCCATCTTGCTGAGCTGTGAAAATCCATACTAGGAATAAATAAAAGTGACATTTTACACTTATCGAGTACTAGCTTCTGCCCGCGACTTCGTCCGCGTGGAATTTGGCTATCGCGTTCCCGCGGGAATTGAGTGTTAAACTATAAATTATACATGGTGGGTCAGAAAATATGGCAAATAATTAACCCACAGTATCGGCTATTGATTCTAAGTATATTGTATAGGTCTTTAATTTTTTTCGAGTTGCTAAAAAAAATATATTTTGTATAGGATTCAGGCGTCGCTCACACAACCAATCCCATATACAATTTTTTTTTTCACCAACTCAAAAAAAATTAAAGACCTATTCAATATACTTAGAATCGATAGACGATACTGTGGGTTAATTATTTGCCATATTTTCTGATCCACCGTGTATACTAAAACCTTCCTCTTGAATCACTCTATCTATTTAAAAAACCGCTTCAAAATGTTGCGTAGTTTTAAAGATCCAAGCATACGTAGGGACAAACAGCAGGAAGCGACTTTGTTTTATACTATGTAGTGAAGTGAAAATAACTTCTAAGGCTTAAAGGGTGGATCTGTATGCTTACATTTTGAAAAAAGGCCTTCTGCTGTGTTTTTTGCGGCGCTTCTTCTCAAGCAATGGGTCTTGGAAGCGCTGTTAAATTCATTTAAAAGTGACGTGTAAAAGTGCCCAGGTGTGGCCTATTTGCTGAACAAATATTTTGATTTTGATATTAACTTTGATAAACAAAAGAGAATATCAACTGCGTGCCTTCGTGATGGACCGCGGGGTATTTTTCTTTTTAATTGCGCGATAAGGAACTTCTAAAAGGTCCATCTCAATGTCATTTGTCTACGAGATTGCAGCCGTATTTTTAAATTTGACCCCCGAGTAGCGGCGTTTTGACTTTTATAGTGACAATAGGTAGTTAAACATGGATATTGTAAGCTTGGTTCTATTATTATTAGTAATATGGGCGACGATTGCTCGGGTGAAAATAGCAAAAAAATATTTTTCCCAGATATGAATGAGACCTAGAAAATTTCATCGAATATGATAACAAATATTGTATAGGTCTTTAATTTTTTTTGAGTTGGTAAAAAAAAAAATTTTGTTTAGGATTCAGCCGTCGCTCACACAACCAATCCCATATACAATTATTTTTCTTACCAACTCAAAAAAAATTAAAGACCTATACAATATACTTAGAATCGATAGCCGATACGGTGGGTTAATTATTTGCCATATTTTCTGACCCACCGTGTATAGAAATATTGCTCGTGGGCGACGCTCGGATGAAAATAGCAAAACACGCGTTTTATCAGATATCGTTAGAGCTGTTTCTGCTTTGTACAAACACAGGGTATTGAAAATGGGTGAATATCTCATATCTTCAATTATTTATCTATTGGACATCCTAAATAAAATAATTCAATTTCCCATGAGCATGATTTATTCTAAAGGACTAACGTAAGAATTGAAAACATGTATTATAATATTTAATATTATACTGCAGGAACTAATTAAATCAGAGTTGTTGTACCATGTAACCATCATGCGATGAAAAACGTAAAACTCACCGAACATCGCGTGCCATGCACAACGTCGACAAATTAAATCACAAGTGTGATTTGTGCGTAAGAAATAGTGGTTTTTTAGTAACAAAAGAGACGTGACAATTTTATTTATGGATTCGTTAAACGGGCTATAATTAGGTAGGTATATACTCGTATTTTCGCATCAAGTAAAGCCGAGGTGTAAACGTTTTCCATCATAAGTAAGGTAACCTTTATACCTTTGTCGGCGTCTGTCCATGACTGACGTTTTTGACATGTTTCCTCAGAAATTATGGCAATTTTTGAATATTGTGATCTTCAAAAGTATATGCATCGTCGGTACGGTACGAAGTGAAAAAAGAATTTTTGATTGTACATTTTTTGTATATGTTTGTTTATTTATACTAGTTTTGTATTTGTAAACTAGTAATATTTTAATGCAAGTGCGAAAAGTTGTCATTTTATCCTAGTTATGTTGGCGAGAGCGAAAGCGAACATTAACATTTAGGGACCAGCGAAAATGTCAATTTCACATATTTATTAAATTGGGATGTATGTCAAGATCAAGATTTGACTTGGCTAGTTTTCACAAACTAAAATTTAGGTACTTATTGGTACACGTATATCTATAAACCTAACGGTATACAGCACGACACAACTCAGAAGGCGCGCGGTGCGCACTTAAGCAGTTGACGCAGAGTATATTTTTGCTTAATCCACGCGCCTTCTAAGTTGTGTACGAGTAAACCTGTACGTCAGTAGAAACAAGAAGTACCGACACTGATTAGCGTATGACCTAACGAAGATAAGTTGATTAAGACACATATACTCGTAACATAGCCTGTTACGTGAAAACTAGCCAAGTCAGATTTTGATCTTGAAATACATAACAAGTGACATGACTCGCATAATTTGGTACCCAGTATATATATCTCAATTATTTTGTTGGTGAAATCGACAGCGACAAATAATATTGAACTTGGCTCTCATTTCACATTTATGTTTTGATGGGATATTTTTATTCATTGATTAGTAAGTGTGAATAAGCTTGAAAATTACGAAGTCTACATATTTGCGTATGTAACATTTTGTGGTCAGACGCGTGACCACAAGTCAAACCATTCAACTTTTTGTTTCCAATTTAATTTCCTTATTGTACCTCTACGCCTAAACAACTTCCTACGTACAAGTTTGTTGCTAATACCAATCACGTGTGAAAATGATAATAAATTACCAATATTCTACATCTTAATGCTTATTTTTCGAGTAAATTGGTGATTTATTTTCTTATTATCTTTGCGGGCTTATTTTATACGAAAATGGCATGATTGGCACTGGAAATATTGAACATTTTTGTCACTACACACTGTCAAATTATATGTTTTATATAGGTACTGTAGTAGGTAAGATACTAAAATAACCGTTTTCTCTGTTATCTAATACAGTAACTTCTTTTGAGGTTTGCGTGTTTGGTATTACGCCTTGTGAATTAATATGACTGTTTGGACATCGAATTGATTATTGTAAAAACCACTGATTAATTATAAGTAAATACGTATAATGAGTATTACTCATTGAGGAATGGCGAAAATAAATATAGTGATAAGGGAATGTCTTTTCACTACTATCGGATAGGTACCTACCTACTCTACTGATTCAAACTTACCTAATGTTAGGACACTTTACCGTGAGCTTTTCGGTGAAGGAAAACATCGTGAGGAAACCTGCACGCATCTGCGAAGTAATTCAAAGATGTGTGTGAGGTCCCCAATTTGCACTGGGTCCGCGTGGGGATTATAGCCCAAACCCTCTCATGAAGAGGGGATGCCTGTGCCCAGCAGTGGGACGCAAATAGGCTGTAGTAGTAGTAGTTAGGACATTTATATATATTTTTGTATTATATGTATCAGGTTTTATTTCTCAGAAATGCTACGTCTACGTGATTTATGTATTTTGATAACTTTGCCTTCAGCTGCAAGAAATATTAATTCTTCAAAAAAAAACATCACGTCAGTTGGACATACGCACGAAACATACTTACCTACATTATTATGTCAATATATTACTTATGTCAATCTGTTTTCTAGGCCCTTTGTCAAGTATGACAAAGGGCCTAGAAAACAGATTGACATAAGTATTCGACGCTTTGAAGGAAATTCAAGAATTTTAAGCATTAGAAATAGAATAGAATAGAAAAAAAAATTCAATGACACCGATACAAATTTATAAGAAACTTAAAATAACTAGAATATCGTGTCACTTAAATGGCATCTAACTAAGCATTATGTCGAGGCTCTGAGGGTCTTGACGCTGGTCTTCCGTGGACACCATTGCAGAGATCGCCGATCAACCATTACCGTTAGCGTTATCTCTGTGCTTGTAATGAAGTATTAAGATTAAGCATTACTTCCCAAGTAATTAAGATATTATTATCTTAGTCTGCAAGCGAGTTTTGAAACGTGACTAAAAACAGCAGACCTAAAAACCCGTTTTACATCGGGCCCGCTTTCGAATACAAGATAAATGTTACCAGAATATTCGATTGAAATAAATTTGTGTACCTCATGTGAATTATTTCAGTATCAATGAAATAACCACCACAATTGACAACGTATCATTTACTTAACATGTATATTTTATTAGCTAGTTAGAAAGTTTGAAAAAATCAAAAGTCCTAGTCATAAATTTCATACTTAAAATTGAAATTAAAAAACTGCTCAATCTAAAAGGGCGTCAGTCAAAAATGACGTAGTAAACCCTAGTAGTGCGCATAGAATTTTTTCGGCGCGTAGCGCTCATCCGTACAGCGTTCTTTAGCGAGAGAGAGCTATGACGTCACGCACCAGTTACCACTAAAACGCGATTTTCTCTGAAAGTAATGAACAAAAAAATCTGAACTTTTTTTTATTGAATCCGTTAGACAGAGATACCGAAATGGTTTTCGAATTACGCCTTACTAAGAATTTGAAATGTCAGTTACGTTCCACTGTTTGGCGATCACGAGATGGTTCAGGCTTCAGGTATATCCGGATAGACCTATAATAGCCCTGAGCCCAGGTCCAGAGTGCGGATTGTTGATTCGCACTGAGCTAGAAGGCTCGGCGTCAATAGGAGCAGGCTCGACGTCTACAGCAGCAACTGATGCAAATGCAAGATAAGGAAGAGCTCAAGACTCAACTACTCGGGGGTCAAGAAAAGCAGGCCCAAGGGTTACCATCTCCTAAAATCTAAAAGCCGGACTCTGCCTAGAAAAAAGCCGGACATTTTACCCTAAAAGCCTGACATCACCACAACGTCCAGAACTAAGAGCCAAACACAACTTTATAAAGCCGGACATGTTAAACCCCGTTTTTCCGCGTTCCCGTGGGAATTTCGGGAAATCCTCTCCTACAATTGCCACAGCTTCCTTCGATCAGTACTGATATGACTGACAGTAGTGATGATCATGATGATTGCTTCGCTTAAAAAGCCAAACAAAAGCCGGACAGGCCAGAAATACCTATGTATGAACGGAAGGACGGACACAAGTCGAAAAAGCCAAACATGTCCTGCTAAATACAAACAGATGGCAACCCTAGGCCCAACGTCAAGAAGAGCAGACTCAGGTCATGAAGGACGTGCGTCAGAGTTTACAGAGGAGCTTGCGGCAGTAAAAAAAAAACAAGTTCAAATGGCGAAAAGTAGACTGGATAAAACAGGGGCCCAGATTGCGGATGTCAAGAAGGCGTTGGGCGTTCTTAAAGAGGGAAGTAACGTCATTCCAGTTGTGGCATCGTCTTCAGCCGGATGTTTTAAGGTGCCACCATTAGACGGCAGTTCCGTGGTCTGTGTATAAGGCTGTAGTGGAAGCCAATGGATGGAATGAGGCATAGGTGTAGACTGCTCTAACTCTGGGTCTACGTGATAAAGCCCTTACAATCTTGGAGGCAGTTGGTCACAACACAAGTAGTGTGTTTGGCTCTTAGTTGTGGACTTTGTTGTGGCTTTTAGGGTAAAATGTTCGGTTTTTTTCTGGGCAGAGTCCGGCTTTTTTCATTTTAGGAAATGGCAATCCTAGTCACAAGGCCTGCTATCGGAATTGATGTTTGCTGATTTCTTCATGAGAGGTGGAAGCTCGTACCTTAGGGCTACCAAACTACATGATTCACTGTGTGAAACACATACGAATAAAACTTGAAAGGAGCTTTAATATGATGACTATCACTAATGATTCCTTTATCATACACGATAGTGTAACTGAAAAATTCCTCGCTTTCTTTCTTACACGCTCCACCATATGTCAGAGGGAGAGAAAACATAGATTTTCGAGCCATTGTAACGTGAAAGAAAAGTGATTAATCGACCCTTCAAATGGCGGCATTGTTCGCTAAGAGTCTTCTGAAACCATATTTTATAACGGGTTGCTGCGACTCTATTCGGGGTTTTATGTAGCCTGCATTGGAAATAAAGATATTCTACTTCAGAAGCGATAAATTTTGCGATATTTCCAAACGTAGTCGTAGAATCCTGCTATTAGATATGCTAGGTAAATGTTTAGAAATTAGAATAAATGTTTAAATGATATGTTATGAAGCACTCAATCAGTCTAAATTTTGAATTTGAATATGCATATACTATAATAGGTACAATTGTTCCTCCCGGTTTCCGCATAGTTATACTTGCACTAAATTACCTACTACATACTCACGCCTAAAGTATAGATTAGATGTGGATGAATGGAGGTTCGTTACCCTTTTGCTAACTAACTATTGAACCCATTTTGATCAATGGATTTCTTTGGGTAAAACCGCCGCTGCCAATAAAAGTTGAATAATTTTAGTTTAGACTTAATTTTAGTTAGACAAAATTTAAGTGTATGAACTGCGAAGTGTTTGTTGATTTGCGTAGATTCATATACATAATATGTGTAAATTTAAAAGGGAACTCATTAACTAATCGAAGACAATGGGTCTGCATTCTTTAAAGGCGGCTCATAAATTACATTATACCTACTTATACGAGTATATTTTACGTCTATTCCAAGCACGTCGCATTATACGCGATTAATCGTGTTCAAGATTAATGGGAAGCTAATATATCTTGTAAATATCTGCCACACCTCGCTTTTAGAATAATAATGCGAAAAAAAGTATGCTTAAAAGGAAAATTCAAGAGTAGGTAGTATCTATACATCTTCAAAACATGGTTAGGCTTATATCAATTTCCGTCAGTCTAAATCTGCATTTTGGTTTTTCATCTGAATCTTGTCGGTCGCATACCACCAAACTGCTGTATGTTGTTTCGACATACATTTATAAATCCAGATTCAATAATTCTCCTTTAATAAGGAATAGGGAAACTTTCACCTAAAGAAAACAATGAATAATGAAATTCATTGGTATCAAACGCAAGATGATATGCGTATGAAAGACGTCAGTAAGTACAGAGACGACAGCTGCTAGGATCGAATGGAAGAAGAAAACGTTTTATGCCGAACCCCACGTATAACGTGGGAAAGAGACAAGAAAATGATGTGACTCGTGAGTTCTTCTTTTCCTACACTGACTGCTAAAACTGGAACACGATAACGCTGTATATTTGTCACCCAGTTACTTAAACGTTTAGGATTCTTGAAGAGTCCATAAGCATTTTAGCCTCACCTGTTTGTTGCTTTTCTCAGGTCTGACTTTACCTGCAATTTCATCATCAACATCATCATCAACAGCCCATAGTAGTCCACTGCTGGACGTAGGCCTCACCCAATGCACGCCAATGAGCTCTGTCCAAGGCGTGCCGCATCCAATCTACACCTGCAATTTAAACGTTTGAATTCGTCGATTTCAATCAAGTTAACACAATTTACCTTCTACATAGTCTTTTTAAAAGGCACCTGTTATTGACCGAGAGAAGCGTCTGCGTTTCAACACTTTCAACTTGGGTAAAATGCTTTCGTATGTCCGGATTTCAGGTTTTTGGCGGTTCTCCTCTACGCATTTTTCAACTTTTGTGATTCTCGTGAAATTTTGTGAGCAGGTTCGAAGTAATCGATTTTTGGATTGTTTTCAAAACGGGGGAGCTATGGCGTTCGTCATGTTTTGAAATGATTTAAGGTATGCAAAAGTACCTACAAATATCAGAACCACTAGTTTAATCTGTGTTGTTATTCCTGTAAAACCTTCAATGATTTCAATTGGGCAGATTTAAATATTTAAATAAAGCGACCATTGTAGGCGCAGTCGCCATTATTTCGGCGAAACACCGAGTATAAATAAAACGTGTTATGTGCGGACCTCACCTTGGCGGGTTGACGGCTTTTACGACCCATAACTTTGTATCAGCTGTATAATGTAGGCATTGACGAAATTACATCATCTACGTAGCTTGTATTTGTTTGAACATTCATTTTATAGCAGTAATAATATTTGGACCGATATTCTCGATATAGAGAACTGCGAATTTCATTGACGTCCACAAATTAGACCAAAGGTTGTTTAGAGTTGTGAACTGGTTTCTAGAATAAAATAGAATACAAAACAAGGAAACTTACTTTGCAATTTGTTGTTTAATGATACTAGCTTAGTATCAGAATGGAATGGAGTAGGTAGGTTATCTATTGAAAGCCACAGCAAATCACATTTCAAAGATGGTCTTCCTTTACTTCTTTAAATACAATGGTATTAAAGAAGTTTACCGTAGCGCTGTTAGCGCTAGCGCACCAGGTAACAACATGTATACAACTTTGTATTAGTAAGTAATAATAAAAATGTCAAAGCAATGCAAATCTGGTCTAAGTCCAAGTTCACTCGTATTTTTAGCTCGACAGAGAGAAAAGTATAATTATAATAACTAAATATAGGCGGTAACACCAATGATTGTGAATAGAGCTCATTGAAGATCTGTTAAATTTATCATCATCATAATTATAATCATGAGAATGCTCCATATTACATCATCGTGAATTTAGGTTACTTCTCCACTGGCTTGGGTGCGCCTGGGCATGTATTTACGATTCGATATGGAATTTGACCGTTGGACGGCTGGATTTGATATTGATATTTAAATGTAGGTTAGTCTCGTTTTCCTTTGAAATAAAGTGGTATATACGCAGGGAGTTTGACCTTTGACAAGGTATCATCATCAGAACGAAGTTGACGGGTTATGACATCTAATACTAATAAGTCTGTAGAAGAAGTCGCGCCTGAAACTTGAAAATTAAAAGAATCTATCAAATCGAGGGGACTGTGTAAACGACACTGAACACAAACCAACGATTTTTAGTACACTACTAGTACGGTATGTATTTCCGGATTTAACTCAAAAGCTACTAAACGGATTACTACAAAAACGGATTACGCTTATACACTTGTTATGACACTGGTCAACATGGCTACTTTTTATCCCGGAAAAACGCATAAGTAGTTCAACGAATTCCAAGCGAACGGAGTTGCGGGCAGAAGTTACTTTAACATAGGTTTTTCGAACCTAGCGGGGGTGGGATGGGCGCTACATTATTCTTCTTAATTCTACTGAAAATCAGCGCCGTAAATCATTGTATTAGTAAGTATAACGCAACGACAAAAAAACACACACTCTCCCTTAAAAAAGAAATATCTATAAAATATCACACGTTGATATCTTAATCTTAATCGCTCACAAAATGGATAGAAAAATAAAAATAGAAATAGTTATTGGTTAGTTTTTAAAACGTATATTTGTTCATTCCAATCAGTTTTATTTGTGGTAGCTTTTATAGAGAGAGCAATGCAAAAATAGAGAGATAATAAAATTAAACTTCGAAGCCCAATAAAACTAGACTATTGCAATGATACATTGTCGTCCAAACACTATAAGTCAGACTAGTCTGAAGCTAGACTTAGTTCTAGAACTAAGTCTAGCTTTTAAAAATAAACACAAGTAGCGAAACTTCTTAGGGGAACGAAACTCGAAGAATTATGACTGCTTTAACCTCTTTCGAATCTAAATTGGGAATTCAGAATGCCCCAGTGGTTCAGTCGCTAATAATTTTAAGGCTTTTCTTTAGGTTTGTTCGACTCCGTCTCGGGCCTAATCGGCAGAAGAGTTGGAAGAAATATTTCCCGAACAAAAGCCGTGGATGGCGGTTCTTGGCGGGATTTCGAAATCAAATTATAAAGCACTTCGAAGTAAATATATTTTCTCAAAGTTGTGATTGAATTAAATGTATCGTGAATTTTGACTTGAAAGGCTGTTATGGTAAATAACCGACGTTTTAAATCAATTTTATTTTTACACTTTTATTTATTTACATTTTTACTGCTCCTTCGGAAGTGAGATTTCATCAATATGCAGATCTAATATGTCCTCGCGACAGTGGTTATAATACTATAGTTATAGAATACTATAGTTGTTCTTTCTACTCGGAGAAGCTAATTGTAACAAATCGACGCGTTCTTCAACAGAAGTCGTTATCGCGCGCTCTAATTAATCTGGCGGTGGAAATTGGCATTGATAGAAGCATTACGCGCGTCCTGCTTTCTTTGATGATAAGATGATATGCGCAAAGTAGCAAAACATATCGTAAGAAATCAGTAGTAAGTTTCTTTTTGTACCTACTATTGGTGGAAAGACAGATATTTAAAATGTCGAGTAGGTAAAGGCTCGGTGCATGTACTCTCAATGCGATTTGGGTGTAATTCTGTCACCTTTGAATGCTGTAAACATCATAAGATTATTGTGATAATAACCAAATAATCGAAACAGTATACAGGTACACCGTGTACGTATTTTTGGATATGCGTTAATTTTAAGTGAATATTCTTCAGGTCCCATCAAGTTAATTTCTCCTATGGAACTAAGGTCACATCGTTCTTAAAATATCAAGCATGAGAAGCATAATTTCAATTTCGACTACTTAATCTAGCACTCTTTTTTTCAATTTTTTTCGTATCAATGCCATTCAACAATGTCGTAACAAATTACGCGATAATTATACGGATAATTGTGAAACCTGTTTTTAATGAAAGATCACTTTGTACGTTTCCCATGCGTTTGAGACAAAACAGTTAATCATTGGTTTACAATAGTGAATTGTCCTTTGAATGGTACCTATGTAGATCATGTTATTGATCAATAAATTAAATACAGAACATGCAAAGAAGAAATAGCATTCAAATCGATTTAGTAGGTATATCGTGTGTGCAACCACCACCACCACTACAGACTATTTTGCGTCCCACTGCTGGGCACAGGCCTCCTCTCATCGCGGGAGGGTTTGGGCTATAGTCCCACCGCGGACCACAGTGCGGTTCACACACATCTAAATACCTACTCATCAAACGTTATGCGATTGGCTCATATTAAGATATTAATGAAAACGCACGTTTACAGTTCGAAACGTCCTAAAAAAACAACGAAACAGTTTTGACGTGGGTCAATCAACCATTTGTTGTTGTCTAGAAGACTTTCTTAAAATAAACTGTTACAAAATGGAGTTCTAAGTTGCTTAAAAATATGCCTCATAAGGGAAGGGATCGAAAATGGAAAAGAAATCTATATAATCGCAGTTTTAAAAATTGACGCAGGAGACCTGAACCATGGCAACTTGTGACAGAAAAATATTGCAGAGGGTCGGGGGTTTGAATCCGGCTCGCACGTCTGAGGTTAGAGATCTTCTACTATATAAAGTCCCGCGCCTTCACATTTCAAAACGCTTCAATGTATTTAAAAAACACCACCAACACTCTCAACACATGTGTGCGTGCTGAGACAGCCATCAACTATGCGTTGAGAGTGTTGGTGGTGCTTTTTAAATAATAATAAAAAAATTGAAGTGTTTTGAAATGTGAAGGCGCGGGACTTTAGATAGTAGAAGATCTCTATACTTATATGTGCAAAATTTACCACTGAGCTTTTCGGTAAAGGAAAATCTTCCCATTAGTGGCACAGAATATATGTATCACTTATTTATTTATTGAATCATCACTAACGCAACATGCCACAATTAAATTGCAAATCGTTGACAAAGAATCCTTAATAACTAACTTGAAAACTGAACATTTAAATTATAACGGCTGGTCTTGCTTTAATTCCAAAGCTCCTCTTAAATCTCAATCTTATGTGCCAATGTATATGGCAGTGAGCCTTAAATAGGCCGTTGTGGGATTTAGAAAATTACTTAAGTATACATGGTGGGTCAGATCATATAGCAAATAATTAACCCACAGTATCGGCTATCGATTCTAAGCATATTGTATAGGTCTTTAATTTTTTTTGAGTTGGTAAAAAATATATGGGATTGGTTGTGAGAGCGACGCCTGAATCCTATACAAAATATTTTATTTATTATTATTAGCCGATACTGTGGGTTAATTATTTGCTATATGATCTGACCCACCATGTATAGATTTTCGTTTGCGGCCAAAGTCGTAGTCCTCTGCGTCGCCATGTTCCGGCGCGTCACACGCTTCCCTGAAATCGATCAACGCTGATTTTGGACATTAAACCTGCGCCGACGCTTCCTAATGGGCGGTCACGCACGCGCAACGCACTATTAACTGCAACTGCTTCCTGTAATGGCAAGTTCCGACATCGGCAGTGACGGATTTACTACGATTTGAAGCAGCAGATTATGCTGTTATATACTGGGGCTATCTTCGAAGTCTTATAATAGGGATCTCCTCGTTCCCCATAGGATCGCTCACGCGTCGCGTGAACTTTAAGCAGCTAGATTTATAGTTCAACTTGACGCGTGAGCGATCCTATAGGGAACAGGGAGATCCCTATTTAAGACTTCGAATATAGCCCCTGGTTATTCAATTCTCAATAACTCGAACTTTTGCTATACCCAGAGTCGCTCTCACAATCAAGACGAATGTAACGACACCCCACAAGCTAAAGTTCATCGAGCCGTTTAGGATACAGAGCGTGACAAAGAAATATACCTACACTCGAAAAATGTAACACTCCTTCTGGTGCAATCGGGTTAAAAGTAGAGCAAGAGAGACCTGGAAAAGTCTTCTTCTCACAATCAGGCGGACCCAATGCAAATACACACGTATTTTAAATGCTTCGCGACGCGTATTTTACAATATTTTCAGCTACGTTTCAGCTGCGACGACGTACGCCTATAAAAAGTCATGTTTCCAATAATTTTCATTTATTTTTATTAACATTGCCTATTATATGTCTGTGTTACACAATAACTTATCATGTAAGTACTGTGAACTATGCAACACTTACTCAATTTGACTTTTCTTGTTTCAGGTACGTGAAGATAAGAAAACAAGCCGAAAGGAGACAGCCTGTGATAGACGAACTACCACACTCATATTAAACACAACAATTTGAGACAATGAACTACCACACGCCACCTCTGTTTTCGATCTTTAATTATTTTTTCCTTCAGCGATTCAGTATTCGCAAATAAGTGAGCTATTTCCGTTGTTAGTACTTTATTATTATTATTATTATAGACGGACAAACAGGTAGACGGCCCACCTGAGGGAAAGCGGTTACCGCCGCCTATAGACATTTGTAACACCAGAGGCGTCACCAATGCAGTTGCGTTGTAGTATAAATATATCAAGACATCTTGAACTACGAAGCCTAGACACGGAGTAAACGATATCCCAGAATAATGAGAGGCATTAGTCACTTAACGTCTTTGTTCGTGGGAGGAGAAAAATGAATGGCCCTACTTAATGCCTTGCTCGAGTCGCTCTGTACGCCCATTCGAATACCAACTTTATTCCTAATAGATTGAGCAGGCTTTGTATCGGCTGTTTGGCGGGTTAGGCAAGGGATTATAGGCGGATCGGTATTACCTGATATTTTAGAAATGGCCGGAAATTAATAATTACATTGGAGTTTTATACATCTCACTGTGTAGGTGTAGAATGTAGAAAGATGTATATTCTTAACCCTATCACAATGTACGCTGTCTTCATAATTTCCATAAAAGTTGAGTCTGTAATAATTTAAATAAAAAGAAATAATTATTCAAGGAAATATGAAGGCCCTGAAGGAACTGCATAAATCCTAATGCAAATGTTTTTTTTGCGTTAATTTAATGTGAATATAGCACGTAATTAGGTATAACTTCCGAACTACTTACGGATAAAAACATATAAATACACTGATGGACAAAATAAAGTATTTTTTTTATCAAGAAACAGCTCAACGCGCTCCAAGCAGCTCACACATCATTAGTAGTTACTCCGGACATTGCCTATAGCTTATCCCGATCACGTATTTTTCTTATCCACGACGAAGAAGGAAGCCATTGGAGCCATGCAATTAATAAAGGCGGTTGATTAACCGCCTCGTCCATGCGGCTCACGCTCGATGCATCGCCATCGCAGGACATGCGTGCATCGAATCCCATGCCACGCTTAATAATAAATTTAAAAATAACTCGACTTTTGAAAAAGTAAACAATCCGACTGCATGAAAAATTCTGGAATACCCAGTGTCACTCTCACAATAAAGACGAATCTGACACCTCACCGTTCAGTTCAGTTCAAGTGACAACACCAGCCAGCAGTTCTGCTGCAAGGAGGTCGGATTCTGTGAGAAATGGGAGGCATCGAATCTGACTCACAAGCTAAAATCCATCCAATCCATCAAACGGTAGAAACTCCCAGCGAATAAACTTAGCGGTCACGTGCATTTCTTGTTAAACATTCCAAGTTCATGAAAATGTTTGCAAGTCAACTTGCCAGCGTCGTCAGTTGATTTGTGGTATTTTTAGTTTTACTTATATTTATTTTACCGTTGCCCGCTTCACAGCGCCTGCATATGGAAAAGAGTTGAGAAAAACTTGGCGCCTCGCATCCATTCCAGATCGAGTCTCTTTAACGTGACCTTGGCATTTTAAAATAAGGCTTTACAAAGCCGTGTAGCCATTAACTTCACTAAAGAGACACCTATAGTAACTATTTTATTAATTTACTCGTATCTATACTATTTTAATTTCGGTTTTTTCACGAAATACATAAAAATACTGAGCTGTCGATAAACTTCATAATCAGACACTTTTCACTCACCCTCTCCGTTCCCAAAGGGAAGCAATTTGTGAAATGCGTGTCAAATTGCTTAAATGTTTTAGAGATCTTATAAAAAGTCCATTAAATTTGAGACCCGGCGCTGTCAGCCTTAAATTAAAATCATTCGATTGGATTAGAAATTCCGATAATTAAAGGGCAGGGAGTTTTTTCGATAAGAGCGTCGATGAAAGTTAGAATAATAATGTATTTTGATGCAAGTGCGAAAAGTTACTTATTTTATGAGCGAGCGAAAGCGAGCGTTAACATATTGCACTAGGGACGAGTGAAAATGACAATTTCGCACGTGTATCAAACGACATTTTTTAATAATTTGCGAAAAAAAGAATAAACAAATAAATGAACAAGATGAAGCTCAAAAAACTTTACGCACTAGTTCGTAAAAAACAACTTTAGGCACGCTCACTAGCTGTCAAAAAAACAAAAAGCGCTCGTTCGGAAATGACAAACTTTGGGGCACGTTAAACAGGTATCGAAATGTTCACTTTTTGGGCAGCTGTATTAAACAGGATCTTCGTTTCATTACATCTTCTAATGATATCATATCTAGCTATGCGGTATGTATTGTATATGTATATATATACCTACCTACAAGGTGATATGTCGGTCCTTTGGCTGGGCTTAGCAAAAAAAGCATCCCTATTTATGATCTCAAATGTTCTTGTTTTATTGGTATTGGTTGAGGGCTCTTTTTTCCGCACTTGGCTCATTTATTTTGAGCCTTTGTACGTCCAGTGCCGGCTAGAGATCTAGCCAGCCTATCTCCGACCAGAAGGGCAGGATTCTCCACAGGCTTCTCGAAGCGACCCCGGTGTCCCGAGGATTTCAGTCCGTTGTGCAGCCACCGCCTCGCAGTCCAGGACGACATGGACAGCTGTTTCTTCAGCCGACAGACATCCCCTGCATGGGGGACTGTCGGTTGGACCTATAACACACAAATTGTTTGTTTAGTGGACATTGACCGGTGAGGTTGCTCAAATCTCTTATTCATTTATGTTTTATCTCTACCATACGCTTTACGTATTGGTGTATTTATAATATTATCCTATAAAAATTACTATATCTGTGTGCTTCAAGTAACACACTGCTGGAAAAAATAATGTACATAAACCGAAAGGTAAAGACGTGGAAGGATCAGCAGCGGTCAAGAATGCGCAAAAATCACCTTTGAACAAAATAGCGAAAAAAACATTATACATTTTCTCCAACAATAGGTACAATATTAGTGGGGATAAGGATAACCAATTGTCGGCCCTTAGAAAACTGTCAGCTCAGCTCATGACACGAAGCTCTTCTGATAAGTAGTGTTCCTTTTATCTGCGCCGGACAGCCCGCCATCTCAGAGGATTACTCTACATTAATATAACTATAGTTACTAAAGGTATTCCATTTTTATTAAAGTCTCAACGTTACCTCGGTTTTATCGTGAACTGTTTTTCTTTAATATTAGAGGAAATTGCTCGCCGCCAGTTTGCGCTTTTATCCGAGAACTACTTACCACTGATTTTATTATCCTTGAAAAAAATAAAAGCTCTTCTTAACTAGAATAGACTCTTGTTTATTAAATGTAATTTTTAACCAAAATACTTAATTATTAGGCAAATGAAGTGTAGGGCGCCCTGTTGCCAGGTGGAGTGACGATTTGCGCAAGGCCGGTGTAGATTGGATGCGGCACGCCTTGGACAGAGCTAATTGGCGTGCATTGGGCCTACGTCCAGCAGTGGACTACTATGGGCTGTGGATGATGATGATGATGACTTAATTATTATGTCGAGCTTTTTTTACACATTACAATGAAATAATGGTGCCAATATCAAATGATACCAATAACTCTGTCATAACTATGTTCAATTAAAGAAATCTAATACGTTGACGACATGGTTATGTATGTAACATGACATCGAGACATTTTTATTTTCACAACTAATGTATTAACAGCATAATATTATTTTAATCGATATCGAAAAAACTTTGTTTTTGCTCTGTATCTTTATATTAATTTGCGTTTTCATACTTAATTTAATTAACTGACATCATTAGACACTCGTGTTAAGTTGAGAACGTAATCCTGATTTTAAATCTTTTATAATTTTGATCTTTGTATTGATCTAGTATAACACATTTATCAGTATCATTAATTTAAA
Source organism: Aethes cnicana (assembly GCA_963971205.1). Lineage (NCBI taxonomy): Eukaryota > Metazoa > Arthropoda > Insecta > Lepidoptera > Tortricidae > Aethes > Aethes cnicana. The sequence continues at coordinate 13,694,231 of OZ020274.1, forward strand.
TAAAAGCTCAAATTCCTTACCACCTGACGCCAAAACAATTTCGACAATATTTAGTGTAAGTAAAATCAATCGAATAATAGAGACTTCCAATCCAGCGTTCCCCGCTCCGGTTAGAGACATACTTCAGCCTCTCGACTCGATTGAAGAGTAAATGAAACCACTTCTAGGACTCCTAATAATGTAAAAATCACGAAAGGAAGTGAAATAGCAAGGCAAGGGTCGCATAAAACGAATAATGTCGTAAAATGGAGTTTTATTTCATCCTTCAATTGAAGTTTGTCGTAAAGAAAGAAAACCGATGGACCAGGGGCTAATTCATCAAAATTCCGCCAAGGCGGCTCGGATGGTAAATACAGATAAGTATTAAATTAATAAAAAGACCGCTTCGAGGCTCCTTGAAGTAAGAACCGCTTACTTCTGCAATAAAAATTCTCATTCAAGTGGGGTTTCAGGTTGTAATAAAGCAAGTGGAGTATCAAAACAGATGAGATGAATAATTAAATTCCTAACGAAGAAGTAACATTCACGTTTAAGTATTACATATATTGAGCACAAACATAGTGACTGGTATACACATAGGGTCAACATATAATATAGTTCAACATTAATATAATACAGATGTAAATATAAAATATTAAGTTTTAAAATTTCTGTGCCCATTAGGGTCCATGATGTTCTGTATAATAAGCTAAATACCACCTATGCCTGTAACACATGGATGCAATAAAGTATTGAGTATTGAGTACATACATAGCGAACCTCAGTTTAACATTGACAAACAATTTGAAGCGAGCTTTTGAAAACAAATGCAATCTGACACCGAGTGGGTACAAAAAAATACCAAGCACAAACGAGTAGGGAGGTAAAAATACCGACTAGGTAGTCGGTATTTTTTTAAAGTTGCAATAAAATGATCGTCTCTCAAATGCAATAAAAATCGCAGGGAATCTGTTAACGCGTTCGACTCATTGCTTGTTTCAAATTACACTAACCCGCAACCATGAACGAAATTACCTTTTCTAGCAAAGACGAACTGAACTTTGCAGTGTCAAAGGCGCAACAGTGTATTAATTTATTACGATACGCCTTTCCTAAAGCAGAAGAATGGGAGGCATAAATATTCAGTGCCATTAGCGAGGCTCCTAAAGGCTTTAAGCGAAGTACCTATCTCATTATCGTCCACGCAGGCCCTGCATTCGTTATACTTAATACCTTTCGTGGAGTCTTAAATACTTCTAAGACTTCGTAAGTCTTGAGTAGTGCCACAAAGCTTTCAAAGCGGAAGAGATTGTGGAAATTTCATTTCAAGGCTTTATTTTTATTTTAAAAATGTCATCAGTACCTACAAAATTTAAAAAAACATACCTACACATAGATTCATAAAAATAACTTTGAATAGGTAAATATGTAAATACTATATAAATATTATATTATAAATACCGTTTTATCATATTAAACCATTTGATTATAATTAAATTCGATAAAAAATAGATAGAAACAATTCGATAGAAAAATCATTACATACTTAACTTATATAACTTTTTTTTGTTTCCTCTAGTCCCAGATCCAAATAGACCGAAATTTCATACGACTTTACTAAGCAACCACTCAAGCTCTGCTCCAAACAAGCACAAATGTTCACTACCAATACGATGTTACCCTCACACCCAGATCCAAATAGACCGAAATTTCATACGACTTTACTAAGCAACCACTCAAGCTCTGCTCCAAACAAGCACAAATAAATGTTCACGACCAATACGATGTTACCCTCACAGTGCGCAATTTCCTTTAGACACATTTTTACGTGACAATTCGATTCCCGCTGATCGGAACCTGCCCACGTCCTCCCGGCGCCTTCTTTGCCCTACAGCTGCCACGCTAAACTGAAGTATCTCAGTTTCGATGAAAATCACAGGAGAACGAAGCATGTTTTTTTTTCTACATTGAAAATAAATGGACGAATCGATTTCAGTTAATAATAATAATTAGGGATCGGGAATTCGGATACATATTTACCGTTGTTGTCTTTTACCGTTGTTGTTGTAAGTACCTAAGCATAATTTTTATTTTGTGTTCACAAAATTTTGTTTTGTTTTGTATTTTAATATTGATTTCATTTCCTTGTGTGTTTCTTTGTTCTGTATGTCTTTTATTGTGCAATAAATGAACATTATTATTATTATAATAACATTTTATACAAATGTTACGATGTATATGGTTAATGTATTAATCAATCTAAGTATGCATTGAGTGATTAATTAGTATATATATCTAACAGTACCTATTGATAAGTTCAAGATAGGTGATTAATAAAATCCCGGGATTTTTATTAATAAATTGAAATTGAGTCCGCCTCCATACAACTGAACAACAACGGCGCCGCCAAAGTTTAGGTAAATATATATCCGAATTTCCGATCCCTGATAATAATATTCAAAGTCTAAGTCCAATATTTTTATTGCATGAACATGAGTTTCACAGGATCTTAAAAAAATGATTTATTTCATGTATATATAAAAACCCATATATAAAAATATAAAACAGTTTTGCCATAAAAAACTAGTCAATGTAAATTAATACAACTAAAACTACTAATTGTTTTTACTGTGGACTATACTTCTATAGTGTACTTCTACGCTGCAAAAAAATATACATGAAATAACTAACGGTTTAATTATATAACTTCCACCTTCAATATGAAGACGCTCACGTTACCAATGTTTTTTTTTTAATTATAAAATGTACCTATAACTTACAATCTATGCAATTATGTATAATAAATAATAGAAAAAAATAAGACTTGTTTTGTAAAGGTAAGTACGTCAGATCTGAAATATTTTTTCGTAAAAGTTGAGATAGTCGGATTCTGCGTAGGCTTGCCACCTCCCCACCTGGCGGACCGTGAGTAATTTAATTAAGAACTTTAATATTTTTCATAAACTTCCTTTGGGCGTGTAACTGCGAGCTCTTTGGAAGGAAACTGTGAGTTTTAATTACCATTCGTAGAATTGGATATGATATGACTACTATTATTATTATTATTTGAATAATACGCGAGCAGCAATCTAGTGCTGATATACCTATGTCACAATTATATAGACCTTTTAATTTTAAATATAGTTTTAAATGTTCAGTGTATTCACTATGAATTATATTCACATATTTCACTGTCTTTTTTGCACTAAATATTCTCATCAAGCGGGTTATTTACTAGCCACGCATCCAGTCTATTTTTATCACGCTTTTATTAGGTCGACCTGTATGTAACTATGTAAAGGAATCTTGCAAGTTAAATTTGACCCACTTTCCGATTTCCGATTGAGCTGAAATATTGCACGAATATGTAAATCGCGTGACAATGCAATATAGAAGTGATTGTAAAATCCTACTTGAGTAAATATTTTATTTATGATTATGATGACGTGCAGCTGATCTGATGATAGAGCTGGAAGGTGGCCATAGGAACTCCGTAATAAAACAACATAAACCCATCGAATTTGGGCTCGTTTGATTCGTCTTGAAGGGTATATAAAGGATTTACAAAGAAAAGTAAAGTCAGCAATAAAAGCGTGTCTCAAAAATTTCATTTTTGAAAAAACTTATTAAAAACGTTAAGTGAGGGTGCAGTGATGACACTCACTACTAGGTGGTCTTTTCATCGATTCGCAGTCGTTTTTGCGTTAAATGTTTAAAATAGATACACACATAAAAAATATAGTGCCTAAAGCTTACTATAAAAATGTTTTTAAGCATTTGTACCGTTTATACGTATCGCAATAGTATCGCATTTGGTGCAAAAGGTTACTGCGATAAAAGCGCGTATCTATAAAAAATAATAAATACGCTACGTCTTTGATCCCGATAGCCTTTGCACCATTGCTCATATTGGGGGAATAGGTATCGAGAATATAATATTTTTACCAAAGTTATATATTTATGACGCGGTCTGTGAGCTTTATTCACTGTATGTTACGAGCCATCGCCTTTTGTCAAACCCCTTTTGACCATTTGTGACATATCGATTTTGTTATTTGTTAATATGTGTTGTTATTTCATTACCCTCGAAACTTTGTCAAAGGTGGCGTGATGTTACCTAGAAGGTATCTAACGCTCTGTCTACCCCGCAATGGGAACATAGGCGTGATGATATGTATGTATGTTGTTATATTCAACAAAAGTTCAAATAATAGAAACATGTAGGTACCAAAAATAGAGGAACTCATAATTTAGAGTCCGGCACCTCAGAAGAAAAGAACGGAAAGGTCACTCGCGTTTCTGTCTGTATTAACTGTCGCTCCGTCTATCACAGCCAATTTGCTCCAAAACTAATACACCAATAGGTTTAGAGTTGAATTTGGCACATAGATGTAAGTGGGTGACTCTTGGGGAGGCTCTTTTGTGGGTAAATGAGAAAAAAATAAAGTGTGAAATATTTTTTCTTTTATATATTTTTTTATATAAGTGTGAAACATCAAATTAAAAAAGGTTGTTATGCGGATCTCAAAAAAAATATTCAAGCTGATGCATTATGAACATACCTTCAAAAAGTTGATAATTGACCATTCCTGAAGTTTTGAAGCTAATAAATATCATTTCAAAATTAAACAGAACAGAACTAGCTTCTGCCCGCGACTTCGCCCGCGTGGAATTCGGTTATCGCGTTCATGCGGGTTACTATGCGTTTTTCTGGGATAGAAAGTAGCCTATGTCCATTCCCGGGACCCCAACTATCTCCATGCCAAATTTAATCTCAATCGGTCCAGCGGTTGTAGCGTGAAGAGGTAACAGTCAGAGTTACTTGCACATTTATAATATTAAGTATGGATTAGGTAAGTACCTATTCGCACTTCCCCTATTTCTACACGTAGGTAAATTCGTTTGTAAATAGTTTTAAAAATGCATTTACAACGAGGCAATAGAATGATTAGCCATTTCTATTGACTACAATGTTGACTTAGAATTAAGCTTATACCTAATTGACTCACACAATAATTCCATGTCAATTCTCACGCACAAAGCGATAATCAATTAGAAAGGACCAACTAATTGCGGCTCATTCACGGATTAATTGTGTTCCGAAGCTCTATTAATCGCTATCGAGTTGAGAGCAGTCATCGGTCAAATACCTAGTCGATAAAGTTCTAGAATAATCGAGAAGAATCGATTAGATAAAATCATTGGCGGACATAGACATATATAATACTTCGTATAGACCGGGTCTACGCACATGACATATAACCCCACTTTGTTGGTGCCCAAAATTGCCCAATCCAAGTTTGGTCACCAATCGTGACACAGTGCTCAGCGAGACACCGGCGCGTGCGGATGTCAAACAACATATACGCAACCCTTAAAAAATACCGACTTGCGTGATAAAAGGCTGCAGAAATCACGTAGGCAAAGTGAAAAAGTGTCATGAAATATCGTTTCATCGGTGATTAACATTACCTTGTGTTTATTCCATCAATCGAAATATTTTTGTTAACAATAAATTTATGACACGACGTCGCCATATTTACGCCATGTTACGGAGTTGCCATAGTTACGGAGACTGCTTGTTAAAGTAACCTTGTAAGGACGTCATTTTTACACATGAAGAATTTCACGTGAGATGTTCTTCTAAGAAAATATAAATAAATAATTATTATGTCAATAAATAAACAAAAGTTGATTTATGAATCATGTTTTATTAGAAAAAAGGATATTACAGCATTCACGTCGCTTGTACTGAATAAAATAAAAAAGTCAGCAACACCTCTCGTTACGTCACTGCGAGGTTATAGCGCGCAAAACATTCTCGTAGTTCATGCAGTTGACCACCAGACGGCGCTGTATTTCGTTGTATGAAGAAAGTGGTGACTGAATGTTCGTATGGGCCTATCCCTAAGTATAAAAATCATTGTTGGCGGACGTATAGAGCGGGGCTTAGCGCGTACGATACTTTCCCCCCTGATTTGCTTTGTATTGATACTTACAATAGTAATATCATTTACATCACCCTTGGCCATAAAGTGGGATTTTCTGCCCGCTACGCGGAGAGAAAATCTCACTTCTTGGCCAAGACAAAACGTAAAACTTTTGACAAACCACGGGCGGTAATTCGTAAAGCCCCAGATCGCATATTTATTAGAAACCTGCGATCTGGGACATTTACGAATTCACCACCCTAGGTCTGTAATGTACTATTATGCTAGAGTGCTTTTACCTACCTGACTTTAGTAGGTAGGTATGCAATTTAATGTCAGATATCAAATATCGCGCTTTATATCAAAGTGTAATATTATGTACACGTATTCATGTAGGTAAGTGCTTGAATTTAATTACCGACCAAAATAAAATAAAAAAATACTTTGGATTCAATCATTATAAATAGGGAAATATCTTAAGGATTTTTACTTTATTTCTTTGTCAGATTTTATTCAGTCTTAATAATATTCTTATTACAAAATTTCTAATCAGTCAGTCAGTATACGAACGAATCCATACTTATACTAATACCTATTAGGTATAAATGCGAAGGTAACTTTGTCCGTCTGTCTATTAGGTACATCTTCACGATTAAACCGTTGAACCGATATCTAGATGAATTTTGGTAAGAAGCTAACTTTTAGCCCAAAAAAAAGGAAAGTTCCCACGGGAACGCGAGAACCGAATTCCACGCCAGCGAAGTAGCGGGCAGAAGCTAGAAGATGTAAGGCGTAATTTTTTCAAGGTATCAAATATTTTTCCTCTTTTTACTCATTCCAATTTCTATTCAGCCAGTTCGTGTCACACAGTCTAATGTTTCCGTTGCCGAGTCACCGGCGATAATCGAATGAGCCAAGTCGAGCGGCCGGTGTTGAATAACTTATGAATTCGATTCAAGCTCATCGATTCGAGAGTTGGACCGGTTAACTGGCAACACTTTATCTATTTGATTTTAAAAATGGAAGCGGATTGAATTTAGAACTTGAATGGGCATTGAATGAGTCAATCGTGACAACAAAGTTTTATACTTTGTTGCTTTCAAATGAGTGCAATAAGCTGGAATTATATACATATAAAAGGTATGAAAAGGGGAGCAGAAACATTTTCTCAAAAGACATTCCGTACGCGGCGCATTTGATAAGGACTTCTGCAAAAGACGCAAAAAATCCTTACACCGCACGGGCCAGGCAATTTTAGCCTATCACGCCGGCAAACAAAAATAAACTCTAAACATTTGTGATAGGAGTTGGGCTGGGTTTATGGAAATTTGCGCTCTCCCGGGCCCACTGCCAAGTAACTGTGGGCAACGCACGTTTTCGACCGTTTTTCACATTGCACTATGCACAATGGCGCCCGAGTTGCGAAATAAGTATTTTTTCAAGCCATTATTTTTAAATGGCCTACTTTTATGCTATGTTGCAATACCTTTTGATTTATTCTAAATGTACTTAAGTACATTAAGAAATTTACTTATGTTAATCGTAGATACCCTGAATGGAAATAAAGAAATTGGTCTGAAAAACTAAACTAGCTGTTTGATGATAACGAGGTTTTGTCTAAAATATTCGAGGAATTCTTCCATTTTGTAGGAATTTGCTCCTACAAAATGGAATCAGCTCCAAGCATGGTATCAACTAAATAAACAAGTTTAAAGCACACCCACTTTAAAGTCGAACGAAACCAACAAACCCAGTAAGCAAGGAAAATCCAACTTTTACGATATACCTTCAAAACTGATACACAAACCAAAACTTACTTAAATAATAATTTGGGTATGGCAGAAAATATTCCGAATCTAACGTCACTACGTTCCACTGAAGTGGGTTATTTATTGAGTTTATTCCTTTTAGGGTCCGCAACAAAAAGGGAAACCTTGGGCGGGTTTAGGCCGAATGAAACAGGCTGTATAGCATTTGCATAATACGTGCTAGTCTGTGCTCTACGACGTTGGCTTATCTGTGGCATGTTTTATTGATTTGTCCCGGCTGCTATTTAGTTGCGATAGTTTGAAAATGACTCCTTCGAGGTTGTGTTGGAAGAACATAGAAGGAAATACATACATACATACGTATCGTCACGCCTATGTTCCCTTGCGGGGTAGGCAGCAGAGTTAAGTGACCTTCAAGGTCACATCACGCCACCTTTGACAAAGTTTCGAGAGTAGTGAGATCCGCAAAAAAAAAAATAGAAGGAAATTGGAATATAGTTGCAATATTCTTAAATCAGAAATGAGGATATCCGCAGTAAAACTCTAGGGTCACCGACATAGCCCGAAGAATTGCGAGCCTTAAGTGGCAGTGGGCGGGGCACATTGCTCGCAAAACTGATGGCCTATGGGGCCGGAAAGTTCTCGAGTGGCATCCGCGATCCGGAAGACGAGCTGTCGGTAGGCCTCCAACAAGATGGAGCGACGACATCGTGAAGGTCGCGGGAAACCGGTGGAAGCGAGTAGCTCAGGACCGGTCTGAGTGGCGAGCCTTGGGGGAGGCCTAGGTATGTCCAGCAGTGGACGTCTTTCGGCTGAAATGATGATGATGAAGAAACTTTGTCTTATCAATGTCAACATTATCTGTGGTTCAAAAATTCAAGCCCAATAAAAACTCAAATTATTCCACAACACGGTAACTTCCACATTAGCCAAAACTAAACGGTTGCCAAAACCCATTCATTGGTTACGTATGTCCGTAGCGGTTTCAATAAATCGATTTTCGGAGCACGTCTAGTACAGTCGAGTTCGCCCATATGTACAGACTTTTGCACCTTACTCCTTTGTGATAAGGTCCAAAAGTGTACACATATTAACGAACTCGACTGTACAGTAGCGAACGCACCGCACAGTCATATTTATATACTTACTCTAGTTTTTTCCCGCGACTTCGTATGCGCGTAAACATGTGGAATTCCATATTGTCCCGTTAACGTGGTAATTTCGGGAAATCGTCTCTTTGTACACTCCCCAAGGAACCTACACGCCAAATTTCAGTTCTCTACGACCCGTAGTTTCAGCTGTGCGTTGCCTGTTTTACATATATTGATACAGTGGCGGTTGAACATATAAAAATACTAAGAGGCTACGCCCCTCCGCCATTGAACAAGTCATCGCTTGCACGATTTTAGCTGTAGGTGGCACACCGCCTCTACATTCGACGGTACCTACACAGATTTGATGAGTTCAAAATGAACTAACTACAGTAAACGATCTAATTTACTTATTTTTTTTTCTGGACCTGAAATTTTTGTCTGAGAGGCATTCCGTCTTAGGCCTCAGGGTAGGCAACGCATTCGAGATCTTATGGTTTGATCCCCCAATCAAAGGATTTCGGTGTCCATGGCCCGCAGTAACCACTTACCATCAGGTGGGCTGTGCGCTCGTGTGCCTATACCATCGACGTAAAAAAAATTCAAGCCTTTAGCGAAACTTTAACTTGAATGCGGAACAACATACGTGAACGCAATAAAGATTTTGACTTTGAATTTCATCTAAAATTTCGTAAATTTTGAAAATGGATCTTTTGTTTTAACGTCAATTCCGACCTCGATCTATTATTTACCGTTTCTATCTATTATTTCATGTTTTACCATTTTTCGTTCGGAAATATTGTTTCAATCGATGCTTGCTTCACCGAGCTAACTTTGTGTTCAGAAAAATCGACCATCGACTATTCGGTACCAACACAACAGCGCTATGTTTAGCCTGCCAGTTGCTTGGGCTGTTTCTCATAAATTTCTTATCTGTGGAGATCTGAGGGACGTTCCACGTTTACCGCTGGGGATCCTTTAAGTAGGAACAGCACGACACAACTTGGAAGGCGCGCGGCGAAGCACTTAAGCCGTTGACGCAGAGTCTATTATTGCTTAATCCACGCGCCTTCTAAGTTGTGTAAACCTGTACAATGTAGATGCTAATTCATTCCATACTACAATAAACTTAACTGGTGATATTGAGACAAAACGAAATACACATACCTTCTTGTACATCAATCGTTCTATCTTTTACATGGAACTGTATTTTGTCAATGCACGATGAGGTATAAGTTAACATAGAAGATTAAATCACAACAAAACTTCTTTGAGTCCTTTTAACGATCTAAACGACCTACAAACTTACAGAAGTTCAAACGCAACGTAACATTAGTTTAATGCATATTTTTCAAATACCAAATACGTAGACAGAACAACAAAAGGGTTCCGCCGAACTGCTAGAAGCAAACACGTCGATATATTTGGATATTGAAACAAATGACCGCCGACACGCACAACCATAGTGTAATAAACTATATACAGTAGGTCGACGAAACCGTTTCGACAGAGATATCGTGCGGGGGTTGAGGAACGTGGGAGCGTGGTCCTGAGCCACTATAGTAAACGGCTGTATGAAGTAAAGCCTGAATTACAGAACTTCATTATTGACATATCTTTTATGTCAATTATAAACAACAAATAATCCGTCATACCATACCATACGAAACTACTTTTTCCTGTGGTTGACGTTGTTCTATATTTCTGGAAATGCTTTCGTATCTCCAGATTTCAGGATTTTAATGTTATCCTCTACAGGTCGCATTTCTCAACCGATTCCCGTGAAATTTTCTGAGCAGGTTTGAAGATTAAGTTCTTTTTTTTTTCGTTTTTTTTTCGTACTGATTTTAGCTATGAAAAAGAAGACTAGCGAGGTCTACAGTTGTCAGAGCCACTAGTTTTTATAATGTGTCAGGATTTATGTCTGGCATATGCAGCTCGGAACAACTCTTCCCCCATCTGGTGGCATTTTTCAGGAGATCAAAGGAGTTGACCTACTGTACTTTTATTATTCTGTGCGTAAAACGGTCGATGCGGCTGCTTTCAGGAAATCGATCGATGCCACCACAGACAGTTATAAATTATAAAATCAACCGTATAGGTACTATGACTGTAGTATTGTTTTACTATACCAAGTATGCTGTAGGGTATAGCACGACACAACTTAGGAGGCGCGCGGTTTAACCAAGAATAGACTCTGCGCCAACGACATAAGTGCTTCGGCACGCGCCTTCTAAGTTGTGTCGTGCTATAATACCAATTGGAAAGAAATGTCAAGGTTACGTATGTCATGTCTTGAACCAGAATTTAATGTAGGTACTTACCTTTAATATTCTAGTATTTTTCGCTTTTGTTTGTCGTTTATTTCTTTACCGTCGGCTGTTTTGGAAGCCGTGGTAGCCTAAAGGTGCTTACCCACTAGGCCGTACCATACCATGACCGTAACCGTAGCTTTGGTATACAACGGTGCTCATACGTTACAGTGGGCATGGTCACTGTAACGTATGAGCACCGTCGTGCGGCCTGTGCCCAGCAGTGGGCCGTAAATAGGCTGGTTGTGGTGGTGGTGGTATCGGTAATAGAGATTAGCTTTTTGCCTGCAATTTCGCCCCCGTTTCGTGGTCACGAGAAGACGAGAACGTCGCGGTAAAATATAGAGGGTTTAGTCCGAAAGTTGGCAACGTCGCAAATAGCTGTCAAATATTTTGCTGTTTTCATTAATTTCTGAATATTACTGAATGAAAACATGAATTATCGCTCTATGGTTGAATAAAACATTAAGTATGGATTGCAACAGTTATCATAAGAACACGAAATTTTTAGTATTATGGAAGTAACATCTTTTGAACACTTTCCATCCCAGTTTCCATGCATTGTAATGAAATCTTATCATTTGAATGCCTAACCAACAAATATAAAACGAGACGCATCATTCAACCATAGAATGATATCTTCCTTTTTAATTCAGAAATATTGAGAAATTAATAAAAACAGCGAAACTTTTGACAGCTATATGCGACGTTGCCAACTTTCGGGATAAACCTTCGTAAGTCCTGTTGGTAGTGTGTTTAATGTGAGTGTGTATCGCGAAAGTTTGAGACAATGTATGTGGTAACATGATAAGATATGGTTATGATAAAATTACACACATTATGATATCAGTTTACCTCGTTAACTCGTTATTTTTGTCGAGTACGAAACGAACGGGTTTAAAACGAAGCCCAAAACGTAATATGGGTACCTACGACTGTTTATTGCACGGAATGAAATACCGTCGCTGTTGCTGTAAAGCAAAGTGAACTTTGTACCTCTCGTAATAAGATTCAAAATTTTCAACTGTTTTACTTACCTAGTAGTGTGCCGCGCCCGCTAATTTTGTATCTCGCAGGTAGTCTTATTGTTTATTTGGATTACTGTAAATATTTCTGATGTTTTTTTTTTAATATTCCAAAGCCAAATTCAATTACACCACAAATGCCCATCGCAATTTATCCAATTATAATTAGAAGAATTGATTAATTTAGATTTGCGAAACATTTGGATAGTATAAGGCGTAGGTACCGTTTACAACGCGTTTTGTTTTCGATCTCTATAATTTTGTTAATTTTTGTTTAATGCATTACTGATATAAGTCACATTTTAAGACGAGCGGCGCACCTTAGTACAAGAATTTTTATTTAAAGATGAAGATAAAGATAAAGAAAAGTCTATTCAGAAACAGACATGCACATACAAACGACATTCTTAGAAATCATACAAACAAAATTTCTATTTCTTTAAAAGGTGCACCCGCATCTGGCAACTTTGTATTTTTAAGTTACTGAAATAAATAATTTTGATTTTGATGATAGGCGGCTGGCTAAGAACTGGATGAACAATGCTCAGGTTCTACCAACGGCTAGATTTGCTACCTCCCAATAATAATAATAAGAATAAATTTATTGTATTGAAGGCTCTAACCTCTGAGCTAGGAAAACCTGTGTTACAGAGGTCAGTGTCCTCTCCCACTGTTTTAGGTGACATGGTTGTACAATAATTATTATGTTTTATACATGGTGGGTCAGAAAATATGGCAAATAATTAACCCACAGTATGGGCTATCGATTCTAAGTATATTGTATAGGTCTTTAATTTTTTTTGAGTTGGTAAAAAAATATATTTTGTATAGGATTCAGGCGTCGCTCACACAATCAATCCCATCCTTACTTATATTATATATCCTTACTAATCCTTACTAATATTATAAAGGCGAAAGTTTGTTTGGATGGATGTATGGATGGATGTTTGTTCCTCTTTCACGCAAAAACTACTAAACGGATTTTAATGAAACTTTACAGTAATGTAGCTTATAGATCAGAATAACACATAGGCTACTTTTTATCCTGGAAAAACGTATAGTTCCCGCGGGAACGCGATAACCGAATTCCACGCGGGCGAAGTCGCGGGCAGAAGCTAGTATACAATAAAAAAAAAATACCAACTCGAAAAAATTCAAGACCAATATACTTAGAATCGATAGCCGATACGGTGGGTTAATTATTTGCCATATTTTCTGACCCACCGTGTATAATACTCTACATGCAAAATTAATAATTAATTTAGTTAAGATTTAAAGTGTGTGTGTAATGAAACGTTAATGTCAGTAAAAGGGTACAATTCCCCGTTCATATTGTAAAGGTGCTTACGCGGCTCACACCTACTCGTATGGGCAGTGATTAGTGTGCGGCGTGCACGCAATACCGGCATTTATGCTAATTCAATTAGACTGTTTTTCGTATCTACAGCGGTTTAATGCACTTTCATTACTTCAAATTCATTTTACGACTCCAGGTTTTATGGAGTGATTCACTAAAATAGTAAGTAAATAAGAATTCATGTTGATAGTTCTATTATATAACAATACTGTTGGTAGTGTCCCTGCCTTCTGTTCCGATGATAGCGGGTTCGAGTCCCGCTCGGGGCAAACTTTGTGTGATGGACACGAATGTTTGTACTCGAGTCATGGATGTTTAGTATTTAACTATTTATATATGTATGTATTTCTCTATATAAGTATTTATATCGTTGTCTAGCACCCATAGTACAAGCTTTGCTTAGTTTGGGGCTAGGTCAATGTGTGTCAAATGTCCCAAGATATTTATTTATTATTATTTGTTGGTACATTTTCATGTCACGGGCCCATGGGGACCCGGTCATTCGCATTCATGGGGCCGAAGTCAACATGAAGAGGCTTTTGGTACCTTTTACTATAAATGTGAGATGGCCGCAACTGTGGAGATCTGTCCTCCCAATACAACATGAGGCTGTACTTATTATTATTATACTAGCTTCTGCCCGCGACTTCGTCGACTTTTGGAGGCATTTTAAACGTTTCCAATTTTTTTTTGTCAAAGCCTATCGAAAATAAAGGGTTTAATGAACGGATTACAAAAAATCCCCCATTATTTTTTTCAAAAATCGAGGTATTGTTTCGGTTAACACAAAGCTTGATCAAGTCGCAGTGGGCGTCATGTCATTAAATTGTTATTTTCTTTCCAAAATACAGTGATAATTATATTTCTCCTGGCAACGAATTTACCGCCCGTTTGAACTAATTAGTTATAATAAGTTGATAATCATAGCTGAAGCGAACACTCCAGACTAAATTCCACGAATACTCGTCGGAAAATCATATAATATACTATACCAGGGATCCAATTTGGGTCCTTTGCTGTTTACTTTTTTTATTAATGACCTCCTTATTCGCATCAGCTCTCAGTGCCTCGCTTATGCTGATGATATTAAAATTTTCCGGACAATTAAAACTGAAATTGATTGCCTCGCTCTTCAAAATGATTTAGATGTAATTAATGACTGGTGTAATAATAATATGATGGCACTGAACATCAATAAATGTCAATCTATAACGTTCACAAAGAAAAAGAATCCTATAAACTACGAATACTGTATCGAGGGAACTAAACTGGAAAGGGTGTCTTCTATTAGGGATCTTGGGGTCATTTTTGATAGTGAATTGTCATTCCGTGATCACTATGAGCACATATGCAACAAGGCGAATCGTATGTTAGGTTTTATAAAGCGTACTGCGAAGCCATTTAAAAACATAAAAAGCCTGATAATACTGTATTGTTCACTGATTAGAACAACACTCGAATATTGTTCGGTGGTTTGGTATCCCATATACGTGACACATTCGAATAGACTGGAGTCTATTCAAGCGAAATTTTTAAGATACCTTTGCAACAAAAATGGAACTCGTCGAGCCCTACCTCAATACACTGATAGACTTCAGGCATTCAACCTGCAGTCCCTAGCTAAAAGACGAAACATCATGGACCTGGTCTCACTATATAAAATATTGCATGGTGGTCACGATGGTTGTCTTATGGACTTCATATGGTTTAAAGTCAATAATAGTGTAACAAGAAGTCAAAGAACATTTGCCCTACCTTTTGTTTCCAATAACAATGTTACTAACAATGCTCCAATTCTTAGAATGTGTAAGCTATACAACAGTTTAGACAGTGAAATTGACATTTTTAATATGCCCCTGAATAGTTATGTGAATTTCTTGCTTCGTAATGTAACGTAAACTACATAAATATAGATATACTGTGAATAGTGAAAGTATAAGAAACATGCTGTGTACAATTATAATTGTGGTGTAGGCAGAGTGATGGTTCTATTCATGTTGTTTTTTAATGTGTTTTTGCTTACGTCATGTTATTGTACCTAAATAAATAAATAAATAATAAAAATACTCGTATTATGAGAAAGAGAGAGAGAGAGAGGAGAGAATGATGGAGAGAGAAAGAAGCAAGATCTTTAACTTCGTCATTTCGCACTTGAGGATGCAGTGCGTTGAAAGTGTTGATTTAGGTACGTAATTTTGAAATTGAACGCTATAGCTGTCTTCTAAGTACCTAGTTGTAAAATATGTACATATCGATTTTTAACGTGTCAATTAGAAATTGGAAACAAATGAAAAATATACAGTCATATCACTACATAGTATAAAACAAAGTCGCTTCCTGCTGTTTGTCCCTATGTATGCTTCATCATCATCATTTCAGCCGAAATACGTCCACTGCTGGACATCCCAAGGCTCGCCACTCCGACCGGTCCTGTGCCACCTGCTTCCACCGGTTTCCCGCGACTTTCACGAGGTCGTCGCTCCATCTTGTTGGAGGCCTACCGACAGCTCGTCTCCCGGTTCGCGGACGCCACTCGAGAGCTTTCCGGCCCCATCGGCCATCAGTCCTGCGAGCAATGTGCCCCGCCCACTGCCACCTAAGGTTCGCAATTCTTCGGGCTATGTCGGTGACCCCAGTTCTGCTGCGGATATCCTCATTTCTGATTCTATCACGCAGAGAAACCCCGAGCATAGCCCTTTCCATTGCCCTCTGAGTGACTTTGAGCCTTCTTATGAGACCCATCGTGAGCGCCCACGCCTCGGAACCATAAGTCATCACTGGCAACACACATTATAGGTAGGTATACCTACCTATAATGTTATTAGAGTAGATACCATTGACTTATAATAATAACACATGGACGAACAGTGCCTAACAGAATATGTCAAAATATATGGAGCAAACTGAAACTGACATTAGAAAATACTTTCCAATATGCTAATAACGCCACTTTACAATATGTGTCAAGATAAATATTTTACACAAAAGTAAACGTAACACTACAAGACTTAGTGCCGGTTGATTCAAGTACAGTTGACGGACTCCTGGTCGCTAAATATGGCCGCCGAGCTGTCATTCCATACAGAAACGTCATTTTGTCCCATAGTAAAATATTTAACGTTAACGTTAACTTTAACGAACGGTTTGAATCAACCGACCCTAAGTGTCAAATTTACTGAGCGCCAAACGGGTGCCCGAGTCGTTCGGGCACCCGTTTTGACGATCCATTTTTCTTCGGCTGATTGTGAATCCTTACTTATAATAGACCAACGTTAGATACGGAACTTGCGTCATTTACGACCACCACGGGACCTGCCGACAATACTGGGCTCGGTTTACTAGCACGGTATGCCCACAATGTCTCAGGTCTTCAACGGACACAGTGGAAAGTTCGGGAACAGTATCTGCTTTCTTGCTAGAAATAGGTGCCTGAAAAAACATTGAAAAATTAACAAGCTTATATTTATTGAAATAGAAGCCGTGGTGGCCTATAGTGGTTCGACCTACCGCCTCTCGTACAGAGGGTCGGGGGTCTACTTATGTACTCTAAGTTTACTTATGTGCGAAATTCAATTTGAATTAACCACGTTGCTTTTCGGTGAAGGAAAACATCGTGAGGAAACCTGCACGCATCTGCGAATTAATTCAATGATGTGTGTGAAGTCCCCAATCCGCACTGGGCCCGCGTGGGGGCTATAGCCCAAACCCTCTCGTGATGAGAGGAGGCCTGTGCCCAGCAGTGGGACGCAAATAGGCTGCAGTAGTATATTTATTGATTTCATAAGCAGGCGGGAAGCTAGTATTTTCTATGCGTGTTCAAATAGGTATTTGTTTAGTTGAAGGCTTGATCTGCCTGCTGTCAAGCAGTAGGTAATCAGCTTATTTTAGAAAATGTATCAAGATAACTTATTCATACACCAGCGACTTCGTTCGAGTGGAATTCGGTTGAAGCGTTTACGCAGGAACAATGCGATTTTCCGGGAATCAAACTATAATCTCCATACCAAATTTTATATAATCGGTCCAGCGTTTTAAGCGTGAAGAGGTAACAAATAGACAGACATAATAACCTTCGTATTTATAATATTAGTATGGAAGTGCGCCGCGGAAATCTAAATCCCGTGTGATATCGGAAGTATATTTCACCTGCTGGATGAGTTCATGAAACTCCTATAGTACATTATTGCCGTGGCCGGGAAAGTAGGTCTTTGCAGGCTGAGTACTGGTTTAAAGGGCCGAGGCTTCGCCGAGGCCCTTTAATATGTACGAAGCCTGCAAAGCCTTTCACGTGCCGAGGCTTATATAGTGCTTTTCTCAAAAATTAAAAAAAACCTTGATATTAGGTATTCATAATACAGCATTGACACGCACGCAAAGGTAGTCAAGTACTTACATCAAATCCAATGGAACGCCAGTCTTATTTCGTATTCACCGATATTTGACTTTAACAGACACACTAACACGGCAAGTTAAAAACTCGCATGTAGATTTCTCGTTTTTTATAAAAATTAAGACCTTTTATCAATTTTTTTTTTTCGCGAACCGGTAGACGAGCTGTCGGTAGGCCTCCAACAAGATGGAGTGACGACCTTGTAAAGGTCGCGGGAACGCGGTGGATGCGAGTGGCACAGGACCGGTCTGAGTGGCGCGCCTTGGGGGAGGCCTATGTCCAGCAGTGGACGTCTATCGGCTGAAATGATGATGATGATGATGATGATGATCAATTTTTAAACCAAACTAGTAAACTATTTTCATGAAATTTAGCTAAATAAATCTGATACAAGACAAGAACTCCCGCTCTTTATGGATCGTTCTTTTTTTTAATTCCGTTCTGAAATACATTGCGCTGTTTCAGACACGGATAAAAACGTTTGGTTTCGCGTCAATTGACAGATACAGAACATGCAGACTTGGCTGTTTGGGAATACCTTTGCGTATTTATCAGTTAAAAAAAAGTACCTGTACGATAATGAAATTTCATACAACATTCCCTGCGCTTATACATGCCGCGGAAGTAAATTCATACAAATTTCCGGGGCATGCAGTTGAGTTTTTTTTTTTTTAATTTTTGACTGATCGTCAATGACGCACTTTGCGGTTTGATAGAAAGCAGACAATGACGAGTTTCCCCGCCATTTTTGAGAAAAATACCCTCCCTTATTCGTCCAACTTTCGTACTGTTCCCCGAATGTGTTCTACCTCATATCTAATTGCGGTAGCCCCGTCCCAGGAATGCAATATTGCGGCGCCGGCGCCGATATTCAAATATCGCTGGACGCTTTAAGGCATCTCATTATGGTGGACGTCCTAACAACGTCCAGCTTGACACCATTCACGGACTAGATCTTCTGATCCTTTGCATTTTGTAAAATAAGAACTTATACATATAGTTCTTAAAAAATGAAAATTTAACAAACAAAATGCAGGAGGAAGTGGGCAGCTGCCCGCCACGAGTTGAATTGAAGCTGCCAGCCAACAAATTTGTCAATTTTCCTTACAAACACAAACAAATCAGGACCTGTCATTGCATAGGTACGCAAAACTATGGAGGGTGGTATGTGTCTTGGTAAGGAGCGCCATCTTATATGGCGAAACGGTTGAAAACGTGTCCAGCGGATTTGATAATCAACAAAACAAAACATACTCTCCTCACTACCGTTTTCGCTGCGTTTTTGCCTCAGCAGCGCCATCTGAAGGCGTTATTGCAGACTGTCCGCCTAGGTGGCTTGACTGGAGTGACGACCGCAGCGCCCCTAATCTACCGGATTTGGTGTCCACTTTTGGAACTAACTAATCTTCTACTTCGAAATTTTTAATTGTTTTTTTTTTATAAGTGGCCAGGCAAGAGTACCTACTAGAAAATGCCGAGCATAACATTTTAAGGCGCCAATTATTCCACGAATTAACAATTTCCGGTGCTAACGTCGTCGTATCCTCATGAATCTCACTTGTCAATTAGCTAATGCAAGATTATCCGTATGTAAAATAATACCCATCACTTTCCACATTACCCCAACTCTTAATCTCAAGGATTTTCGGTCCAAAAAAGGGTGAGAACGCGCGTGGATTTAGGACAATTTGGTTTTAGGCAGGACTCGGTTTCATTACGCGTTCATCGTTTATTCTTAAAAACCGGTCAAGCGTGAGGTGGGTTGATTTTTTAATTAGAATAAAGGATTTAAGATAATTGGACAATGTGCAAATCAAGTTGCCTTTAAAGGGATCCCCTTGTTTCCCATAAAATTGTAGGGCCTAATTTCGTTAGTCAGAAAATGTTAGTCATAAAATTTATGGAAATAAGTACCATTAGTCATAATAATCATAAACATAACTTGAGATACTCCTAACGTTCAGGAGTCCTAATATCAAGTGTAATACACATCGTTAGTCATAATATTGATATCCATAATATCTGAAGACATACTTGTTTATTATCAGAAACTTAATAAATCATAAGCATAACTGTTTTAGATCATATTGTTTTATAGCCTTATACGCACTGGGCTTTTTATTGGTAGTCATAACGACTTTACTAGATTAAAAAAATATTAATTAGAATGAAATACTGCGACAGACGAAACATTTAGGTTGGGTTAGGTTAGAGTATGAATATTTACAGAAACGAAATGCTGCGACAGACGAAACATTTAGGTTAGGTTAGGTTATGAATATTTACAGAAACGAAATGCTGTGACAGACGAAACATTTAGGTTAGGTTAGGTTAGAGTATGAATATTTACAGAAACGAAATGCTGCGAGAGACGAAACATTTAGGTTAGGTAAGGTTAGAGTATGATTATTTATCGCTAATAAGTTTTATGACTAATGTAAAAATTCACATCAAACGTTATGTCTACAAAATTTTAGGATCAATTACATTATGACCAATGATAGTTCTGGGTACTGATTGGTATGACTAATGATAGTTCTGACCCACGACTATTATGCCTTACGAAATTAGGTAATTCGTTTTTATGGCTTTTTATATTATTACTAACGGCATTATGACTTACAATAATTATTACCCAAAACATAATGACTTGTGAAAATCGGAACTTCGATGTTATGTCAGTCAATATAGACCCGCCTTTAAAATATGATTAAAAAAATCTTCTTTTAAGTTTGGTGCGGTGCGTCTTTTCAGCAGCATTTGCAAATCAAAGATATTAATTATGTAATGTGACATCATTGATTCATCCTGGGCCTATATTTGAAGTCTTGAAAAAGGGATCTGCCTGTTCCATATAGGATCGCTCACGCGTCGCGTGAACTTTAAACAGCTAGATTTAAAGTTCAACTTGATGCGTGAGCGATCCTATAGGGAACAGGGAGATCCCTTTTTCAAGGCTTTGAATATAGCCCCTGGGGCCTCACTCTGGACGCAAAAGGGATTTCATTGAGAAGCTATAGGGAACGTCAAAACGTCATGGCGCTCAAATTGAACTTTAAATCTATTTAAAGTTCGGTTTCAACTCTTTGACGCTTTGACGGAGGGATAGAGACATTCCCTTTCCCTATGTAACTCGAATAGAGCCCCGTAATCCTATGGTCCACCAGAGACAAGGTAATTATAAATTACTAGCTTCTGCCCGCGACTTCGCCCGCGTGGAATTCGGTTATCGCGTTCCCGCGGGAACTATACGTTTTTCCAGGATAAAAAGTAGCCTATGTGTTATTCTGATCTATAAGCTACATTACTGTAAAGTTTCATTAAAATCCGTTTAGTAGTTTTTGCGTGAAAGAGGAACAAACATCCATCCATACATCCATCCAAACAAACTTTCGCCTTTATAATATTAGTAAGGATACAATAAAAAAAAAATACCAACTCGAAAAAATTCAAGACCAATATACTTAGAATCGATAGCCGATACGGTGGGTTAATTATTTGCCATATTTTCTGACCCACCGTGTATAATACTCTACATGCAAAATTAATAATTAATTTAGTTAAGATTTAAAGTGTGTGTGTAATGAAACGTTAATGTCAGTAAAAGGGTACAATTCCCCGTTCATATTGTAAAGGTGCTTACGCGGCTCACACCTACTCGTATGGGCAGTGATTAGTGTGCGGCGTGCACGCAATACCGGCATTTATGCTAATTCAATTAGACTGTTTTTCGTATCTACAGCGGTTTAATGCACTTTCATTACTTCAAATTCATTTTACGACTCCAGGTTTTATGGAGTGATTCACTAAAATAGTAAGTAAATAAGAATTCATGTTGATAGTTCTATTATATAACAATACTGTTGGTAGTGTCCCTGCCTTCTGTTCCGATGATAGCGGGTTCGAGTCCCGCTCGGGGCAAACTTTGTGTGATGGACACGAATGTTTGTACTCGAGTCATGGATGTTTAGTATTTAACTATTTATATATGTATGTATTTCTCTATATAAGTATTTATATCGTTGTCTAGCACCCATAGTACAAGCTTTGCTTAGTTTGGGGCTAGGTCAATGTGTGTCAAATGTCCCAAGATATTTATTTATTATTATTTGTTGGTACATTTTCATGTCACGGGCCCATGGGGACCCGGTCATTCGCATTCATGGGGCCGAAGTCAACATGAAGAGGCTTTTGGTACCTTTTACTATAAATGTGAGATGGCCGCAACTGTGGAGATCTGTCCTCCCAATACAACATGAGGCTGTACTTATTATTATTATACTAGCTTCTGCCCGCGACTTCGTCGACTTTTGGAGGCATTTTAAACGTTTCCAATTTTTTTTTGTCAAAGCCTATCGAAAATAAAGGGTTTAATGAACGGATTACAAAAAATCCCCCATTATTTTTTTCAAAAATCGAGGTATTGTTTCGGTTAACACAAAGCTTGATCAAGTCGCAGTGGGCGTCATGTCATTAAATTGTTATTTTCTTTCCAAAATACAGTGATAATTATATTTCTCCTGGCAACGAATTTACCGCCCGTTTGAACTAATTAGTTATAATAAGTTGATAATCATAGCTGAAGCGAACACTCCAGACTAAATTCCACGAATACTCGTCGGAAAATCATATAATATACTATACCAGGGATCCAATTTGGGTCCTTTGCTGTTTACTTTTTTTATTAATGACCTCCTTATTCGCATCAGCTCTCAGTGCCTCGCTTATGCTGATGATATTAAAATTTTCCGGACAATTAAAACTGAAATTGATTGCCTCGCTCTTCAAAATGATTTAGATGTAATTAATGACTGGTGTAATAATAATATGATGGCACTGAACATCAATAAATGTCAATCTATAACGTTCACAAAGAAAAAGAATCCTATAAACTACGAATACTGTATCGAGGGAACTAAACTGGAAAGGGTGTCTTCTATTAGGGATCTTGGGGTCATTTTTGATAGTGAATTGTCATTCCGTGATCACTATGAGCACATATGCAACAAGGCGAATCGTATGTTAGGTTTTATAAAGCGTACTGCGAAGCCATTTAAAAACATAAAAAGCCTGATAATACTGTATTGTTCACTGATTAGAACAACACTCGAATATTGTTCGGTGGTTTGGTATCCCATATACGTGACACATTCGAATAGACTGGAGTCTATTCAAGCGAAATTTTTAAGATACCTTTGCAACAAAAATGGAACTCGTCGAGCCCTACCTCAATACACTGATAGACTTCAGGCATTCAACCTGCAGTCCCTAGCTAAAAGACGAAACATCATGGACCTGGTCTCACTATATAAAATATTGCATGGTGGTCACGATGGTTGTCTTATGGACTTCATATGGTTTAAAGTCAATAATAGTGTAACAAGAAGTCAAAGAACATTTGCCCTACCTTTTGTTTCCAATAACAATGTTACTAACAATGCTCCAATTCTTAGAATGTGTAAGCTATACAACAGTTTAGACAGTGAAATTGACATTTTTAATATGCCCCTGAATAGTTATGTGAATTTCTTGCTTCGTAATGTAACGTAAACTACATAAATATAGATATACTGTGAATAGTGAAAGTATAAGAAACATGCTGTGTACAATTATAATTGTGGTGTAGGCAGAGTGATGGTTCTATTCATGTTGTTTTTTAATGTGTTTTTGCTTACGTCATGTTATTGTACCTAAATAAATAAATAAATAATAAAAATACTCGTATTATGAGAAAGAGAGAGAGAGAGAGGAGAGAATGATGGAGAGAGAAAGAAGCAAGATCTTTAACTTCGTCATTTCGCACTTGAGGATGCAGTGCGTTGAAAGTGTTGATTTAGGTACGTAATTTTGAAATTGAACGCTATAGCTGTCTTCTAAGTACCTAGTTGTAAAATATGTACATATCGATTTTTAACGTGTCAATTAGAAATTGGAAACAAATGAAAAATATACAGTCATATCACTACATAGTATAAAACAAAGTCGCTTCCTGCTGTTTGTCCCTATGTATGCTTCATCATCATCATTTCAGCCGAAATACGTCCACTGCTGGACATCCCAAGGCTCGCCACTCCGACCGGTCCTGTGCCACCTGCTTCCACCGGTTTCCCGCGACTTTCACGAGGTCGTCGCTCCATCTTGTTGGAGGCCTACCGACAGCTCGTCTCCCGGTTCGCGGACGCCACTCGAGAGCTTTCCGGCCCCATCGGCCATCAGTCCTGCGAGCAATGTGCCCCGCCCACTGCCACCTAAGGTTCGCAATTCTTCGGGCTATGTCGGTGACCCCAGTTCTGCTGCGGATATCCTCATTTCTGATTCTATCACGCAGAGAAACCCCGAGCATAGCCCTTTCCATTGCCCTCTGAGTGACTTTGAGCCTTCTTATGAGACCCATCGTGAGCGCCCACGCCTCGGAACCATAAGTCATCACTGGCAACACACATTATAGGTAGGTATACCTACCTATAATGTTATTAGAGTAGATACCATTGACTTATAATAATAACACATGGACGAACAGTGCCTAACAGAATATGTCAAAATATATGGAGCAAACTGAAACTGACATTAGAAAATACTTTCCAATATGCTAATAACGCCACTTTACAATATGTGTCAAGATAAATATTTTACACAAAAGTAAACGTAACACTACAAGACTTAGTGCCGGTTGATTCAAGTACAGTTGACGGACTCCTGGTCGCTAAATATGGCCGCCGAGCTGTCATTCCATACAGAAACGTCATTTTGTCCCATAGTAAAATATTTAACGTTAACGTTAACTTTAACGAACGGTTTGAATCAACCGACCCTAAGTGTCAAATTTACTGAGCGCCAAACGGGTGCCCGAGTCGTTCGGGCACCCGTTTTGACGATCCATTTTTCTTCGGCTGATTGTGAATCCTTACTTATAATAGACCAACGTTAGATACGGAACTTGCGTCATTTACGACCACCACGGGACCTGCCGACAATACTGGGCTCGGTTTACTAGCACGGTATGCCCACAATGTCTCAGGTCTTCAACGGACACAGTGGAAAGTTCGGGAACAGTATCTGCTTTCTTGCTAGAAATAGGTGCCTGAAAAAACATTGAAAAATTAACAAGCTTATATTTATTGAAATAGAAGCCGTGGTGGCCTATAGTGGTTCGACCTACCGCCTCTCGTACAGAGGGTCGGGGGTCTACTTATGTACTCTAAGTTTACTTATGTGCGAAATTCAATTTGAATTAACCACGTTGCTTTTCGGTGAAGGAAAACATCGTGAGGAAACCTGCACGCATCTGCGAATTAATTCAATGATGTGTGTGAAGTCCCCAATCCGCACTGGGCCCGCGTGGGGGCTATAGCCCAAACCCTCTCGTGATGAGAGGAGGCCTGTGCCCAGCAGTGGGACGCAAATAGGCTGCAGTAGTATATTTATTGATTTCATAAGCAGGCGGGAAGCTAGTATTTTCTATGCGTGTTCAAATAGGTATTTGTTTAGTTGAAGGCTTGATCTGCCTGCTGTCAAGCAGTAGGTAATCAGCTTATTTTAGAAAATGTATCAAGATAACTTATTCATACACCAGCGACTTCGTTCGAGTGGAATTCGGTTGAAGCGTTTACGCAGGAACAATGCGATTTTCCGGGAATCAAACTATAATCTCCATACCAAATTTTATATAATCGGTCCAGCGTTTTAAGCGTGAAGAGGTAACAAATAGACAGACATAATAACCTTCGTATTTATAATATTAGTATGGAAGTGCGCCGCGGAAATCTAAATCCCGTGTGATATCGGAAGTATATTTCACCTGCTGGATGAGTTCATGAAACTCCTATAGTACATTATTGCCGTGGCCGGGAAAGTAGGTCTTTGCAGGCTGAGTACTGGTTTAAAGGGCCGAGGCTTCGCCGAGGCCCTTTAATATGTACGAAGCCTGCAAAGCCTTTCACGTGCCGAGGCTTATATAGTGCTTTTCTCAAAAATTAAAAAAAACCTTGATATTAGGTATTCATAATACAGCATTGACACGCACGCAAAGGTAGTCAAGTACTTACATCAAATCCAATGGAACGCCAGTCTTATTTCGTATTCACCGATATTTGACTTTAACAGACACACTAACACGGCAAGTTAAAAACTCGCATGTAGATTTCTCGTTTTTTATAAAAATTAAGACCTTTTATCAATTTTTTTTTTTCGCGAACCGGTAGACGAGCTGTCGGTAGGCCTCCAACAAGATGGAGTGACGACCTTGTAAAGGTCGCGGGAACGCGGTGGATGCGAGTGGCACAGGACCGGTCTGAGTGGCGCGCCTTGGGGGAGGCCTATGTCCAGCAGTGGACGTCTATCGGCTGAAATGATGATGATGATGATGATGATGATCAATTTTTAAACCAAACTAGTAAACTATTTTCATGAAATTTAGCTAAATAAATCTGATACAAGACAAGAACTCCCGCTCTTTATGGATCGTTCTTTTTTTTAATTCCGTTCTGAAATACATTGCGCTGTTTCAGACACGGATAAAAACGTTTGGTTTCGCGTCAATTGACAGATACAGAACATGCAGACTTGGCTGTTTGGGAATACCTTTGCGTATTTATCAGTTAAAAAAAAGTACCTGTACGATAATGAAATTTCATACAACATTCCCTGCGCTTATACATGCCGCGGAAGTAAATTCATACAAATTTCCGGGGCATGCAGTTGAGTTTTTTTTTTTTTAATTTTTGACTGATCGTCAATGACGCACTTTGCGGTTTGATAGAAAGCAGACAATGACGAGTTTCCCCGCCATTTTTGAGAAAAATACCCTCCCTTATTCGTCCAACTTTCGTACTGTTCCCCGAATGTGTTCTACCTCATATCTAATTGCGGTAGCCCCGTCCCAGGAATGCAATATTGCGGCGCCGGCGCCGATATTCAAATATCGCTGGACGCTTTAAGGCATCTCATTATGGTGGACGTCCTAACAACGTCCAGCTTGACACCATTCACGGACTAGATCTTCTGATCCTTTGCATTTTGTAAAATAAGAACTTATACATATAGTTCTTAAAAAATGAAAATTTAACAAACAAAATGCAGGAGGAAGTGGGCAGCTGCCCGCCACGAGTTGAATTGAAGCTGCCAGCCAACAAATTTGTCAATTTTCCTTACAAACACAAACAAATCAGG
This sequence comes from Aethes cnicana, assembly GCA_963971205.1. NCBI lineage: Eukaryota > Metazoa > Arthropoda > Insecta > Lepidoptera > Tortricidae > Aethes > Aethes cnicana. Next base: position 13,721,252 of record OZ020274.1, read on the forward strand.
ACCTGTCATTGCATAGGTACGCAAAACTATGGAGGGTGGTATGTGTCTTGGTAAGGAGCGCCATCTTATATGGCGAAACGGTTGAAAACGTGTCCAGCGGATTTGATAATCAACAAAACAAAACATACTCTCCTCACTACCGTTTTCGCTGCGTTTTTGCCTCAGCAGCGCCATCTGAAGGCGTTATTGCAGACTGTCCGCCTAGGTGGCTTGACTGGAGTGACGACCGCAGCGCCCCTAATCTACCGGATTTGGTGTCCACTTTTGGAACTAACTAATCTTCTACTTCGAAATTTTTAATTGTTTTTTTTTTATAAGTGGCCAGGCAAGAGTACCTACTAGAAAATGCCGAGCATAACATTTTAAGGCGCCAATTATTCCACGAATTAACAATTTCCGGTGCTAACGTCGTCGTATCCTCATGAATCTCACTTGTCAATTAGCTAATGCAAGATTATCCGTATGTAAAATAATACCCATCACTTTCCACATTACCCCAACTCTTAATCTCAAGGATTTTCGGTCCAAAAAAGGGTGAGAACGCGCGTGGATTTAGGACAATTTGGTTTTAGGCAGGACTCGGTTTCATTACGCGTTCATCGTTTATTCTTAAAAACCGGTCAAGCGTGAGGTGGGTTGATTTTTTAATTAGAATAAAGGATTTAAGATAATTGGACAATGTGCAAATCAAGTTGCCTTTAAAGGGATCCCCTTGTTTCCCATAAAATTGTAGGGCCTAATTTCGTTAGTCAGAAAATGTTAGTCATAAAATTTATGGAAATAAGTACCATTAGTCATAATAATCATAAACATAACTTGAGATACTCCTAACGTTCAGGAGTCCTAATATCAAGTGTAATACACATCGTTAGTCATAATATTGATATCCATAATATCTGAAGACATACTTGTTTATTATCAGAAACTTAATAAATCATAAGCATAACTGTTTTAGATCATATTGTTTTATAGCCTTATACGCACTGGGCTTTTTATTGGTAGTCATAACGACTTTACTAGATTAAAAAAATATTAATTAGAATGAAATACTGCGACAGACGAAACATTTAGGTTGGGTTAGGTTAGAGTATGAATATTTACAGAAACGAAATGCTGCGACAGACGAAACATTTAGGTTAGGTTAGGTTATGAATATTTACAGAAACGAAATGCTGTGACAGACGAAACATTTAGGTTAGGTTAGGTTAGAGTATGAATATTTACAGAAACGAAATGCTGCGAGAGACGAAACATTTAGGTTAGGTTAGGTTAGAGTATGATTATTTATCGCTAATAAGTTTTATGACTAATGTAAAAATTCACATCAAACGTTATGTCTACAAAATTTTAGGATCAATTACATTATGACCAATGATAGTTCTGGGTACTGATTGGTATGACTAATGATAGTTCTGACCCACGACTATTATGCCTTACGAAATTAGGTAATTCGTTTTTATGGCTTTTTATATTATTACTAACGGCATTATGACTTACAATAATTATTACCCAAAACATAATGACTTGTGAAAATCGGAACTTCGATGTTATGTCAGTCAATATAGACCCGCCTTTAAAATATGATTAAAAAAATCTTCTTTTAAGTTTGGTGCGGTGCGTCTTTTCAGCAGCATTTGCAAATCAAAGATATTAATTATGTAATGTGACATCATTGATTCATCCTGGGCCTATATTTGAAGTCTTGAAAAAGGGATCTGCCTGTTCCATATAGGATCGCTCACGCGTCGCGTGAACTTTAAACAGCTAGATTTAAAGTTCAACTTGATGCGTGAGCGATCCTATAGGGAACAGGGAGATCCCTTTTTCAAGGCTTTGAATATAGCCCCTGGGGCCTCACTCTGGACGCAAAAGGGATTTCATTGAGAAGCTATAGGGAACGTCAAAACGTCATGGCGCTCAAATTGAACTTTAAATCTATTTAAAGTTCGGTTTCAACTCTTTGACGCTTTGACGGAGGGATAGAGACATTCCCTTTCCCTATGTAACTCGAATAGAGCCCCGTAATCCTATGGTCCACCAGAGACAAGGTAATTATAAATTACTAGCTTCTGCCCGCGACTTCGCCCGCGTGGAATTCGGTTATAGCGTTCCCGCGGGAACTACGCGTTTTTCCGGGCTGAAAAGTAGCCAAATTTAGTCTCAATCGGTCTAGCGGTTGAAGCGTGAAGTGGTAACAGACAGACAGACAGAGTTACTTTCGCATTTATAATATCAAATAATATGGAATATTGATAATACGGGTAATTCTGTTATATGTAACCTATGAGTGTAACATCAAAGAGCTTAATTTGACCTTTTTATGGACATAACAGCTGTAAACATAAAAAAAAATACGATCTACCATAAAACGCCTGAAAAAAGGTAGGAAATGCCCATCTTACGTAGGTATGCTTGTTTGACCGCAAAATGACATATGAAAAGGTCTTTTCCCGGACTTGCAATTTAAGCCTTATTGTTAGGAATGAAGATTCAAAGTTCTAATTTCTTGGTTTTTCCTTGGGTCATAATTTATGAATGCTATGTTCTAATGTTGACAGCCCTAACGCGCGCATTGCCTCAGGGGTGTCACATTAGGAATATAACGCGATTTATCTTTGCAAAGAGACAGCTATCTTGCTACCCAGGTTATAAATGTTTTTTTTTGTCCAACACGATAGTAAGATTGTTATGGATTAATAAACTGAAACTGAATAAACTGAAACTTTCATGGAATTTCTTATTATTCTGTAATTTATATGTATACTTATTGAACTAAATTTTCATTTTCAGGTAAGTCGGCTTATCGGGTCAATACGAATAAGAAAAAAATCTAGTAAGTAAGTAACTTTTTACATATAAAAGTATTTTTTTTTAAATGTCACATAGTGCTTTATTTATATTTCCTTAATTTAAATTTAAAACTTAATTGAAGTCAAAATGCAACAGAAAGGAATTAAAAATAATTTCAAGCAAATATTATTAAAAATATTTGCGTAACATCGAAAATATGAATTGTATAATTATATGATGGTTTATAGAGATTAAACCGAATTAAACTTCCAATAAATTTAATTAAATGTAAAACATTGGTATTATTAAAAAAATGCGTTTATAATTTGATTTGATTTTACGAGAAGACTTATAATTATAATTATCGTACTAGGTATGTTGAAAAAATGCTGATATTTTTTGCGATATTTTAACATCCTCGCGAAATATTAGAAATGAAATAGTTTGTTATCAAAGAAAATGTTCCAGTCTTGCGAAATTCTTTGTATTCGGCCCTTCCGGAATTACAATTGTGTAAAGTGACAGGCGTTCTTATAAATATGTAGGTAGCGAGTCGGCGTCTCGTCTCGAGTGATCCCGGAAATAGCCCCTCTGCGTATGTAATGCTATAGCTATAGGTATGAACGGTTTAACATATTATTCGTTGGAAAATAACTGAAAAGCATCATCCGACACCTTTTCACCTCATCGTTCAACCGCTTAGGTATCTAAAACTTTTGCTACCGCGCTCAGTGATCTAAAAGTCCCATTACTTACTACTCAGCTGACTACTCAGCGACCATCATTATTTTAAATAGGTATAATTTTAAAATTCGCTTCTGCCATCTTCCGCAATCCATACCTAATATTATAAATGCGAAAGTATCTCTGTCTGTCTGTCTGTCTGTTACCTCTTCACGCTTCAACTGCCGGACCGATTGATATGAAATTTGGCATGGAGATAGTTGGGGTCCCGGGAAATTACATAGGCACTTTTTATCCCGAAAAAGCGCATAGTTCCTGCGGGAGCGCGATAACCAAATTCCACGCAGGCGAAATCGCGGGTAGAAGCTAGTTGACATTATAAATTACTTAAGTACATATGAATCATTAAAAAGTTAAGCAACAATATTCAAACCTAATTTAGCGTGTTTCATTCTTATTTCATTGTGTTAATAGAGTAGGCCCAAACAACTTTCCCTCAAATATTTTCAATTGACAGAATTTCAGCTTTTATTTGGAACATACTGTTCATGCTCTTTTTTGCAAGCACTACGTCAACATATATGGTATTTATAGCAAATTGCGGCAAACATTTGGCGCGTTGTTAACAAAGTTAGCAAACGCGCACGCGCGACTAATTTAATAGGTAGGCATTTTGATTGCCTTATTAATCATTCATTACTTTGATACTTCCACGTGCCTTTTAGCTTTTGCACGGTATGGTCGCTGTCAAAGAGATGTTTACACTTTTGCAACCTATTCCGTTGCATTAAGGTCAAAAAGTGTAAACATTAGTGACGTCGACAGTGCAAAGTGACCGCCTGTCGCGTGCAAGGTTGTCAAGGTGTGTGTCAAATCTCATTTCTCTCACGAGGACTATATTCTATTCGCGTTTAGAAAATAGTCACTTACGGTTGACTTGACCAAATTGATCACAATAAATTAGAAAGCCGTGTTCACATTAGCTAGTCGAAGTAAGCCCTTCAGACAGCACGGACGTCTCTTTAGTCAATTAAAAAAAAATCTCACCTATTCGGGAGATTAGTGGAATATAATAATAAACTTAATAACAAGCAGATCGACAGATACACTGACAATAAACTAATTATGCATTTATACATGCTAGTATGAATGGATAATGGTTCAATGCCCTCAGTCAATCATCTGGCCATTGTTGATGGCGAGTGACAGGAAAATAAAGATATCAAACAAAAGCGTACCGTGGTGGCCTAAGTGGTTCGACCTAACGCCTCTCATGCAGAGGATCGGGGGTTCGATTCCGGCTCGCACCTCTCACCTCGAGAGGAAACGTGCACGCATCTGCAGTAATTCAAAGATGTATGCGTGAAGTCCCCAATCCGCACTGGGCCCGCGTGGGGAATATAGCCCAAACCCTCTCGTGATGAGAGGAGGCCTGTGCCCAGCAGTGGGATGCAAATAGGCTGTAGTAGTAAACAAAAGCGTACTAAGGTACGAGTGTCGGTCAGTCCACTATACCGTAATATATGTTTACGATTGATTTAAATAGATATAAAACTCTTCCCCCCCCCGTGTGGTGCCGGGTCAGAATTGCACCACCCCATCTCCTCCCGTGGGTTTCGTAAGAGGCGAATAAGGGATAAACCGGAGGATGGGCAGCAGCGTCCTCCGCGCACTACGCAAATCTTACTGCGGTCGCCAACCCGCCTGCCAAGCGTGGCGACTATGGCAATCCCCCCCAAGGGATAAAATTGGTAACATGAGGCCACAAAATAAACCCAGACCCCCAGTCCCCGGCGGCCCCGCTATTCCTGGCTCCGGTAGCGGCCATGGTTACGGCGGGGCAGGGGGTGCTAAAGTTAATCTCCGGAAGAGACCCGGCTACCAAAACCGAAGACCCTTGGCCCTGGCAACATACAACTGCCGTACGCTGCGGACTGACGAAAAGGTACTGGAACTGGAGGAAGAATTGAGCAGGTTACGTTGGGGAATCATAGGGTTATCAGAAGTCCGGAGAGAGGGGGAGGACATGATAACCCTGAAGTCCGGTAACCTGCTCTATTTCCGGGAGGGCGACCAACAGTCCCAGGGAGGTGTCGGGTTTATCGTCCACAAGTCCCTCGCAAACAATGTGATGAAGATCGAGAGTGTGTCGACCAGGGTAGCGTGCCTTGTACTCAGAATAACCCAACGATATTCGTTGAAGGTTATACAGGTTTACGCTCCGACCTCGACGCACTCCGACGATGAGGTGGAGGCTATGTATGAGGACATTTCTAGAGCCATGCATAGCTCCAAAACTCACTTCACAGTTGTTATGGGGGACTTCAACGCGAAATTGGGCAAACGAGACGGTGAAGAGCTGAGAGTGGGGCAATTTGGAGTAGGGCGTAGGAATCACCGGGGCCATCTACTGGCTGGTTTCATGGAGAAGGAGGGACTCTATATGATGAACTCCTTCTTCAGGAAACGAGAGCACAGAAAGTGGACCTGGATGAGCCCTGATGGTGTAACGAGGAATGAGATAGACTTTATCATGTCGACGAGGAAGCAGATATTCGATGATGTCTCAGTGATCAATTCGGTTAAGTCCGGGAGCGATCACCGTATGGTACGAGGCACATTGAATATCCAAGTGAAGCTTGAGAGATCTCGACTGATAAAGTCTACGCTCCGCCCGGCACCGACCCAGCTCCAAAACCCCGAGAGCTTTCAGCTCGAACTCCAAAACCGTTTTGCTTGCCTAGAAAGCGACGTGGACGATTACAACGACGGGTTTGTGGAAGCTGTCCATACGGTTGGGTCCAAGTTCTTCAAGACCCGCCGTACAAGAACCAAGAAAATCTCAGACTCAACCCTAAAGCTCATGGAGGTGAGGCGTGAGATGATTCTGCAGTCTTCAGGTGACGCTAGTCATTATCGGCAGCTCAATAGGCAGATCTCGAAGTCTCTGAAGCGTGATATACGCCGATTCAATACCAACAGTATTGAAAAGGCTATTGAGCGTAACAGAGGCTCGAAGGTGTTTGCCAAAGATCTGTCTATTGGCCAAAGCCAATTGACAAAGCTGAAGACCGAAGACGGCAGGATCGTCTCATCCAACCCGGAGCTGTTGGGAGAAGTCGAGAAGTTCTATGGGCAGTTATACACGACAATCCGAACACCCGTCGCTGATTCAGCTAAAGACCCTAGAGCTAGATTAACCCGACACTATACCGAAGATATCCCGGACGTCAGCCTGTACGAGATTAGTATGGCTCTCAAACAGCTTAAGAACGGCAAAGCCCCCGGTGATGACGGAATTACAGCTGAACTCCTGAAGGCGGGTGGTAAACCAGTCCTTAAGGCCCTTCAGACGCTGTTTAATTCCGTCATCCATGAAGGGAGAACGCCGCGAGCATGGAACAGAAGTGTGGTGGTGCTCTTCTTCAAAAAAGGTGATAACACCTTGCTGAAGAATTATAGACCCATCTCACTTCTGAGTCATGTCTACAAGCTGTTTTCGAGAGTCATTACAAACCGTCTCGCGCGCAGGTTTGACGAATTCCAGCCTCCCGAACAAGCCGGTTTCCGAAAGGGCTATAGTACCGTAGACCACATACATGCGTTGCGGCAGGTTATACAGAAGACCGAAGAGTATAACCTCCCCCTTTGCCTTGCATTTGTGGACTACGAGAAAGCCTTCGATTCGATCGAGACTTGGGCTGTGCTGCAGTCTCTCCAGAGGTGCCAAGCTGACTACCGGTACATCGAAGTGTTGAAGTGTTTGTACGAAAATGCCACCATGTCCGTCCGACTACAGGACCAGACCACGATGCCCATCCCACTGCAGCGGGGAGTCAGACAAGGAGACGTAATCTCTCCGAAGCTGTTCACCGCTGCATTGGAGGATGCCTTCAAGGTGCTGGACTGGAAAGGACGAGGCATCAATGTAAATGGCGAGTACATCACTCACCTTCGATTTGCCGACGATATAGTAGTTATGGCTGAGACCATGGAAGACCTCAGTGCTATGCTCGTTGACCTCAGCAGAGTTTCCGATCGAGTTGGTCTGAAAATGAACATGGACAAGACGAAGATCATGTCTAATGTCCATGTTGTGCCAACTCCAGTAATAATCGGAGACTCTGCGCTCGAAGTTGTTGACCATTATGTATACCTGGGACAAACAGTCCAGTTAGGTAGGTCCAACTTCGAGAAAGAGATCAATCGTCGAATCCGACTCGGCTGGGCAGCGTTCGGGAAGCTTCGCAGTGTCTTTTCGTCCAAATTACCGCAGTGTCTTAAGTCGAAAGTCTTCGACCAGTGTGTGTTGCCAGTGATGACTTATGGTTCCGAGACGTGGGCGCTTACGATGGGCCTCATAAGAAGGCTCAAGGTCACCCAGAGGGCAATGGAGAGGGCTATGCTCGGGGTTTCTCTGCGTGATAGAATCAGAAATGAGGATATCCGCAGTAGAACTAGGGTCACCGACATAGCCCGAAGAATTGCGAACCTTAAGTGGCAGTGGGCGGGGCACATTGCTCGCAGGACTGATGGCCGATGGGGCAAGAAAGTCCTGGAGTGGCGTCCGCGAACCGGTAGACGAGCTGTCGGTAGGCCTCCAACAAGATGGAGTGACGACCTTGTAAAGGTCGCGGGAACGCGGTGGATGCGAGTGGCACAGGACCGGTCTGAGTGGCGCGCCTTGGGGGAGGCCTATGTCCAGCAGTGGACGTCTATCGGCTGAAATGATGATGATGATGATGAAAACTCTTCCATTACTAACTGATTGACTGATGACAACACACTTGAATCCTGGCAATTTGCGCCCTAGGGAGTCGTAGTCTACTTTGCATTGTTTCGAGTTCTGTCCGTCACCTGCCCGCCGCCCTCTGGGTCTAACCTCGGAGTCACTTCCAACAATAAATCTAATTAAAATGACAGGGTACGGAGGTTGAAAATTTCTCTGCAAAACACTGTGTTATTCATAAAAATATGTTTAGAGTAAATAAGATAAAGGTTTATGGCGTCACTCTAAATTACATTAAGTTAATGTATCTTCCCATCAGCTCTCATTTGAATACCATCTGCTGGACAAAACGTACTGTATAAAAATAAAAAGGTACGGTCGTCTATCGCGTAAAAATCTCTGTGTGCAGTTTTAATGTTTACCGTGTCAACTTCCTAAATATGAACAAACTAGGTACCTACTAGGATCCTAACAATATTTTATGCACTAGCCTTAAAAACGTCATCTTCCATGTCGAACAATATACTTGTCTAGTCTAGTACATCCATGACTCTGCATTCACATAGAAGATACGTTCGCTCCAAATATCTCAAGAACGCCTCATGATTACATACATTACGCACGAGTGTGTAAACCTTTGTTTACAGCGTTTTGTGTAATTGCGTCCGTCAGTGGCAGGAATGAGCGACCTGCGAGTTCGAGGGTCCTTCTTTATTCATAGTCTTCATAGGGTTGTCAAGCTTTGAAGATTCATTGAATACACTAATAATCCTTTTTTCATTTAAATAAAGCATTATTTATTATAAGCTTCAAGATTTCTGTATTAAAATAGAGAAGGCTGCATCAATATACTTTTATGAAAATCCGTCAGAAAACTTTTCCCAGCTGATTTTAATTAGTCTAAAATAAATTGTAGAATTCGTTTATTATGTTTTTTTTTGTAAGAAATTATAAGATTTAGGTGTCCATGTGCCGCAGTGACCACTTACCATCAGGTGGCCTGTGTTTTAGAAAAGGTGGCAGCCCTACCCAAGCCCTACGAAGTGCCTTCACAACTCGTATAATGCGATTTATTTGTGTGGGCCATGCATTTTTGATTCGCGACACGGGGCCCTCCGTATCGCCCCGGACTTGTCTGATGACACTACCCCGTTTCTGGAATTCTCGCGTTCTTTTGTTTTTCAAGGACATAAAGAACAAAACACAAACGTTATTTGTGGGTGTTTTGTGTTTTTTCGGTGACTTGAAACAAAACTCAATCGTTTTGTATTTTTCACCGCAGTATGACTCGTCTACGGTAAGTACTAACTTATCACTACAACTTGAACATTAGTAATTTTGAAATTAACTATAGTAAACATCCTTTTTATTAATGAATAGTGGTGCCGCAATGTCAAAGTGGTAATGACCTCTTTGACATTATGGCACCTCTGAAAATTGTATTATATTTCATTTTAGTATTAAAAAAAGTCTCTATTCACAAAACCCCCGCTGTCTAAACACCGATAAATTCCACGTTAGTGAGAACATTATCCAAATTACAATTCCCCATTTAATAACATTTAAAACACTTAAAAACGCAAAGCTCTTGTAATAACTGTGGTCCCTTATGAATATTGAAGCTCCGAAACGCCATCTTGCTGTTGTTACAGCCGCAAATGTTGGACAGAGAGGGAAATGTTAATGTTTAATTTAGAATGTGAAGTTACGGATGTAGAGTAGCAGGTAACTTGTGGGTAATAAGTTAATAAAATGACCCACTTAGCACAAATAAACTACTTACCTATGCAAATAAAAACTAATACAATTTTTATGATCACCTTGTTTGCGAATGACGAATTTACCTACGCCCTCACAAAGTGATAAAAATATTGCTTATTGCTTATAAAAATATTGAACTATTGTAACGATAAGCTCCAAAGAAAAGGAATCCCCTATGCGTACTGACTCATACGCGAAGAGGTTTCCCTTTCTCAGCAGCTTACTGTACTTATTGTTAGGTGCCTATATCAAATAATAGTATATTTTGATGCAAGTGCGAAAAGTTTGTCATTTTATCACGAGTCCCTAGTTATGGGGCCTAGGGACGAGTGAAATGTCAATTTTGCACTTGTATGAAACTATTTTTTCAATACATTTGCGAAAAAAAGACAGACAGGACGAAGCTCAAAAATCTTTTCGCACTAGTGCGTAAAAACGACGTTACGCACGCTCACTAGCTGTCAAAAAAGGAAAAGCGCTCGTTCGGAAATGAAAAAACTTTTGGCACGCCAAACCGGTATCGAAATGTTTACTTTTTGAGTAACTGTATTAATAATGATTTCAATATATTTATTTCAATTGATTACAACTCATATTTGTTAGTATATCTTAAAAAGTAATGTGTTAGTATGTAAACTAATTAACTAGGGGCGTGTAATCCCCACAAGTGTTGCATGTAGGGGCAGTTTAATTTTGTAGTATTTAAAAAGAGGAAGATGAAGACTGGCAGTGTGGACGAGTCTCTTGGCCGAAGGCCTACACTGACTCGATATGTACAGTGCAAGGGCTTTTTTAAACGTGTATACCGCCAATCCATGTCACTGTATCTCGTTTTTAGTGAGCTCTTTCAAAGTATCAACATAATTTCAGCAAGCTCGTTCATTGTGAAACGTGTTAGTGTTGATATATTTTTAAAGGCTTTATGTAGTCACATAAATTACTTCACTCAGACTACAGTAAATGAGGTTGGTAGTGAGAATTTTCAACAATGTTCCGAAAAGAAAGTGTGTTTGTGTTGGCTTCATCACAACCACTGGACCGATTATAATGAAATTTGGTATTGAGATAGTTTGAGACTTTGTTAATAACATAAGTAGGTTAGATTTTATACTGATTGCCGATATAGAATCCTTATATGGATATAATTACCACATATTTGTATAAAGTATTTTTGCGCAACAAATCCTAAATTATGTACGCTAACAAAGTCGCGTGTAACAGCTAGTGTTCCACCATAACAGCCTATTACGTCCCACTGCTGGGCACAATTAAAAGCATTATATTTAGTAAGTGGGCATCCAGAATAGGCCCAAAAATGATGCGATCATCCACATAGCGTTACAAATGTTAATCTACTAATTCCACCAGATGGGCCCGTCATACGTTGGGGATGGTAAGTACCTATTTATTTCGTGTCGCAGAGAGGACAAATACTAATAAACTTGCGCGGCGACATCTGGTCGTAGCGTCACAAAGTATGTATATGGGTGATCGTAAAACATTGCCATATGCGTATGGCCATGCCACTTTATATGACTAAATGTAAATTGTTTCTTTGTTCCTTCCAAACCTTGAAAACGAAATTAAAAAGGACTTTGCTATTTAGTTTGGAGCGTCTATTTTAAATTTATTTTACGTCACCCTTGGCCGTAAAGCGGGATTTTCTGCCCGCTACGCGGAGAGAAAATTTCACTTCTTGGCCAAGGCAAGACGTAAAACTTTTGACAAACCACGGGCGGTAATTCGTAAAGCCCCAGATCGCATATTTATGGCCCTCACCTTCGGTTCGGGCTACAGAAACCTGCAATCTGGGACATTTACGAATTCACCACCCTAGGTCTGTAATGTACTATTAACGACTAGATTATGCTCGCGACTTTGTCCACGTGGAATTAGTCGTTTACCTATAATCTAAATCGGTCCAGCGGTTTAAGCGTGAATAGGTAACCGCGACAAAAAGACGTAAAAGCACGTTTCAAATTTCATGACAACAAGAAGCCAACATACGAGCGTCTTACTAAAACATCAAATACATTATATGAAGTGTACCAAAAGTACTTGCGATTTTATGACACGTATATAAAACCTCCAAACAAAGCTAGCGATCGCACACACGGCCATATTTTAGCGCCTATCGTAGCTAAATATAGGAAACAGCTTATCTATTCCACGTATACATATGCCACGGCCTGGCGTCGCTCCAAAACGGAAATTAGCCCCGCATAGGGTGTAAAAACCTCTGCCAATAGCCGGTGCCTGGAGATAAGGTATAAAATAATTTTGGGGGCGTATTATAAATGACTGGCGATACAAAGATGAATTCACCCACTACTAGGTACATGTTGGGTAAAGGTTTAAGTTACTAGTTGTTTTTAATACAACAAATACATATGTTATGTGTGTTATACAATTATGCCTCCGTTTCAACTTGGCCAAAAATGCTTTCGTATGTCCGGATGTCTGTTCTCCTCTACAGGTCACATTTTTCAACCGATCCTCGTGAAATTTTGTGACCAAGTTCCAAAATTATTTAGTTTATTTTTAGTGGACTCAGTTTGTGGACATTGTCCAAACAGGCGGAGCTATGCGGTTCAAAACATAAAAATATTGTTTTAAGCTAAGCAAAAATAGACTAGCGAGGTCTACAGCACTAAGAGACACTAATTTTAGGTTTCCGTCGGTATTTTTTGCAATATAAAGGAAACGACAGTTTTGTAACAGTTAAGCCATGCAGCTAAGTATAAAATGGCGGCTGCTTATAAAATCATAAAGGGTAATCCTGGTCGTTGGGCCGAGAAAGGGCCCTAGGGAGCACGTGATTTGGGTAACGAGCACATTTTTTGGGCAATCCAACAGACGAGGTTTACAACCTCACACACACACAAACGAATATGAGCTTAAATTATTCCTATTTAAGGTTCAGATTGTAGTCAAAGCTGTGGTCAAAGCCACTGGTAACTTAGGGAAAGGATTTAATCAATGAATACATAATATAATCTGCTAGTCTTTAGGGATACTTGTCGATGCTGAAAAGAAAATTAAATTAAAATTTGATAATTCTTTTCTTATAAAGGAGTGTGATGTGTGTGTAATGGCCTTGTTTCGTGACGTCTACAACATGTTGTCACACCTACTCTCGCAGCGTGACGGTCTTTCTAAGCTTCAGTATTCCTGTCTACACGCAATGCAAGACAAGCACCAACGTAAAGTGCGTCCGAGCATTGTACGCTGAAAACGATAATCGAAAAATCAATATCTAATCTTTAATCGAAAGTTCACGATGTCCTCTAGCTGAGAATACAAAACACAGAAAGACAGATGAATGAATAGGTATCTATCCTTGTCACACAGCCTGTCATGCCCTTCTCGCCACTTAATTTTTGGCAATATTCTTTCATACAATGCCACACGGCGGACACGGCCTATAAAAGCAGGATTTCGAACACAATTCGATTGAAGTGTCAATGTCTGCGCGCGAGGACGTCTGTACACTTGTAAATATGTGTGTACCAACTACGCGGGCCAATGATCCACTCTCCATCTCCATGGATGGAACAAATGACGGTAAGGGCGAGTTGGGCGCGAGTTGCGCGCCGGCTAATAGATTCAGGCGGGTGATTCCGTGGCCATTCTGTATGTAGTACTATTAAATATTCTGTGTCAATGCACAAATTCACCGATGCGGCGCCGGCGTGTTCTTAGATGTCTATGTTCGAACGAGGTCGCCCTCGACGCACGTGGGTATATCATTCAAATTGGTGATGTATACTGAAGAAAGGCCAAATTAAGAGTACATACATGAAAGTCGAAACCGACGCACTTGCTTGACTTGATGAATGTTGAGGAAGCGAGGGAGGCAGTGCTTGAGGCTAATGATATATGAAACGCTCGTTCGTCTGCATAAAGCCTTTAGTTTTGCGGTAGACAGTGTAAAATCATACAAAAGACGTAGCACGTAATATTCAGTTAAATTATTAGTCAAATAATAAACCAACCAAAAAATGTTAAGCAACATTATACACTATTTTGACATGAAAACAGCAAACGAATTGCCAATACAAACGAAAAAGCTTTTTGGATTAATATTATTCAAACAATATATTTATTTTTCAATTTTCCTCTGGTCTACGCCATACGTTTAAATCTCCACTTTTAATATTAATAATATGATATCCATATTTTATAATTACATACTTATAAAGTAAGAAATCCTTAAAATATAAATCATTTCCTTTGGGATCGTTTCGTAGTACGATAATCCTACTATAGACTCGTTTTCAAAATATCTACATTATCAGGAATTTAGAACTATACACTTAAGCATTATTTTATTTGTTTAAGAAATTATTGTTCTATAATTTACGCCTGGGGCTATATTAGGGACAGGGATATTCCCTATAGCATCGCTCACGCGTCACGGCGCTCAAGTTGAACTTTAAATCTAGCTGCTTAGAGTTCGGTTGCAACGCCGCAACGCGTGAGTGATCCTATAGGGAATCTCCCTGTCCCTATTTAAGACTTTGAATATAGCCACTGTATGTCTTAACGATAGGCACTCGAGTGCCGCAAGAGGCTGGACCTTGACCCTTTTCTGGACCCCGTTTCTTCTTCGAGGACCCTCCAAGTTCCTCTGCTTCGTTCAGGCCACTTCACATGCCCTCCTCATACCGACTTCCGAGACTCTTAAACTCTTAATGACTAATTCTTTTCAAGAATTTGAAAATTTTAAATGAAAAATAAAATAAAAATAGAAACCGACTTCAAAACACCGACAGGCGACAGCCTACAAAGTCGGTATCAAGTTCGCTATAAGATTGTCATCAGCCTTCGAAGTTTGAAGTCGGTTAATAATTTTTTTCGGCTACAGTTTCCAAACATGGGTACAATGGGACGTAAGTCTCACTGTAGTCTTTGAATTTGATGCCAAAATCATACACGTGCTAACAAATTTTGAGGAGTTCCCTCATTTTCTCATGGATTTCATCATGATAACTGAAACAAATTAAAATGGGACCAATCCGGAGACCACCTTTCGATTAAAAAAAGAATCATCGTAATCGGTTCACAATCGACGGAGCTATCGCGGAACATCAAAAAAAAAAAATGTTTCAAAACATACAATGCAATAGGTTTTTAGATAACTTAGTTTCTAAGGTTTATATACAATAAAGAGTTTTACATACATGTGGCGTGGGGCAATGAGGAAGACAGTTTTCCGACCGAACAGACTTTTATTTTTGAAAAACACGAATAAAAAAATGAAAATAGTACATAGAGGTTACAGCAAGCGACCATCAAGTAAGGGCTCCCGTCTCAATCTCCCCGATCCATTCGTCCGTCCTGTTCATTCCATCCGGTCACTCACTCTCCGCTCTTCGTTCATTCATCAAGTCGTTTGCTCCTCAGCTGTCCGTCACACATTCGTTCCTACAGTCGGCCTTCCTGTACGTATGACTGACCCCAGGCATCCCTTACATCGTGGTGGGTCACAGTCCACAGATACATCACCTTTCATACTTATAATGGAACTAACAAATCGTCTCTCTCATACAATAAAGTAAGTTATACATCAAAAAATCAAAGTAAAGTATAGCCAACACAACTTAAGTAGGACATCTTACAGCTATACACGTTTACAGCATGAGCAAATGTTAAGTATAATTCCTTATCAGTCTAATCAGTCAACATAACATCTTAAAATAGAAAATAAAATAAAAACAATCCATCAAGTAACAGTTGTTCAGTAAGGCAGTCGGCACAACATTGGCAACATGAAATGAAATTATTACCTCAAGTGTGGTGCAGAGGTCACTGACCCGTCGGCCACGGCTTCATGTTATCAGCTGACGTCGATGTGCGCGCTGGCCCTTCTGACGTGCAATCGAGCTTCTCGACTTCATAGCGGTCTTTTCCTCGAACCGCGACGACTCGGTATGGCCCGAAAAACTTAGGCTTCAGCTTCAAGCAATTACCGAACTGCGTCCTGAGTATGGCGACTTTGTCTCCGACCTGGTAAAGCGTACTCGCCTTGCGCTTCCTGTTGTAAGTGAGTCGATTTTCTTGCTGAATTTTCAGGATTTGAGCCTTTGCCTCGGCTCGCAGCTGTTCTCGACTTTCCACATAGGCATCTCGGTCCTCCTGTAATAAGAGTTCATATATTTCTATGTCCTCACGATTTCTCATTTTCGTGCCAATCATCAGCTCAAACGGCGTTGTAGCTATGCTTCTCTGATAAGTGCTGTTGAGGGCCGTCTGCACTCTCGTCACGTGCTTGTACCACATTCCTGGCTCCTCGATGCACAATTTCGTCAGTATAGCGACAATCGTCCTGTGGATCCGCTCCACTTGCCCATTCCCTCGAGGGACTCCAGTGGTAACAAGTGTGTGCTGTATGTTCTCTGTGGCACAATATTCTTTAAAGTCGTTGCTTGTGAAGGCAGCTCCTCGGTCGGTTATGATTCTGTCAGGATTTCCAAATAACTGCTGATGCAGTCTCATTTTATCGAGAGTCTCCTTGGCCGTCGTGCCTTTCGTGGGGTACACCCATACGAATTTTGTAAATGCGTCAACTATCGTCATTATGTAATTATACTGCTTCTTCGTCTCGCAGAGGGGTCCTATGTGATCGCAGTGCAGCGTATGCAATGGGACTGTCCCTTTATCAATACAGTGAAGAAATCCTTCTTGCTTTCCCGCCTTCTTGGTTGCCAGTAGACATGGTACACATGTCACAAGAAACTCGTCTATTTTTCTTAGTAAATCTTTGATATGGTAATCTTTGTTTATCATTTCTATCATCTTCTTTTTCCCAAAGTGACCAGTTGCATGAACTTTTCTCAAAATGTCCATTTCTAGTCCATTTGGTATGACTAATTGTAGTCCCTTGTACAGCACGTCATTCTGCATGCAGTAGTCCTGATAAGGTTTCTCTTTCAGAATATCCCTAATAGCTGTCAAGCCACCATCTAGCTCCTGAGCCGTCTTTATTTTCTCATGAAGTTCTCTCGTGACGACTGCGACATACGGCGATCTGCTTAGCGCGTCCACGTGTCTCATCTGTGAGCCACTTCGGTGCTCGACTTCATAGTCATATTCTTGTAAGCACAAGGCCCATCTCGCCACGCGTGTCGTCAAATCCTTTTTCCTGAGCGTCATCTCAAAAGCTTGGCAGTCTGTGACAATCTTGAATTTGATACCATACAAATATGGTCGGAATTTCTTTATACCTTCGATAACAGCTAATGCTTCGAGCTCATAGCTTGAATATTTTCTCTCTGCATCATTTGTCTTCTTACTCATGTAGTATACAGGATGAAGCTGTCCGTCTTCGGGGCATCGCTGTAGCAATATTGCTGCCAGTGCCAACGCTGATGCGTCTGTGTGGAGCTCTGTGTACAAACATGGGTTGAAGATCCTCAGTACAGGAGTACTCGCTAGCCTTTTTTTCAGCTCCTGAAATGCTACTCTTTGAGGCTCTTCAAATACAAATGCAACATCTTTCTTCAAGAGCTCCGTCAGCGGTCTCGCAATCAGTGCAAAGTTCTGTATGAACTTCCTGAAGTAGGATGTTAACCCGACAAAGGCTTGAAGTTGCTTCAGATTATTGGGCTGTGGAAATCTCACCACGGCGTCCGTTTTCTCTGGTGAGGGTTTCACTGTACCATTCTCAACAACATCTCCAAGGTATTCCACTCTTCTTTGGACTAACTGCGACTTCTTCCAGTTTACTTCTAGTCCGTACTCAGATGCTCGCTGAAGTACTGCCTTTAGCCGCTCAACGGCTTGGTTCTCGTCCTCTGAAAGTATTATCAGATCGTCGATAAATACCAAAACATAACGACTTTCTATAAAATCTCTGAAAATGGCATTTATGAAACGTGTAAATACTTTTGGGCAAATCGACAGACCGAAAGGTGCTTTCAAAAATTCGTAGTGCCCATTATGAGTCACAAAAGCAGTATATTTCACCGATTCCTCATGAACTGCTAAATGAAAATAACCATTCCTTAGGTCTAGTGTACTAAAGAATCTCGACGTCACCAGCTTATCTATCTGATCTTGTATGATCGGCAGGGGATACTCATCCTTAATTATTTTCTTGTTCAGTGGTCGATAATCTACACAGATTCTGATACTTCCGTCTTTCTTCTTTATAAGCACCAATGGACTAGCATATTCAGAAAAACTTACCCGAACAATTCCTTCTTCTAGCCATTGCTTCACTTGTCGTTCGACTTCCAACTGTTCCGTCACAGCCAGTCGCCGCGGTCGCTGAGCCACCGGTATGTCGTCCTTGAGCGCAATTCTCAATTGCACTGGAGCCTCGCGCGTCTTCTGCGGCTTGTACGTCTCCACAAGCTGCTCCACGTCCTGTCGCAACTTCGGATTGCTGATATAACCTACAACATCAGAAACACACACACCACACCTAAGGTTATTGAGCCAACTGTCGCGAGACTTCAACAAAAGTACGCGACTGCCTTCCATAACAAAAGTTACATTTTTGAGAAACTCCTGTCCTAAAATTATAGAAAAAGGCATAACGTCTCTAGGCACTATGTGTAACACGATGTTTTCGTACCGTTGTTCGTCAATCTCAATGTTCGCCGTGACATAACCTAACGAACACACTTTCGAAGAACCGAGCCCCGTCAACGAAATCTCGTTCCGCACGTACTCCGGCGCATTTAGCGATAAGTAGCAGTCCATCGTAATGAGATTAATGTCACTACCGGAATCAATCAACGCACACACACTTTTCCCGAAAATACGCACTGATTTCATCGGTTTGCTCGCATTGTTCTCTGAAGATACGCCATCTTCCTTGTTTACATTCATCCCCGTCGCCGCCATGTTGAATGAATGAGACGAACATCGATGACAGCCCTGACTGTCAGTGTCAACTAACTTCACTCCGCTCCTTCCATTCGCGTCCAGTTTGTTCGCCGTGAAGTTTTCCGTCACTTCCGAATCATTCACTCCTTCCTGCTGTTGAATGCACATCTGCTTCGCCAAACCGCCATTTTGTTTGGGATGATGAAATTGATGTACTTGCGACTTTTGCTTCTGATTTTGTGTTCCCGACGTCGATGGTGATGCGCATTGCGGCGAGATATGCCCAAACTCGTTGCATCGGAAGCACTTTAGCCCTCTTTGCTTGTTAGGACACTCGCTAGATAGATGGTTATTCTCACCGCAATTAAAGCACTTCTTCCTAGCGCTGTTCTCTGCACATCTCGGCTTATTACTTCTCGAATCGGCCTGAGAAGCAGGTTTCATTTTTTCCTTCATGTACTCATATATCTTGAGCTTCTCCTTAAGTTCAGCATACGTCGTCACGCCGTACAGCAGCATTTTATTTGTCTCGTGGTCACGAATGCCTTCCACAATGTATTTTATTGCCACATAATCGGGCATTTTACCTCTTTTCCCCAACTCCTTCATTATCAGCATGTAGTCCAAACATGACTCATCGGTTTTCTTCGTTCTCGAACTCATCAACTCATGAATCACCTTCACGTCGATGGTGTCTGGAAATTCCTTGAGAAGGTTCGTCTTCAACTCGTCCCACGTCTTGTACGTTCGTTCAGCGCGTAACCAGAGCTCTGCAGTACCTGCAAGTGACCGCCTCGCCATCAGCAGTTTCTGCGTAGGACTCCACTCGAACACCTCCGCGTTGTCGTCAATGTCTTGGACCCATCGAGCCGCAGGATACGTCTTATCCTGGCCTGTGAATTTAGGAATCAGACCTTCGGTTAAGTGCAACGTAGCACCGCCGCCGCCTCGCGCCGCCGTGGCCTGCCCAAATTCCACATCGTCGTCACTCTGCCGGCTGGAGCGTCTGGAACCCTTCGTCATCGTCGTCGTCTTACCGCTTGCACGCTCGTCTGCGTAAAGTAAACCTCGTACGTCGTTGTTTCCTCCGAAACCACGCCGCCTCGTCGTCGTCGTCAAAGTCGTCGTGACGAATCCACTCGTACTCTTGCAATCTCGGCCGAGCCCCCAAAACTGTGGCGTGGGGCAATGAGGAAGACAGTTTTCCGACCGAACAGACTTTTATTTTTGAAAAACACGAATAAAAAAATGAAAATAGTACATAGAGGTTACAGCAAGCGACCATCAAGTAAGGGCTCCCGTCTCAATCTCCCCGATCCATTCGTCCGTCCTGTTCATTCCATCCGGTCACTCACTCTCCGCTCTTCGTTCATTCATCAAGTCGTTTGCTCCTCAGCTGTCCGTCACACATTCGTTCCTACATACATACATATACAATAAAATTCATATAATTACTACAACAAACGTAGTGAAGTGGAAAAGTTCCAAATGCACGTTGAAACGACGACGCAATGAACGCCGAAATTACAAACGGAAAAAGTAACAACTTTTTCTGAAACTTGTAACTTTTCATGACTTTGCAAAAGTTAATGTATATTCAAGTTATACTTAACTAAAGTAAGTATAATGTACAATTTAAAAAAAAAAACTGTGCCGTATTGTAGAATTTGGATAGAGAATAAAATGTTTAAAGTGTCGCCCACTAAAGAACGTTTATATTTTCCGGGCCGTACCTAACCTGCTGTTCCATTCTCTTTACATAAAAAAATCAGAATAGATATCCTCAGGTCCTTACGTCGCGGTAAAAGCGCACGTGTGTGTATTAATAATGCAGCTCATTGCTTCGCCTGCGCTCATCACGCTTTCAGCGTATTTCACAGGATCAGCCTTTTTATTTTTATTCGCACTCATAACTAGGGATGTGCTTCCGCGTTGCATCCGTGTGCTAAAGACCTTATTCGTGAGAAATGAAACCGGTATTAGGTCTTTCTTGTACCCTTTTTTTTCAATTTGAATTCGGAAGAAAACATCTAATGAGAAAGAAGTCTTTTTTTAACATATGGATTAAAAAACAACTCTGAATGTCTGTCAAATTAGGTATGCTTAAACTGGTTTAGCAGCTAGATGAAATTTGGTATGGATAGCTTGACGCCGTGAAAAAGACATGAGGTTTAAAGGCTTAAAGGGGGTGAAAAAGGGTTAGAGGTTTTAAATTAGTATGAAATTAGTGTAACTACGTATAGTGAGATTATATTCTGCAACATTAGTAGAAATTTCAATGTTCGTGTTTATAGCTAGTAACTTTTAGTAGGTAAATTAGTAGGTAGGTTAGTAAATTTTAGGCTTAGTATTTTACAACAACTCTCACTCGATGAGTTTCGGCGGCTATTTTTGTATCTTTAGTAAGGTATAACTAGGCCTTAAATAACTTCAATCAATCAAGTATCAATCAAGTAATTTATTGCATGGTCATGTGTTACAATGGTCTTATAAAATATATTACAGTTCATCATGCCCTACCTCCGAGAGGTGTACAATATTTTGGTTGCTTACAAATTAAATAGAAATTTTACATGTAGATATGTAAAATGTCAAGTTAAATGTCACTTTTTAAACTACTACTTATCTAGAGGTATGCTATTCAAGTTTCGAGTATAATTTGATTATGAAGTAATTGATCTTAACCATTGGCAATTTGTGGCAATTTGGATCTAAGCCATTCTTCAGCTCCAGCAGAACAAAGTACATAAGTAATTGTATTCTTTTGCAGACTATAATCATGCCATTTTGAACATAACACCCATTTCAAAACAAATTAAATTCACCTCAAATAACATCTAAACTTTTTAATTACACAAATAGATTCAGTGAAATAAGAATGAAGTTTAATTACTAAAATCGGTTCTGCTTGATTAGAATCTAGAGATGCGACCGATATCACGGATTCAATAAAAAGTAAGGGCTCCGGCCGCGTTTGTCTGTTCGCTAAGATTAAAAAACTACTGAACGGATTTTCATGCGGTTTTCACCAACAGATATAATTGTTGAAGGTTTAGGTGTATAATTTGTTGTTTTGTTGGTTCTAAATAGTTTAAGTGCTTTGAGTAGTAGACATGAAATAATTTTATTATAAGAATTCAAGGTTTTCTTGGCTCGACAGATTAGCATGTCTGAGTGGCAAGGATATTAAATTAGACCTACTTATCTTTTGGACTTGTAAATGGAATTGAATTTTATTATATCGTGACTTTGAACAAGTAATTGAATAAGCTATTTTATGAGACAGAGAATGGTGAGACGGTCGAGTACTATAATGTGAAAGTGTGTCTGGGTTGGCTTTCTAGCTCCATCGGGAATGCTTAGTTTGGCTCTAAGTTTTGACCTCTAAGTTTACTTATGTGTGAAATTCAATTTGAATTAACAACTGAGCTTTTTGGTGAAGGAAAACAACGTGAGGAGACCTGCGCGCATCTGCGAAGTCAAAGATGTGTGTGAAGTCCCCAATCCGCACTGGACCCGCGTGGGGACTATAGCCCAAACCATCTCGTGATGAGAGGAGGCCTGTGCCCAGCAGTGGGACGCAAATAGGCTGTAGTAGTAGTAGTATTGGGATAATAAACAGTGACACACACATTATAGGGATTACAAGTATTACAACTAAACTTAACATTAAAGAAAGAAGTAGTAAGTATAAAACCAGCGACATTATCCACAAAGAGTTTAAACAGTATTGTTAAAAGTTAGCGCAGATGTCATGGAATATAAAATGTACTAAAATAATATTTTAAAATGAGGTAAAAGGATGCTTATCTAACCAAGTGTTACATATAAAAGCCATTAACTTTCTAGAAGTAAATAATTTATGTATACTTATTCGAATTATAGTCTATCAAATTCTATCAATCAATATTTTATTTCGGTTATCGCGTTCCCGCGGGAACTATGCGTTTTTCCGGGATAAAATGTAGCCTATGTCGTATCTCGGGACTCCAACTATCTCCATGCCAAATTTTAGCTAAATCGGTCCAGCGGTTGAAGCGTGGAGCGTAAGTATGTATGTTGCGAATGAAAGTTTGTCATCCGGAAATCTTGGAAATCACGACTACCACCTATTATATTTTTAAATTATTTTGTATTGTAAATGATCCTTTACTTTTTTTACATAATTTATTTATGCCTAGACTTATTATACATAAGTTTTTAATCGTTCACCTCCATACTTCCATACTAATGTTATAAATGTGGAAGTGTGTTTGTTTCTTTGTTTGTCCTTCTTTCACGTCGCAACGACTGGACCGATTTGATTGAAATTTGGTATGGAGATAGTTTGAGACCCCTCGAATAACAAAGATTCTTTCACCCCGATATTTCAAAGGAACGGGTTTTCCACAGGTCAGACCATAACTAAATTCTATAATTATAACCATCTATATGTATAGTATCATCGGGTACATACATTCTAAGTCTACGCGGGACGAAGTCCGCGGTAAAAGTCTAGTTGATAAACGGCACTCTTTAAGTTATCGCCGATCCGACTTTCGCCGACGGAACTTGGCCGAATTTTCCCCGCACTACCTACCACCCTTCGCGTAACGTTTACGGGCGTCGTTTATTTACAAACTAGTTCCTTTTGTTTTATTGAGACGATGAATATTAAGACGAATTCGGCGAAGATTTTGTATTTAAGTTGGAAGTAAACATGACTCTTTGACTCTCTAGTAAATATCAGTGTTTACTTACTTGAATTAACATTGGGTGTTTTCCTAGAACGCGTCTTATGTAAAACGTTCGATACGTTTGACTTAGGGTGGGTTGATTTGATTCAACCCGTTCGTTAACCAAGCAGCGCTCGTTAAATAATTATGTTACTATGGGATAGAATGACGTTTGTATGGAATGACAGCTCGGCGACAGTCAATCACCCTTTGATTAATGCATAGTTGACGGACTTCTGGTCGTTAAATATGGCCGCCGAGCTGTCATTCCATACAGAAACGTCATTTTGTCCCATAGTAAAATATATAACTTTAACGGACGGTTTGAATCAACTCACCCTTAGGGTAGTTGATTCAAGTACAGTTGACGGACTCCTGGTCGTTAAATATGGTCGCCGATTTGTGATTCCATACAAAATAGTACATTTTGATGCAAGTGCGAAAATGACAATTTCGCACGTGTATCAAACGACATTTTTTAATACATTTGCGGAAAAAAAGAATAAAGAAATAAATGAACAGGATGAAGCTCAAAAAACTTTACACACTAGTTCGTAATAAATCACTTTATACACGCTCACTAGCTGTCAAAAAACAAAAAGCGCTTCGGAAATGATAAACTTTTGGCACGTTAAACAGGTATCGAAATGTTTACTTTTTGAGCAATGTATTAAAAACATCATCTTGACACATAGTAAAATATTTAAGTTTAACGAACGGTTTGAATCAACTGGCCCTAAGTGACTTATTTTATCTGTCAGAGGTTTTAAGAAATAAATAAGCTAATGGTTATGTAATAGTTAAGTGATTTTGTTATTTATATTTCAGATTCGTCATATAGGTAATGGATATCTTGAAATTCTTTTCTTTTCTCAGAGAAAGTGACCGTATTAAAACAATACAAGAAGCAAAAAGTGTTGTGCGTTAAAAGTAAATAAAATGGGTGATTAAATTTCTGTTAAAACAATCTCAGTGTTAACTGTAAAACTTATTTAACTTGTTGTGTGAAAAATATTCAAACTACAAAACCAGAGACAGTTCGATAGCAACGTAACCTGGCAGCAGACAAAATTGACTTTTTTGAATTCGAAAACATTCTCCTCACTTTGTGCTACTGTCGTTCCAATTTCAAATATCGGGATCGAAAACAGCCAGCAGCTTTGACGGAAAAACGCCTCTACCGATATTCAATTACTTGATTCGTCGCAAATGATAAGACGTCTGTAATTCCCGTCTCCAATTACTATAATAGCCTTCTTTCAGTCCTGTTAGATTTGGAGGGATTTCTTTATCGCATTCAGGTTTTTGCCTCGGGGACGGAGATGGAGATCTCGAGTTCGCGGAAACGTTGCACTGTCAAACTGTCCCGGTTCCTATATCCACGAAACGCCTCGTTTTGCCTACGGACGGTTGATTTTTGACATTTGTTCCATAGAGAATCTGCCAAATTTTAACCGTCCGTAGGCAAAACGAGGCGTTACGTGGATATAGGAACCGGCCCTATATGAACTGACGTACTGCGATTTGTCACAGAGAAGACGCTCTGGCTAAAGTGACGAAATATTCACTGATAGGGTGTGTCATGTATTTTTGTAATTATTAACCAGATCCACGTTTTCAAGCTACTAAATAATTTTTTCACTTCTCATGCTCTTAAAATGTTACTTTAGTCTCTGCACATCGGGACTAAAGCTCTTTTTTAGTCTCTAGGGACTAAAGTAATTTTTTTTTAATTTACATTGGAAACCCGCCTAAACAGCCAACCACAGAGTTTGTGAAAGGAGGATTATCCCCATTTTCAGTGAACCTAGACAATTTCTAGGGCGTGAAAAAACGATTTAATTTCGTGAAACACGATTTAATGATTACGAATACCTATGAATCTTGTTTTATTTAAAGTGAATTCATTTAATAATGCATGACCCAATTAGTTTTAAAATATATTAATAGTTTTCAAGTTTGAATCTGTTGGCTAAATATCATTCAAAACGTCACGTGATAAAAAACAGGTCAAGTCCGGGTTGGACTCGCGCACCGAGGGTTCCGTACATACAAACTTGATGATGCAAATTTAACAATACAAACTTATTATTTGCGGTTGGTGAAGTAGACACGGCTACTGCGCCAACCGCAAATGATAAGTTTGTATTAGTAAACGTCTTTTTTTGGACCAAAATATATAATATTTACGGTTATCAGATTTATTCCTGTATGTGTTCTGTAGGACCTTGCTTCTGGCCAAATTTCATGATTCTAGGTCATCGGGAAGTAGCCGGTTATCTACTTTGTTATAATAAATATCGTAATTTTGTATGGAACTTCGTTTTTTTTCCTCGCATTCGAAGTGAAAAGCAGAGTGTTTAACGCGTGACTAAACAACCATAATGACACTCGAACTATAGCCACCCTCGCTCTGCTCGGGTGGCTAAACATCTCGTGTCATAATGGCTTGTTTTAGTCCCTTGATAAACAATCTACTATTGGCATTCTATTAATAAAGTACCTGATTTTTTCTTTCATTTGAAAAGAAATTCATGTGTATAAATTGGGAACGTTTTTCTCATTCATGAATGTTAGAAATGGTTGCTTATGGAAAAACGCAATTATTTTGAATGCTCACTTGTGATATTCAGAAAGATACGTAAGTAAGTACTAGGTAATCACTCCAATTTCGCCCTTTTCCTCACTACTTATAACATGTACACTGTACATACACGTGTATACCTGTGTAATGATTGAATGCGTTTTTGAGGTTGCCAAAAGTGATGCTCGGTTGATCGGATGCACAGAATATTTAATAGAACGGAATGGCCACGGATGACCTGAATCTAGCCGGCGCGCGACTCGTGCCCAACTCGCCCTTACCGTCATTTTTTTCATCCGGAGATGGAGAGTGGGTCATTGGCCCGCGTAGTGGTAGGTACACACACATTTACAACTCGCACGCAAACATTGACACTTCATTCGAATTGTGTTCGAAATCGTGCTTTTATAGGGCGTGTCCTTCCTGTGTCGGATGTCAGCGGCCATTTTGTTGATTGAGTTTCCCGAGATCCGTTCGAAGAATCCAAGCCTCACTGAAAGTTTGGATAAAGTTGCAATCGATAATAGGTCCGACCAAACGGCTATAATTCAATACCTAAGGTGTTAGAAATTGTGTACCATTTTCCGAATTTGCATTCGAAAATTACTGAATTGGAAAACGGGATTTTTCTTTTTATTTAATCCTGAACGGAATATTTCACGTATTAAATTTATTTAAAATATTGCATTCCTTCACTTGGTAGAACATAAGCACAATCTGTAAAATATATGTAACAACTTCTGACATACTGTGTTCTTGCTATAAATAACTTTGAATTTGACTTTGACTTGACTTCATTTACAATATCGCTGTATTCATAGTACCTACGTGATGACACTGTGAAAATGTAGTCACATTTTTTGAATTTTATTTCAAAAAGAAAAATAGTTAAAATTGTTTTGATATCGTAAGCCTAAATTTTGGAATTACCAAAAGGCTGGAAATTTCCTTCGGTAGGTGCAGACCTCTCCTTTTTATAATACTTAAATTAGTAATATAGATAAAATTTTATAAATAGGTTAAAAGTTTACTAGGGACACCACATTTTTATCGTATTTCTTTCAATTGCAAAATCCTACTGGAGGCTATGTATTCTCCATTTTATTTATCTCTAAATGTAGTAAAAGCTTCACTACCCTTATTTAATAGTAAAGAAAGCTTTTAAAGTAAAGTACGATTGTGAGTCCCACTTTCTGGACTCAATAGGCCCGTGCCTGTGGACTAATCTAATCACATTACCTTCCTTTGCAGGCAATAGGACTAACGTGGGTCATTCAAATCCGGCTCGAAGGACCATTTCGTTTTGCGTGTAGGAAAATCCATACGTCTATACTTAATATTATTAATGTGAAAGTGTGTTGGTATGTTCTTCCTTTACCGAGATAGTTTGAGACCCTTGAAATAGCATAGGATACTTCTATCCCAATATTTCTACGGGAATATGGGTTTTCCGCGGGTCAAACCAGTCTTTTAATACTTCTATAACTAAAACCATTTATAATTATTATATGTAGTATCATCAGAGACGCTAATTGTAAGTCTACGCGGGACGAAGTCGCGGGTACTGCTAGAATTCTTAGATATTTGAATTTATCACGGCGGACACGGCCTATAAAAATACGATTTCGATTACAATTCGAATGAAGTGTTAATGTTTGCGTGCGAGGTCGTCGGTACACTTGTAAATGTGTGTATACCACTACGGGGGCCAACGATTCACTCACCATCTCCGGATGAAACTAGAATCAGGCGGGTGATTCCGTGGCTTTTCTGTGGGGTTACAGCCAGGTTAGGTTTTACCACATCCACTAATGGACACAGAAGTCATAACGATCGGTCCGAGATAGGTTCCTACAGTCCTCGCGGGTCCAGTTTGAATCGGTAGCTAAAAATGTATATGCATTGCTTTCCAGATGCTTGCAGGTCGCCTTACAATGTTTTTGTTCAACGGAAAGCGTGATACGATACGAAAAAAGATTTCATCAACTTTTATATCATATATTTTATTAATTTCGTTATACGAATTATTAATTAAGTACTCAAGCTAAACTAAACAAGCAAAGCATTATAAAAATCTACTATGACTTAATAATGTTTTAATGGAAACATTAGCACACGTGTGCACAGCCTTATGTTACGTCGGTGTAGCCGTATTGAAAAATATATTGCCAAAGTTCTGGCAACCCCCGTGAGTTAGGACCGCCCCTTTAGTTTACTTACCCTGGCATTCTGTTCAAAGTAAATAAAGTATTTGGTAGTTTTTGATAGTTTTACTGTTAACATAATGTATAGTTATTGCTAAAGTCGGTTTTGATGTAAAACTTTGATGGTAAGGTAAACTTTACCAATTTGATTTTCTACTGGCAATCATGCTATTGAATACCAACCAAGAGCAAAGTATACCTAATAGGTACCATCGTACCAGTAGCGACACGCTTCGCCCCGCACCAACAAAAGTTACCTCACCCCGCCCGCGGCGAAGGTGCGCGGCTTACCATAGCAAAACCGGTCGGAATGTGCACTGTCGCACACACGCGCACGTACGTATTTGTACAAGATAATATAGCACGACACAACTTAGAAGGCGCGTGGCAAAATACTTAAGCCGTTGACGCAGAGCCTATAATAGCCTAATCCACGCGCCTTCTAAGTTGAGTAAACCTGTAATTATTTTGGTGTGCAGATTACGTTCAGCTTGTATAGTGTCGTGTGTGTGCCAGGAGTGTGAAGCAGTGTTTACTTATTTAGACGAGAAAACTTAACTTAGTGTCACGACTACGTGGTCAAATTTTTTGGATAGGAACTTGGGCGTCTTTTTTTAAACTTTTTTTTATTACGAATGGGCTTGCGTTTGACCCTAATCACACCTGACCTGATGGAAAGTATTGATAGGGTGTAAGGTGGAACACGCTTACCCAGAAGATGCCTATTCACTCTAGACTTGAATACATCAAGATTATAGGAACTGGGAAACACTGTCATGAGGGTCGCGGTCATTTGGTGGATGCGAGTGGCTTAAGACCGGTCTGAGCCGCGCGCCTTGTGAGATGCCTCCCATCAGTACGTCTTTAGGCTAAAGTAATGATGATGATGATTAGGATCCTATAGGACCGAGTTTCCCCGCGGGTAACGCCGCGGTGTACTACTAGTACACCCATATATTGAACGCCTGAAACACGTGAACCGCAAACTGGAAGTTATCCGACTTGATCTAACTTGTTCTTCCGGACTTACGTATTCAGAGGATATTGAATCGAATATGCTATGTGCGGATATAATGGAACCTTAACATCAAAGATGTTGTATCAACTTCTTACACTAGGTGTTAACTCGCTCCGAGCGCGTTAAAACGTATGTTCGTCTCTGGCCTTTATTTTTACCTCAAACTATAAGACAGATATTGACAAACTGACAGCGTGACCCCACTACGGCGAAGCCAAAAAAGGATTATGATTTCAGCACTCCATTTATAAATAGGACCGGCGACCGAGCTTCGCTCGGGTGAAACTAGCTAAAACCGAGTTTTCTCAGACCTACATAGATCGAATTGTCGCCCCCGTAAACCCCTACATTCCAAATTTCGTCCGAATCCGTTGGAGCCGTTTCTGAGATCATCGCTTGAATAAATAAAGAAATAAATAAACAGAGAAATATATAAGATTAGCGTGTTTAAAGATTAGTTGTATCCACCTTAGCGCTAAATCTACAGAGAGAGATTTTGAAGACATGGAACTTTTCCGAAACACGATGGTACCCCGTGGGAATATTGCCACTTTCTTTTCTGACGAAGAAGTAAACTGAACGTATTTATGATGAGTATATCTACTCGTATCTTCCCATGCTCGAATGACGGGTATAAAAAAAGTGAACATAAAACTGGATGGCATCCCCTTTAGCGACAGTTTTGATTTAATAGATGGACGACCAACTAGATTCGTTTTGTTGACAGTAACCGTACCATCGTTACAAAAGAATCTTTCTTGTTGAGCTCGTAACACGTATTTAACTATTTATTTTTGTTAAGCGAGAAACATTGTAGAGATAAAAATATAGGTTAACTAGTTTGGCTTCCTAGCTAAACTGGTAATCATGCTAAAGTATGAGAGTAGCTAACGACTTCAGCACATATTTTAGATATAATATAAGTACTCTCGTACAAGCAGATTATATTAGTTGATGATGATGGGAATTATGACGACGACCAGATTATGAATTCTACTGATTCTACTTCAATGACACACAGTATACTTAAGTTGTCTGTGCAAATTATTTCTTTTCCTTTTTGTTTTTACATGTTTGTTCCTTTGTTTCTTTTTTTAAATTTTGGGTGTCATATGTGGTATGAATATTTTTTTTTTCTTCTTATTCTTCTTCAATGCGCACTCTATGTAAGTCACAGGATGAAATGCCTTGATGCTGAAAACGGGTCGCAAAATATGACATAAATTCGATCGTTCATATGTATTTTACTTATCTAGGTAGGTACTTTATTGATGCTTTACGTTCCACCGGTAGTATAGCTAACTTGTATTTTTTAATTGTTTCAGGTACATTTTCGCGGTATTTGAAATACTTGCACTCATTTTCGGAGGTTAATATTTTACGAGTTACACCGGATAAGGAAGGACCGGTGATGTTTTAAATTTAGTAGCACTAGCAATGTTACTTATGACTATAGCGGTTTATATAATCGTGTCTACATATCGCCCCCCGAAAGAAATAATGGTTACAGCTGCCTATGAACATTTGCAACACCATTATTCGTGTATTTTAGTTTTACACTCTATTTTCTTGCTAAAAGTTTTCAGCTGACCTCTTAACTACTGTAGTATAAAATTTGTTGGTTGGTTGGTTGGCAAACGAACACACGGGCCACCTGATGGGAAGGGTCTCTGTGAGCCATGGACACCTAAATATTATGATTTCTTATTAAGAAACCATAAGATCTTGAATGCGTTCTTTCGTGCGTGCAGTTTTCGGTCCCGAAAAACACCTAAGTTTGATGACAAGCCTGTTAACATGAACTGAGGGGTGGAACCCAACTTTCTTGGTAGATTGCCGAGATGAAACGCAATCTGCTTTATCTATGTCTAAGTCTCCACCCTACTAACCCAATTTTAGAATTCCTTGAATTAATAAGACTCTCAGAAACACGACTAGAAATTATTTTCTGAAATTAATTTAATATTCCAAGTATTTTTATCTGCTAGTCCCTTTATACAAGAAACTTTTAGCTAGCCTAGTATTTTTCCTAGTAGTTAAGATCTTAAAGTCTGAGCTCTAAAATCGGTTCTCCGAATTCCTTCCACTTTTGTTTTTACTAGGAATAATATTGTGAATACCATAGATAACAATGAGGTCAAAATATGTAGATTATTCTTTATACATCATCTTATTTGATTTCCATATAAAACAATTTCTTACCTTGTTTACTACTACTACAACAGCCTATTTACGGCCCACTGCTGGGCACAGGCCTCCTCTCATCACGAGAGGGTTGGGCTATAGTCCCCACGCGGGCCCAGTGCGGATTGGGAACTTCACACACATCCTTGAATTACTTCGCAGATGCGTGCAGGTTTCCTCGCGATGTTTTCCTTCACCGAAAAGCGCAGCTTACCTTGTTTGTTACTTACCAATTAATATTGGCCTAAATTCGCTTCGAAGTAAAACGTCGCCAATTTGACGAAAACATTTAGCAGCGCTAGAGAGTTTTATGTCGACAGAATAAAAGAAACGTTAAGTATTAAGACATTTATAATAAAGACATAAAATAGTGCCGCTCGTAAAGCTATTTGGCGTCAGATATGAGTTACGACTCAGATTTACAAGTTCATCCGAGTTAAATAAACGCGATCCCATTGGCTGCTCGGAAGCGAGATTGTACTGAAGTTGTGAACGATTGAAGTTGCCTTTTGCGACAGTTGGGGAACAGTGCAATTGTGAAACTAATTTGTTGGTTTGGTGCTACGTCTAATATATTAGCGAAATCATAAATTAGGGGGACGTTGAAAACTTTCTATATGTGTGTAAGGGTAAATTAGCTGCATGTTTCCATGTTTTGTTTTTACATTATGATCCAGCTATCTATCCACCGCGGCTTCAAAAAGTAACCTCATTTTCATAAAGTCGTTTAAAAATAAATGATGTCACAAAATCAAAAGCGTTTGCCACATGATCATATCTCGATTTTATTTTCACTATCTTATACTTGAAGACGAGTCACGTGTTTTAAAACTTTCGGTCTGCTTAGTCGAACTTCTTCTGAAAATTGTTTATAATATAAGTATCTCGTTGAGACATCTTATATTTTGCAGGTAATTTGTACCCAATAACCTGACATTACAGAATCCTGACTATGACGAAATATTATAACGCAAAGTAAACTTATCATCTGGCGTATCTTGCGACAAGCACAGAACGCATTTCTACTTCATATATTTTGTAGGAGGCAATAACGGCGGTTATGAAATGTAAACACACGAGTTATTGCACGCCGGTATGAAAGAATTGAGGGAAACGAAACCGCGGTATGAAAGTTGAGGATTCTTGAGCCATTTATGAGGTTTAGGCTGGTAGTTTGTTTGATCGCCTCTCATGCAGTGATAGAAATTCTCTTGCCCTCTGATAGTACTTTTGTGCGAATTTTAATGGTAATCTGAGATTTTGCGGTGAAGGGAAACGTTGTGAACTCTATTCTTCTATTCTAAGAGTTATTATAGGTAGAGTAATCACCATTATATTTCGTTGATCAAAGTAACACGCGAATACATGCGAAGTAACTTAAAGTTTTTTATGCAAATTATGGGCTCTGCCCGCGTGAAGTCTTTCTTTCTTGTGTTGAAAAGAGGCTTATGATATGAGTCAGAACGTACAGCTATGTAAGATTGGGATCACCATACCTAGTTGATCCATCCAACTATACGATTCTCCTTCGTCTTCGTCAGCGCATTTTGCCACCGTAGGGCTGCGCCTCTACAGATTTCTCCAAGTGGCCCGGTTATAAATCGTTCTCTGCTAAAGAGGTCCACCTACCGCCACTATGCCACTTACCAGCACACTGGTCCAGGTCCAGCGTGCTGGTAAGGCTATACAATTACGCTCATTGAAAATATGGTAAAAGTAGCTTCTGCCCGCGACTTCGCCCGCGTGAAATTCGGTTATCGCGTGTCCGAGGGAACTCTACGTTTTTCCGGGATAGAAAGTAGCCTATGTCCTTTCCCGGGACTCCAGCTATCTCCATACCAAATATCATCCAGATCGGTCAAGCGGTTGAAGCGTGAAGAGGTAAAAGACAGACAGACATACAGACAGAGTTACTTTCGCATTTATAATATTAGTATGGATTAACAGAAAGATGAAAATAAAGTAGGTAAAAAACTCTCTTTAACAGGTATACTAACCCCATAAAATTCAAAGAGCATTATATTTATCCATTAACCTTGGGAAAATATAATTATATTTTAGGTTTAGGCCAAATTATTTCTCACCGACGAAATATCTTTAGGGTTATTGTTTTACGCCTTTCCAAATACCTTTTTATTAATTAATTTCCAAGGTTCGTTTTCGTTCGTAAATTAGATTTTTAAAAGCTTGATGTTTTTAGTATGAACTGAGATTTAAATGACAGATGAAACGTGTTTGGTTTTTATTCATTAAAAAAAATAGTTTTTTGAGAAAAAATGTCGTTTATTCGTGTTGATGATACAAAGTGGGCACAAGGTGGGCTGTGCGCTCGTTTACCTAGTCCAGTAGCAATACCATGAGTTTACAGTGACCGTACTCGATAGCGACTACGTAAACGATTGTATAAAAAATAGTACAGCGCCCCTGGCGGTCACTCGTTGAACTAAAACTCTTCATACAAATCTTTTACGTAGTCGCTAGCGAGTACGGTCACTGTAAACTCATGATAGTGCTACAGTTGTATAAAAAAAAAGGTTTGCCCCTAGCGGGTTTCGAACCCGCAATCTTCGGAACATTGAGCAGGGCCACTACCAACCACCTACCAACTGAGCCAATCCAATCGTAAACAACAGATAATAAACAAATGTTTACCTACATATTCCACAAGCCGCGGTTTTAAACAACTCAAACAGTAACTCCCATTCCATCCCGATCCCAAACCGAATCGAACTACATCAAAGGTTAAGTTGCGTAATACTTACTGTTTACTTCCAAATTTCGCGTGAATAAACAAGATGGCGCTGAACAGCAGGAAACTTTACTTTTAGTAGAAAAGTGTGGTTGTCGTGATTGTTGTTTTTTCATGGTTTTAGATTAGGTACTTACCTAGCCATCTCCCGCGGTAGGTATATATACTCGTAACCCGTGTTGGCGCAAATATTTTCCCGTTCCCGTAAAAATTTGAGGAAATCCCCCTGCTCTAAAATATTTCAATAAAAACTTCAAACGAACGTTACTTTAAAAAAAAGCGGCTACGTAATTTTTCAGATGGCAAAACATAATTTGCTGCTACGGAGCCCTACATAAGCCAGTCTCACTTACTCTTTGTCGGTTTTGTAATAGGTTTTGATAAAAAAAAAACGAAATGTTATCCTGTGATTGAAGACAAATGATTAAATGTAGTCTCAGTACCCGGCCTTGGTGTGTGATCCATAAATGGATTTTCCCATCATTAAAAAACCGTTTTGAAAGATCTCGTCAAGTTAAATTATCTCAATGAAAATAAGAATTTCCTTGTTGATTTTCCTGTAACTAATCTTGCCAGCCACAAACAAATTGTAAAGGGAACGCAGAGCAATATAAGCGAAAAATGCACCCGAGGGTGCTATGCAACCGCCCCGCTGGCTTGTTGCGGACGGGAATTGGAGCTGACTGCACGATGCATTACGATTGCTTCATGTTTCAACTTTATGAAGATACAGCAAAGAAACTTTTGCAATGATTCCGTTCAAATGCTTTGCTGTTAGCCGATTCAACAAGAAATACTTAATTAGCTGCTTGAGCATTTGTTCAAGTTACTCGTTGTACTTACCTAAGATATCTCTGTAACTTTAATCTAGAACCTCTCTTGGAAGGAAATAACCTCCACTCAATCCTTTAGTGTACTTATACTAGGGTGTACTATTCTAGTCATTGGATCTCGTTCAAAAGGTCATCGTCCGATGATTGATATGGGAGCTGAAATTTATAGCAGCTGCGCTGGTATTGGCAAAGCCATCAGCAGATATAACACAGTTCAGCTTTATGTCGGTCGAACTGTTATGTCGTTTGCTGCGACTAGATCACTACCAATGTAAGTCTTATACAATGGGGTCAAAGTCGTTTTCAGATTTGATGGGACTGACATTGATGAATAGTTTAAGTCGGTACAGACAGATGCTTCCTTGATTTTCCGTTTTCTATCCATCGGGTGTTTGTGAAAAGAAAGAAGTTCTTAAATCGCAATTTCAAAATCTACCGATGTTTGAACTTCTTTGCTATCTAAAGATAAAGAAAATACTCATCTCCTACACTTTATACTTACTTATCATGTGAAATGGGAAGTGACAGGTGTTGTGAATAAATATTTTTCTCATCGGACGAGAATCCGACAAGACCCAAACTGTCAATCAATCACCGAATTTTATGTCTGTTACTCTCAACCATCCGCTTTCTCCATTTCACTCAAACATCACAAAACTTAATTTTAACTTCTTGTTCGTTAAAGTTGATGAATCACCTCAGTTCAGAAATTACAGTTAACTGGTTCACGGGAAAGTGAAACTCAAGCAGAATTTCACTGGATTTCAACTTGTCGCCAACACTTACCAGATGTCTGCGCTGTTCTCAGTTTAAATTTGGAATAAAATGTTTATTCCGAATACAAATAAACGCGTTACTGGCCAGTCGTTGATTTGGATGCACTCGTGTTGTGTTTGTGCAAGAGATTTTTTCATTTGTTTTTTGATAGGATGTATTTTAACTATTTTGCAACAAAATCTTTTTAGTAACAGCTTTCCTGTTAAAGTTTATCCAAGGTAAATGACGAAAATGCTCAAACAACTTTCAAGTGCATATTCGTCAACTTCTTTTGGATGGACCTTAACTCAATCCACAATAATTCATGGTTCGCTTTATATTTTAGCTGACTACGATTAAAATTTAATTTTTACATACATGTTCCAAAATGCAAGTTTTAGTAAACTTATATGCCAGAGATTAGTAAAATACTCTTGAATCCGTTCAAAAACTCGAAGCTCTGCACGTCGACAATTTTCTGCTCGGCTGTTAAGTTATTTTCGCAAGCTTCGCAAGCTTCGTCTAGATCTGTACCATGTCTTAAGTGTAATGTGTAAGTATTAGAATTTATCAGTGAAATTAGTTTTCCTACTTAGATAGTGCCCAAGGATTAAGGAGCCATTTTATTACTAGACATATAGCTAATAACTTCCTGAGAACGCGATAGTTATTGTTAGTTATTGGTAATTAAAAATATCAGTACTTACCTAAGCTCATTGAAGATTTGGTTATCGATAAGAAATATTTTATAGCATTATTAATTTCAAGGACAAATATGGTCGTTTGGCTGTAATACTTATACAATGGCTGAATAGAGTAACATATAAAGATGCTTTACCATTGCAGGAACAGCTTGGAGCTAACTTGGAAATAACTGTTAATAACTGTTTCAAAGGTAGCTATAATATTAAAATAACCATCACATATTGCGGAGAAGAGCTTCTTGAATCCGTAATAACAACGATCCAAGCAATAGTAAGTAAGATGAAAATTTCCTTGAAAGTTCTGAATTACAAAATGGCTAGAAATCAGACAGTACAACCGCCATCCATCCCCCATAAAAATCTCCGTCAAATGCATCCATAAAATCTGGACAGTTCTCGAAAAATCGCTTTTTGACAGAATCGTCGCTTCGTCCGATATCCCCGATGAGATGACATAAAACGTAGCCTCTCCGAAGTAGGAAAAATGTTTTCACTAGAGACATACTACGTGTCCGAGTTTTAGCCGCTTCTAGCCCTATACTATTTTCAAAGAATCCCAGTTTTTTTGCCACATTGTATAATTTGAAATCATAAAACGTCATGTGAGTCATTGGAATATTACGCTTTGGGTTTTTCGTCGCGCTCCTTAAGTGCTCCTTATCGAAATACGGGTGATCTTAAAATTGTTGGAAACATATGTTGGACGAGTCATACGTACTTCCCGGGCTCTGTGTGTGTACGTTACCATTGAGCAAATAACTATGAGCGAGAAACAGAGAAAATAATCCCTTATTAATCGACTTCTAGGTAAACAGAAGTTTACATTGTAATACATAGTTAGGTATATGTAAGTTTGCTTTAAAAGTATAAGTATCACATCACTTCATATTATAAAGTCCCCCGCCACATCTTCTGTCCATAAGCTCGAAAAGTACTCATGCGGTTTTCACAAATAGATATAGGGATTCATGAGGTAGGTTTTGGTGATTCATTTGTTGAACAACACCAATAAAAAAAATCGTCTAATTATGATAAGTAGATCATTTGTGTGTAGGTAGTGAAATAACTGTCCCCGAGGAACCTAAGGAAACGACGGTTCTCAGCCAAGCCTTTAATGCAACTAACAAAAATAGGTACACAAACAAAACATTTATCAAAAATTCAAAATATAATTCAAATTCAAGAAATATTTATAAAAGACGTAATTATCGACCACCATTGCCGACAATATTAGCTAACGAGAAAAATATGAAATAAATCGTAACTAGACGCACGTTGTTTGACATATTTAAATAAGTAGCAAATTTTTCAACCAATAATTAGTCAATAACGTAATATCATTTGAACCTTAGGTCTCTTGACCCATTTCTGATATTCATTCAGCTAGTGTGTGACCTGATAGCATGTCATGTGTGTTGACAACGTGATGTTATGACTGTCAGGTTTATCTCCACTGCCCTTAGATAGAGAATACTTACTGGAATACTGGCGACATGTTGTCGGGTACCAATAATTTAAAAAAAAACTGCCGTCTTTGTTACGGCGCAATCATTTCTGTGTCAATACGCGTTTAAAGATTGCCTGGGTTTTACCTAACTCTCTTTGACTTGTTCTGGATATTGAGCTAAGTACCTACATGATTCTCGAGAATTCCTTATACTGATAAAGAACCTTCCCTAAGGATGAAGGATACTCAGGTAAAAACATGGCACTTGTCAACGAATTACAAAATCCCTTGAAGCTGATTCAATTTCAGAAATACCCTCTGCAGCCGGGGCTTAAAAACGCCTTTTCATGTCGTATTTTATAATGCAAATACGCCCTAATATAAGGGATCAGAGGGGCGACCATAAAGCCAACATTCCTGGGATTCGCTCTACGCATTTTTACCCTAAAGACGTCAAAAAAGACAGAGAAAAACCCAGAGATAAAACCATGTGACACATTGACCCTTCAATCAGACATAACAAGTAATTTGAAGATCTTCAAAGTTTGAATTTTCCGTTAGAGGCGCTAGAGTCATTGAGAGCATGTTGTCAATAAAATATATATTCCAAGCCGGATCACAAGTGGAGCTGTTTAGCGGCAAGTTTTAATAAGGAGGATGTTGATAAGCTGCGACCGAAGTCTATGAGACGTGTGGGAGCTTATATTAACACCATGGTTGCGAACAACTTCCATCTCCCACAAACTGGCTGTTTTTTAATTTTTTCGTCTAATTTCAAAAGACTTGTTTCCTTTTGGAATTCGACCCACATCACGTTTACTGGCACTTTGTAGACGTGCTGAGAAACGCTTGACCAAATTCACGCTTATTTAAAAAAAGAAATTCGAATTTCGAATGGAAAATGGGTCGAGCGTCCCTTATTGCATTTGGGCAACGCATTTATTAGAGCGGAGTATCGCTGAATAAAGGTTCAGTCAGTGGAAATTCTGACAAAACTTTTATTCGTGTTAAAATAATAATTCGTCCAAATAACAGTACTTACCTTCCGCCTCCCATGCGGGTCGAGGGTTGATATCCACCACGCATCGACATACTCGTACCTACTTACCTAGTTATGTGTGAAATATACTATTTTTTTTTACCTGTGAGCTTTTCGATGAATGAGAACATCGTGAAGAAATCTCCAAGAGATCTCCAAGATGCATTAGGTCCGCTTGGGAACTATTATAGTCCAAACGCATAGAACGTAAAATGATAGCCTATTTACGTCCTATGTGTCTGGACTATAGTCTGATTCTACGATGATAAAATAAAAATATACATTTCCCTGCCTCTCTACCGTGAGATTCAAACCGCTCTTTATTCTAACAGCTTTGGGGGCGTCCATAAATTACGTGAGGTGTTTTTTTAAATTTTCTGTCCCTCCCTCCCCCCCTGGTGAGATGTCGTGAGATTTTATTCAACCCCGTCCCCCAATCTCACGTGAGATTTTTCAAAATGTGGGTTTCTTACGTAAACGCGTTGGATGGTTATTGTAAAAAGAAAAAAAAATTGCTTCGTGCTTTTATTTACTAGTTAAGACTAGTAATCAATATTGCTGAGAGTTTAATTATAAGTGTAATAAAAATTTAACAATAGAATACTTAAATCGTAACTACTGTGATTAAAAAAGAATATTTACTCTAATTCAGTCCATGGAGAATCATGCGCGGTCTCAAGAGAGACTATTGGAACCATAGATTTTCAGTAAATTTACGATTACGCTTAAGATTAAATCTTAAGCATGTACAATCTGGATTCAATGGACCAAAATAGTATATATATTTTTTGTTTCAATCAGAAAAAAAATTGCGTGGTATTTGCCGAGACCCCCCTCTCTCTCCAACGTAAGATTAGATGAGATTTGACTCGACCCCCTCCCCCCCTTAAACATCTCACGTAATTTATGGACGCCCCCTTTATCATAACTTTGACGTCCAAATCTTACTTGGCCGACTTTGATTACACATCCGGGGGTCACGGCTGGGAATAGAAATCCGTGCGAGCTAATGAGTCGGAAGTCCAGTTGACGTGTGCTGATAAATAGTGTTGATTATGTGCCATATTAATATTATACGTAAGTATACTTACGTATGGCTTATAAGCCGTGGTGGCCTAGTGGTTGGACCTCCGCCTCGCATGCAGAGGGTCGGGGGTTCGATTCCGGCTCGCACCTCTGAGTTTAGGTACTTATGTCTGTGCTAATGTGCGACATTCAATTTGAATTTATCACTGAGCTAAAGGAAAACACCGTGAGGAAATGTGCACGCATCTGCGAAGTTATTCAAAGATGTGTGTCCCCAATCTGCAGGCCTGCGTGGGGTCTATAGTTCAAACCGTCTCGGGATGAGAGGAGGCCTGTGCCCAGCAGTGGGGCGCAAATAAGCTGTAGTGGTGGTGGTATAAATATATGGAACGGATATGTGAATCCATGGGAATATTATGGCTAAGTTAAGGCATTAATTAAGTTTGCCCTTTTATTACTTTTTAAATAAATATTGTTATAAGAATGACACTGGCCCATTACTTTGACTATATATATTTAAAAAAACATGTTTACATTTACGGCGTATAAGTTCAGTTTATGCTACAAGATACAAGATAAGCTATAAAATAAACATTCATTATAAAAAATGACTTCATACAATCTCATGTTTACATGAAATACTACGCGGTAGTAAATGTACCTACTAAAAACTAGCTTCGGTTCGCGACTTCGCCTGAAGAAACTGTATGTGGAGCAAGTTTGATTCAAGAA
The DNA here is from genome assembly GCA_963971205.1 of Aethes cnicana. Lineage (NCBI taxonomy): Eukaryota > Metazoa > Arthropoda > Insecta > Lepidoptera > Tortricidae > Aethes > Aethes cnicana. The sequence continues at coordinate 13,762,042 of OZ020274.1, forward strand.
ACTATTTCTATATCACGTTTTAATTTCAGTAGGTAACGAAAAAATAATTCTCAGTTATACAATTCAGTACTTATCGAAATTTATGTAAATATACTTTTGATAACATAAACTCTCGTTAAGGAGTTTTCGCTTATAAATCTACGAAGAATAGGAAACAATTAAGGAGTTCTGGAAGGTTCCAAGGTAACGAGAGGACGTGACAGGCGTGCTAAGGAACTCTTACTAAGGGAGTGTAGGTACATAGGACTACGAAGTTAAGATGCTCAAAGGGAGTCTCTAAGGGACCCTAAGGAACAGTTCACGATAACAGCATTTGTTTTTACATAGATATCCACACTATTAACAATTATAAACGTGAAATAACTCTGTCTATCTGTCTATCTGGCTGTTACCTCTTCACGCTTGAACCACTGGGCCGATTTTGAAGAAATTTGGTTTGGATAGTATGGAGATAGTTTGAGTCCTGAGAAGGGTCATAGGCTACTTTTTATCCAGGAAAAACGCATAGTTTCCGCGGGAACGCGATAAGCGAATTTCCCGCGGGCTAAGTCGCGGACAGAAGCTAGTACCTGTATAATGGGCCACTATTATGGGTATCGTCACATCTCACACATCTTTGAATAGCTTCGCAGTTGCATGCAGCTTTTGTAACGATATTTTCCCTTACCGAAAAGTTAAGTATTAGGTAAATATTAAATTAAATTTATTGATATTGGTAGGTAAATTATCCTACTGGAATTTGGTTAGAGATGTATCCCGCGGGAACTGTTGCAGAGATAAAACGTAGCCTATGTACTTCCCGGTATTCTACAGTGTAACCTTTCATCAAAATAGGTTCAACTGTTTAGCCGCGAAAGCGTAACAGACTATTTCATTTCATTTTCATTTCATTTATTGAATTGCAATGACTAGCAGGGTTACCTACTTCCGCATTTACAATTTGATTGGTTCATAAGTAAGGTTTTCATTTCACTGAAGAGGTGATTTTGGGAAATTCGATTCTTAGTATGCTAACAATCCTGAAAATTTAAAAGTCAGTTTGAGGGTGTTATTTCATTCATCAACATGTCATGTATTTGATTGATATCTTTATAGTGAACTTCCTTTCCTCTTGGCGTCCAACAAGATGGAGTGACGACCTTGTAAAGGTCGCGGGAACGCGGTGGATGCGAGTGGCACAGGACCGGTCTGAGTGGCGCGCCTTGGGGGAGGCCTATATCCAGCAGTAGACGTCTATCGGCTGAAATGATGATGATGATGAAGTTTCTTTCGACAGAAATCACCATCATGAAGTATCCTACTTATATCTTGGTTGGTTTGGTTTTGTATGATGAAGAACTAACATGAAAAAAACCAAGAACTAAATTATTTGTAACTTGTTATTATGGTGTCAGGAAAAAATATCCCAGTTTCTTCGTTAGCAAACATTGTCGGAAGGCGTAACCGCAATTTCCATACAAAGTGGCCTAGATTGCTTAATAAAACCATTTAGATTCCCGTGATATTGTCCTAGATTTGTTAGTTCAATTTATAGGCATCAATGCCGACCGATCTGGGTCAGTTTTATGTTCGATTTTTACTACGCGACAAGCGTTATAGGTAAAAGTTACATTTTATTATGATATACACAGAACGGTATTTTAACAAAAAATAAAGAAACAAGCAATGAAGACGCTTGCAAGTTACATAAGAAATGTATGAAAAAGAGTCTAAACTAACGGGAACGGGGGAGAGAGGTGTTAGAAATGTCTATATCAATGTCATAGCTATTTCTATGTCATTGATACTGAACTCCTGGACACTAATTATTGTTATACATTCTTTTTGGTTAATTTCTTTGACACCAAATGAAAATAGACCACAACCAACGGTGACTGTCAAGATAGCGTACACCATAACGATATTCAGGATCAGATTATGCAAATAAATAGTACCCAAATAGTACCTACGGAATATCTATATTAAAAAAAGAGTACCCTTTAACTTTTCGAAATATAAGGCCAGTTCACGGTGTACGCTACCGAGCGTCAAGCTACTGACGTACAGTCAGCAGCAGAAGTAGATATGGTGTCCAGGTGTTCAAAATGACCTACACACGACCTTATTCTTAAGACGTTAAGGGCGTGTGTAGGTCATTTTGAACACCTGGACAGCTTATCTACTTCTGCTGCTGACTGTACACCGCGTGGATCTCTGGAACGGCTAGGTCCTCAGGGATGATTTATAGCTCAAAAAATAGTACCCAAATAGTACCCTACGACCGTCAAATTTCACCACTCTATCTATAATGCGACTGCCGTTGCGCTGCCGATGCGAATCGTTACGGTGTACGCTATCTTGACGGTCACCAACCAACGCTATGTGAAAATTGTAGCACGAACAATGTACTTATATGGAAAAAGCAGAAATGGAATTGAACGAGAAGTAAGCTGGACTTAAAACCCTCTATAAATACTGATCGGCGGCGCGACGGTAAATAGCTCTTAATTAAAGGTATTACTGCCCGGCGGGGCTTAAAGTAATAATACTGCAATGCTATCAATAATGCGACACGAGCTTCGTTTTATACTGTTATGAACGAACTGCACTCTATTAAAATTAAAACCACAGAACAATGAAGATCACACTATGTATCGGTATTTAATTATGGATTTCTTGTGTCTTGTGAAGCCGTGGTGGCCTAGTGGTTTGACCTACCACCTCTCATGCAGAGGGTCGCGGGTTCAAATCCGGCTCGCACCTCTGAATTTGTTTATGTGCGAAATTCAATTTGAATTTACCACTGAGCTTTTCGGTGAAGGAAAACATCGTGAGGAAACCTGCACGCATCTGCGAAGTAATTCAAGGAAGTGTGTGAAGTCCCCAATGAACTGGGCCCGCGTGGGGGACTATAGCCCAACCCTCTCGTGATGAGAGGAGGCCTGTGCCCAGCAGTGGGCCGTAAATAGGCTGTTGTATTTGTGTCTTTTTGGATCCCCTACGTGATGAACGATGGAAGAGGCTTGTACCCAGGCATTTTACTGATATGAGCTGATGATAATGATTATGATGAGGCGAGTAAGTAATTTAAAGAAAGAATGTCATGGAGTTCCATGATATGACCGGAATATAAAGAAATTCAGATTCCTTCAAGACAGACTCAGTTGTTGTTGTCATCGTGAGCAAATCTGCATGCATCTGCGAAGTAATTCAAAGATCTGTGTGAAGTCCCCAATCCGCACTGGGCCCGCGTGAGGGACTATAGCCCAACCCTCTCGTGATGAGAGGAGGCCTGTGTAGGCTGTAGTAGTAGTAGTAGACTCAGTTGTTTTCAAAATAAGAACTACTGTGAATGTATGAATAATGAAATAACATAACATACAAATCAAGGTAAAGCAACAACAGATTGAACGACCAATTTATAAATTAATGAATAAATAATACACGATAAACAACTTCATTAACGGTTGTTATGGTCATGAATGACATTTTTTTTAAGTACCGCTATAATAACGCTTATCAAACAGGCACTCTGTTTATGAACGCACTTGATTAAGTAATTAATGATCAAACATTAATAATCTATACTAATGATATAAAATATGATTGTCGAATCGAGTTAATCAAACAATAAGTTCACTAATGGCCGTAGTTTGACATTTTGAGACTGTCGACATCTATGGAATTTATATTTATTTGACAATGGAGGCCATCTCCATATTTTTTTTTCTGGACCCTTGGAGACTATACATCTCTAAGATCTTACATTTAAGTTTAAGTTAGGGACTACTAACGACTGATGACTAGATACATCCCTTCAATGTAATTTTAGTACGTACCTATATGTATATTTTATACTTGTAATGTAAATTTGGAAATTTTTTAAAAAAGGCCTTCTGCTTGAGTTTGTTGCGGCGCTTCTTCTCAAGCAATGGGTCTAGGAAGCGCTGGTAAATTCTTTTTCTGACGTGTAAATGTGCCCCTATGTGGCCAATTTGCTGAATAAATGATTGAATTTGAATTTAGTACTATTAAATATCTGTGATATGGCTCGCGATTCACGACTACATTTTACACGTCATTTCTTTTTCATTAAGTCCTTAGTAAAACAGTATTTCAAAATATTGTTTTTAGGTGTCAAGGAGTTCTTTGTCTGGGCGGTGTCTGGCTTCTGCGCGCCCTTCGGAAGTGTTATTATGGCTTCGGTTTGTTTTACGGCTGTACGTAGCGCTAAACGTTATTCAGACGACCTGATAACCTTTATACAATCTTGATTAAGCCCGTCTTTAAGTTTGAATTAAATTTACTAATTTGGACAACAGATTAGGGAGCGAAAGAGATTTGTTTGCTTGACAAATGCGTCACACAATCTATAGCTGCCATAGCGATAGCTTTGATTCCATTTGCTGTCGTAAAGGTATACAACATTCATTGAAAACACACACAAACACAAGTATAACAAATTAAGTGTGTAAAGGGAAATCATTTCTTCTCAAAGATATAGGTTTGCAGAAAAAACTAAGTAGGTATCTAAGTACGTTTTTCGGGACATCAAAAGTAAAAGAATAAATAAAATAAATAAATAAAATGTGAATGTTATTATTTTTTTATTTTGTTCTGTCCTAGTAGTAAGCAAGCTCCATTCTTGGCCTTATTCCTATAAACCAGTGAAAGATGGAAAGGACCTGGTTTATTTAAATCGAATAACTTTAAAATTGATACAATTTAGTACGTAACTCTTCTACTTTAAACCACGCTTTAAACGCGCTCATCTTTTATATTTCCTTCTGTCTTTATTTCTACAAGCGATCTCAAAATCTCTAACGATTTGGACTAAATTTGGAATATAGGGGTTTTTGGGGTGACAAATCGATCTGGCTAGGTGAAATAGCTAAAACGGTTTTAGCTATTTTCACCAAAGCTCCGCTCAGTCACCCAGATAGGTACTTGTTTTTTATTCCCTCATAATTTTTGTCTGCAATTTAGCGCAGGTACAGATGGGGCTACATTTTAAATTACACTCAACTCGGAGAGGCCATCAGTAATGCATATTTATGAGTGGGGCGAAAAATCTCAACATACAGTCATTAGTAAGGCATTACTTAGGCTGCGGCGCAAGTGTTGAGCGAATACGAAATAAGTTTTTCAAAAAATAAATTTTTGGGACACGTTTTTATTGCTGACTGCACTTTTCTTTGTAAATCCTTCATCTACCCTTCAAGACGAATCAAACGAGCCCAAATTCGATGGGTTTATGTAGTTTTATTACGGAGTTCCTATGGACACCTTCCAGCTCCATCATCAGATCAGCTCCGCGTCATCACAATATTGCATTGTCACGCGATTTACATATTGGTGCAAAATTTCAGCTCAATCGGAAATCGGAAAACTAAGTGGGTCATATTTAACTTGCAAGATTCCATTACATATAGTTCCATTCCATTACATTAGGTCGACCTAATAAAAGCGTGTTATAAAATAAGCTATTTTGAATTAAATAATTTCATATTCAGAATCATCATTATTTAGTATCTGTTTGTATTGCTAAAGGCACTCATGTTCATGTCTAATCTTTTTTTGGAAGATCCTTAATAGGAATGCGAATGAAAGTGAATTAGCTGTATTTTAATCCGACTGCGTCAGAGGAAGGGTTATGTTATTCGAGTGTATGTATGTGGGTATATATCTTTGGCACGCTTTGTAGCCTAAATGGCTTGATGGATTTTAGCTTGCGAGGTGTCGTTAGATTCGTCGTGATTGTGAGAGTTAAACTGGGTATGTGAATTCATGTATTTCAAAATGTACTGAAATTATAATGTAATTTTATATTGATGAAATAAATATCTATCTATCTATCTATGAAATCGTTTTATTAAATTATTTATTGCACTGAAGAATGTTTTAATCTTATTTTATGAAATGAGTTTAATGTGTGACATTCAATTGTGACTTCAATGGAGCTGTTGAGATGTTATAAAAGGTCGTGACAGACTTGCGGACAATTTTGTTTTGGTTTACCTATTTTTAGGACTTGAAAATTTTGCCAGATTCCAATGACAATTTGGCGTTTTCAGTTAAAAAACCCCATATAACGCTATACAAGGTCGTTTTTTGTTTCCTTTTCAAGCTACATTTATGCATCGAGTAATTTAATAGTATTTGGTCTAATATGGTTGATTTTCGTTTACGCTGGCGCGTATAGCTTGCGCCCGCGCAGTAATGGGCGCGTGCGGCTGACGGCCGGCGCTATTACTGTAGCGAACGCATTAGGTATTGTGCTTCCTTCTGCGCCCAACGCCTTTGTCGGTTTTGATACGCTTGTTTGAAATTTTGGACCTTAGACCGTGAGGGTTACGCAGTTAATTAAAAAAACCTTAATAGAATATAGCAGCGAAAATGGCCCATGCTGCGCTACGGACGGAGAGAAAATGCAAGCTGGATTTTAAGCTAATGTCTCTTGTTATTAGCTTGTTTTCCGGGTCCTTAAAGGAAGATGTCTCACTCAGGATATCCAGATATTTATTAGGTATCCCAAACGGATAGTTCAAACTTTAAAATATTAGCTTCACCCCGAGGTGCTACTTGATTACGAGTATGCTCTGAATCAGTTGAAGCGGCGCGATAAAAAGCAATATTTATATTACTCCAATGTACAGTACAGATTATTATGTACTTAGGAACAGATGACTTCTTTTCTTAACTTTTGTAATCAGGGCTTGTAACCGGTTAATTAAAAAACCCCGAAATAGCCAAATATTTAGAATTATTTTATACTCTTTATGCGGAACTCCATAGTGTATTTAGGTTATTACTTCGTATTATTTTATAGCCTTATTAAACATGAAATAGTAAACGAAAGAACGATAAGAAAACCGGTTTATTTGTATGGGGGCAAAAACCGGTTTCAAGCCCTATTTGTAATATACTAAACAAGAATTAAAACTACTTAAAAATAACTTGGCCTTCGTTGTAAAGAGGCGTTATTTAGCATATAGGAACGTATTTTCTAATGTCAGTTTCCTCCATATATTTTGACATATTCTGTTAGGCACTGTTCGTCTATATGTTAGTACTTATTATAGGTCAATGTTTCTATATCCTTATGATGTTGATTCAGGGTCTAAATGTGTCCTTATAATAAATTTATAAAGATTTGCTTGAATGAACATCATCCATATGTACATCCATATACATCCGTTCACGTGAATTATTGGGATGTAATTAAAAAGCTCTAGTAGGTAAATTTTCATAAAATGTATGGTGTCAACAGGAATTGCGATTTACATCCCAACATTTTATAATATTGTATTAATAATGAATTTTCCTTGTTGCAGGTAAATAAACCGTTAGATTAAACGTGTTCAAATAACTAATCACTAAACTGTTTGCGGTTTGGCTGACCACAACCCTTTGCGTCACGTAAGTATTTAATAAGGTTACCATAATAGGTAACCGTATTCATAGAAACATAATCCATACTTTAGAATCATTTATGAGTGTCGCGGGTGGAGGTTTATCCTGTGTTAATTTAGTGTAGTGAGTAGGTATTTATGAGTTTTTACCGTTTTTCAGTTTCCAGTGCGCGTTTACTTAAGTTAGTTTTAACATAATATGCTGTCGCTATTTGTGAGATCCTATAATTGGCTTTTTGTTTTTAATTAAGTATCTTATGCTGTTGTAGTTAAGCTGTTGGTTCTCCTTAAATAAATAAATAATATTTTCTAACTGTAAAATATAATTTTGCCTGTGTGATGACTAGAACGAGGCTTGTATGAAAAATGTTTGAATACTTAATTTAACGAAAAATTTAAAGAATATTCATTTATGGCACCTGTGCAGATAATTAATTACATAAAATATTAAACTACGTTCCTCTCAATTTAGATTCCTAAATTAATTGCGGTAGGTAGGTACCTATCCAATCATTGTGAATGACATTCTAATTGCAAAGGAGAGGATGCAGATTTAAATACCACATACTTACACCAGACTTTGGATTGAAACACGCCTTTAATATAAGTCAAAATTCAAAAATTAAAAATTCATTCATTTATTCAGCAAATTGGCCACAAAGGGGCATTTTTACACGTCAGAAAAATAATTTACCAGCGCTTCTTAGACCCATTGCTTGAGAAGAAGAACTCTAAATGCAAATATTTTAGGCCAGCCTAAATTTAGAACTCAGGAATGTCCCGCGTAATTAAGGAAGCAGAGTCACCGCGATATTAATTACTCATAACCACATCAAGGGAGATTAATCACTTCAAATGAAGAATATTTTATTATTAATTTAAACAAAAGTAACCATAAATTATTTGAAAAACCTTTCACAATATGAAAGTGTCTACACAAATTATATGGATACATACAGCCGCATAATTATGTATAATTGATTTCGTGATTATACGATCAAAACTGGTTTTCAAAAATAAGGAAGCGAACAAGGTGATCTAAAATAGTATTTAGATATAAAATATATCTAAATACGATCGTGTCGTCAAGACGTTAGAGTGCATGTTCAGATATTTATAATCACCCTTGTTCGCCCACATATATGTGAAGTCTCAGACGTCCATGACTGAATTTTTTCTTCTAATAGGTAGCCGGTTTGTCATAAACTACCTAAGTAGGTAAACCTATAGAAACACACAGAAAAAAAAACAAGGGATTCAAATGTCCGAAACATAAAATCATAGTAAACTTCAATCGACATTGGAAACTTGACAATATTTTTTTAAGTGCTTATTCCAGCTCCTTTTACTAATTAGTCCTAATTCTTGCCATTATAATTCGTGGCATCAGTCAAAGAATCATAGAGGTATAATAATAATAAAATTGTGAAGCGATATGCGTCAATTTCGAAACAATAAAAAAGTTCAGAGTTCAAAAACGTGCTCATAATTCCAACCAAGGCTTTTTTGTCTTTATTTGTCGTATTAATTATAAGGTAAAACCTCATCCCCCGCCCACTTGTGACAAATTGTGCTCACAGTGGCAGTTCCACTTATTAGTTACTACTAGATACAATGAGTGGCATCGATCATGTTTGTGGGTTCGGTAAAATCGTCTGAAAAACATATCTATCGTCTCTTTTGAAAGGGTATTTTTAGCATTAAGACACATCCTGCACGCAAACGGAATCAATATGAAACCATTCAGCGTACCTGGATGAGCCACCTGCTTATCCCGCTCGGTGGAGTGGAAGCTTGATAAAAATGGGAGACTGTGGAACGGTCTCCCATTGCATGTAAGGAAGGCCCCCCAGTAAACCGGCTTTTAAAAATAGACTGCGTAAATATCTCACTAAGCAGATTCCTTAGTTTTTATTTCTTCTGTCCTTATCATTCATCACCGTTTCTTTTGTATCATCATTGTTTGCACATATGTATATATTATTTATTTATTTATTTGTCTTATTTATGTAAGTATATGTAGATGTATTTAGTTTAAGTATGTTTATTTAATGTAAGTATATTTGTTCTTTGCTAGTGTCTAAGTATATTCAGTAATGTTGGTTTTTTTTTTGCACCGCCCCTAACTATTTTCTGCTTTGCCTAAAGGTTGACTGGTAGAGAATGCCTCAAGGCATTAAGTCCGCCTTTTGTACACTAAGTTTTCTTTATGTGCATTAAAGTTTAAATAAATAAATGGTGCAGCGCACGCCACGCCACACCACGCCATGTAGCGGATCCACTGATGTAGATATCGAGAGTACCTAAATATTGACTGGCTGGATACATTTTGGACGGTACCTATGGGGGTTTTAAAATTGGAAGACGGAGTTTTAGAATTCGAACAAATTGCCGCACGTGGAGGGCCATCACAAGCATGATACAATAATATAAGTATTTCGCCAGGTATGCCAGGAATTTTGTAGTATAGAGTGGGGATACCGAAACGTCATTCACTGCAAGTGTTGTATTAAAATAATCCCCGACTCCCATGTATCCTGTGAATGTTTCATTAAATTATTACGTTCTTTCGTTTTTAACTTGTCCCATTTTGTGTCCTTAACGCATTCACTGCCACCGACGCATATGTGCGTTTTGCTGACTTTCCCGCAGTGCCTTGAACGCACATGTGCGTTGCAATGTTCCTTATTGACAGATGTGGCACCTGACGAAAGTTCGTAAAACAGAAGTGGCAGTGAATGCCTTAAACAAGTAAATGACAATTTGTAACGCGCAAATGTGGCAACTCAACTTTGACGTACCGGTGTCACGACCCGTATTAGCCATTGACATATAATAACATATGGACGAACAGTGCCTAACAGAATATGTCAAAATATATGGAGCAAACTGACATTAGAAAATACGTTCCAATATGCTAATAACGCCTCTTTATAATATGTGTCAAGATAAATATTTTATACAAAAGTAAACTTAACACTATAAAACTTAATTGTCTATTTACTGAGCGCCAAACGGATGTTCGAGTTGTTCGGGCACCCGTTGTGACGGGCCATTTTTCTCTGGCTGATTGTGAATCCTTAGCAGACCTTGTTTTCTTAGACCATGATCACAAGGAGTAATGTGCCGGAGTCACAATCCTCAGCAGTGACGGAACGATTGAGGACGAGGAGTTGTCACTCGTTTGGTCTATGAATCAATTAACCATTTATATACAACTTTACTTATAGAATTGAAATTTCTCCGTCACAGTTCTTTCAGTCTCAGCAGAGATAATGTAATTATTGATTACCTTGCTTCTTATATGGTCTCAGTTAGTCACTAGCAATGCCGATCGTTTTCGTAAATTTAAACAACCTACAAAGGTTTATAAAATCCACCCTTTACCGCCCTACGAGCAATAAATACGAAATAATCCGCGAGGCAGCGATAGGCGCGGGCCATATCTCACCCGAATTCGCCTATTACTTACCAGTTCGGTTTGTCATACCGAGCGACACAGTGAATAAGCCTACAGCAGGCATGCGCTATGCTAGTTTATTTGACCTAGGCTTTACGTAGGTAGTTTCTATGCTTGCTAGCCTTTGACCTACAAGTCGATTTATTTGTATATTCCCAAGTTTGAATTAAAGTTCTTTTAAAAATACTTACTTCCGCAGTTGTTTGAGTCCATCTGTAAACATAAGTTAATTTCAAACTATAACTTAATCTAAGTGTCAGGGAGAACGGCGACCATGTACTTAAAGTCGCTGCGTAAAAGGCATTTGACAATAATGCAATGGCCTGGTACAGAATTCAGATGTCCGCCACTATTAGATATCTGTAGCTGCCGAAATCACAAGTTCAGTTACGTATCTACGAGTAATTGGACCGTCACTCTTCGATCCATTTAAAAGGTGTCAAGTCATGAAATTACACTCACCACCAAGCCGCTAGCCGCGAGTTAACCCGTTAATTCAGGTTTAGATGTATCGAGGTTAGTGAAGTTGGTGCAAGTCAATACTGTGTAATACGCCCCGTAAAATAAGTCCTTCTGTGATTTTCTCCCTTACGCCCCGTGTACCACGAAACGCCACGTTCTTCAGGATATTACACGAGGGTAAGGGGTATGAATACCTCCGCCGTAGATAAAGTACGCCGCCTGACTGCCGAGGGCATCTATTATTTATTCATCAAGGCTCGAGAACGTTCTTGGGAAAGTTCTGGAAAATCATGGAATCACGTATAACTGTATCTACTGTTAAATGCAGAATCAATATCCATACTAATCCATACTAATATTATTAATGCGAAAGTAACTCCGTCTGTCTGTTACCTCTTCACGCTTCAACAGCTGCACCGATTTGGATGAAATTTGGTATGGAGATAGTTTGGTCCCGGGAAAAGACATAGGCTACTTTTTATCCCGGAAAAACGCATAGGTAGTTCCCGCGGGAACGCGATAACCGAATTCCACGTCCGAAGTCGCGGGCAGAATCTAGTTATTTATAACGGAGTCATTGGTACGAGTATAAAGCATTTGATAATCAAAGTTTTCCATTGCCATTGATTTTAAAACAAATTTTGTCGATTACTTTTGAAGTATATTTCATAAAGAAACATCAATTGGCAATGCAAATAATGCTTTAAATAGTTACTGTCGATAGAGATTGAAATGACTCACAATTAACAAAAAAGTCTCAGATCCTTCACCATCAAGATCAGAAGATTGTATCTCGGTTATTATGTAAGTAGCTTAGAGTATCAGTTGCCTGACTAACTTCGCATGGGAGGTTACAGAATGACGCGAGACCGGGCAGAAAGAACATCTTGGTTTAGATCAGCGGTCGGTCACCCGCGGCCCGCGGGCCGCATGCAATCCTCTGACTTGCGGCCTTAGACTTTTTTATATTTTAAAATCCTTTTATATGGTTAACTAGCTTATCCCCGCAAATTCGTATGCGCAGAAATATTAAATGTAAAATCCCGTATTTTTCCCGTTCCCGTGGGAATTTCGCAAAATCCTTTCTTAGCGTATGCCTACGTCATAACATCTACCTGCATGCCAAATTTCAGCCCGATCCGTCCAGTGGTTTGGGCTGTGCGTTGATAGATCACTATGTCAGTCAGTCAGTCACCTTTGAGTTTTATATATTTAGATTTAGATAAGCATTTTTTTGGACGGATTTTAACCGCAATGGTTGCCCGTCTTGGTTTTGTTTACTCACATTGTGGCTCTTGGCTGTCAAAGGTTTCGTCGGCCCCTGGTTTAGAATGCTTGCCAATGGTTTGGGCACACTATATGTTATTTTCTTAGTATGTTAAAGAAATCTGAAAAAGAATACGGTCTCAAACAGGATTCGTACCTTCTCCTCCAACAGCTATCCTGGCCTGCAAGCGTGCTAATCAACGACACAATCAAGTCCTTACTTCAAGTCATCAAATCTCTTATATTTTAAATGAGCTATTCTTGTATATTTATTTATAACTGCCTTCCTCACCCCTTGGGTCCAGGCCACTTGAAACACCAACAATGTGGTCACAAAAAGAGCGCTCCCACGGCCCACGGCTACGTTCAGCAATAATCCATAAGGGTAGTATAACCTCCGTTCCTAAAAACAATAGTCGCTATGTTTTCTAATCATTCAAGCCATAAATTACCAGCGATAATGTAAACAATCACTTGCGAGAACACAGTTATTAAAATTACAAAATCGAATTAAAGGCGCCAGTTTGCGCGCCGACATATCCAACGATCTTGGAAACGGCTCTCAGCGGTTTGGACTAGCAATATACTTAGGAGTTTACGGAGGCGACAAATCAATCCAGCTGAGTGTCATACCTGAGAAAACACTTTTGACTCTTTTTAGGGTTCCGTACCTCAAAAGGAAAAAACGGAACCCTTATAGGATCACTTTGTTGTCCGTCTGTCCGTCCGTCTGTCAAGACCCTTTTTCTCAGGAACGCGTGGAGGTATGAAGCTGAAATTTATATCAATTACTCAGGTCTGTCCCTTGAAGCTGTGAAAAAATCAAACTTCTAAGCCAACGCAATCAAAAGATACAGCCGTTTATGCCGCAAATTTTCGACACTTGCAAGGGAATCAAAACCTACAGGGTGCTTCCCGTGAACTCAGAATCTTGAAATTTGGTACGAAGCAACGTCTTATAGCATAGATAAAGGAAAAATTACGAAAACCATAAATTTTTAGTTACATCACATAATATATATTTTTTTAATAATTTTAACCTTACTACCCATTTCCTCATAAACGCGTAGAGGTATTAAATTGAAATTCATACCAAATACTCAGGTCTATAATACCTTTAAGCTGTAACAAAATCAAACTTCTATGTCAACGCAATCAAAAGAAACAGCAATTTAAGCTGCATATTTTGAAACTCGCAAGTACTCGCAAGGGAATCCAAACCTAAAGGGCACTTCCAGTCGACCTAGAATCTTGAAATTTGGCATGAAGCAACGTTTTATAGCACACATAAAGGAAAAATTCCGAAAACCTTAAATTTTTAGTTACATTACAAAATATATATTTTTTAAGATCTTTGTCTTAAATTTATGCTACTCCATCTTTCCTCATTGTAATGTTATGAATTTCATTTTGCAATAAAAATACCATAGTTATGACTCGATTGTCGTAAAGAACGAACTTTGTAAACCTTACAGGTTTGTACGGAACCCTCGGTGCGCGAGTCCGACTCGCACTTGGCCGGTTTTTTTTCAGTCAGGTCGCAAAGGTACTCGGTCCTTAAAGAGGGTATTATACACCATTCAAGGAAAATCGGGCAATACTGATATATGTTAGAGTATATAAAAATACTACCCAAAACATCGACTTTTAATCATAAAAATGCATAAACAATTTTATAATTACATTTATAAAATGTTGTTTTTAATCTGCCCCAAAACGGTAGGCGCCATGTTGTCAACTGCTGTGACGTCACTCCTACTGTAAACAAAGCGTTACAAGTACCGTTTTGATTTGACTTGTTTGGTTACTATGTACTTATTTATTATCCTAGTGACGTCACAGACCAAGCTAACATGGTGGCTAGCTTTTTAGCGCGAAAACTGAAAATGCAAATTTAAAAGTTCTTTTAACGCATTCACTGCCAATTCTTTTTACGAACTTTCGCCAGGTGCCACATCTGTCATTAAGGGAACATTGCAACGCACATGTGCGTTCGAGACACTGCGGGAAAGTCAGCAAAACGCATATATGCGTTGGTGGCAGTGAATGCCTTAAGGTATTTATCCCATTCAGAAAATTGAAATAAAAAATCTTGTGATTTAATCCGACATATAAGGATCATGTTAAACCACATTTCATAAAATGGTGTAATACCCTATTGCTATACACTAAATTACATACACTTTTTTTTAGGATAACTTCACCATATGAAGCTATGGTGTAGACTATGTAAGTAACTATTATAAAAAGCTTGAAAATATTATCAATCAGTTCAAACCGTTATTTACAAATGATATTCGTTTTCCCGACGACATGAATAATTCGTCTGGAAATTATGTTCATTTTGAGCTGAATTAACTGTATTCGCAAGTTTTATTAGGTATATTCAATTCCAATCCAGTGTGGATTTCATAGTGACTAATCATTGACCTATAAGAAGTAATAACATATGGACCAACATTGCCTAACAGAATATGTCAAAATATATGGAGCAAACTGACATTAGAAAATACGTTCCAATATGCTAATAACGTCTCTTTATAACGAAGGCCAGAGTGCCTGAGCTGTTCGGGCACCCGTTTTGACAGGGCCATTTCTCTTCGGGTGATTGTGAATCCTTACTTATATAGATACTTATAGATACTTATATAGATCAATGACTACAATACAATATTTATTGAAAAGCTGAGTGTTTGATTTCTGCTCCGAAGTGAGAGATACTCTGGCTAAAGAAAATAAATCCAGCTCGTTTAAGAGATATCTATAGTTTTCATCTGTACTTTTTACAATTTTTTACGTAGCTGAACACATATTGAAAGGCCCTAGCCCACAGCGACTTTTTGGAAACGCGCAACAGCATCGCTACTAACGCGCGTTAGTAACAGTAGGCGAGGCCAGCCATACAGCTAGCGACCGCATCATCGCGACTGTATCGCTACAAAAGATCACTGTAGGTGAGGGCCCTTAGTCGTTCTTCATACAGTTTTTTTTAAAGAGGTGTTTTGTCGATAAAGGAACCTGGTTTAAATTACTTTTCCTTTATTCCAATACCTGAGAGACGACGTGTTCAACCCGTCTCTCGTGCGGCTTCTACTAATCGATCTTCCCTTATGTAATCGATATACATCAATACAATTTCAGTCTAACCAACAAAAGGCTTCCAATCAATAACTAATTATGTTCCGCGCGCCGAGGTATAAGAAATTTAACGGCGAAGTGTTCGCCTTAATACTTATGCACGAGCGGTCTTGATGAGATACACATAATCGACATTATATAGGTAAATATACCATTCAAAAACACACCTTGAAGGGATAAGTATAAAGTCTTATGTTGCAACAAAGGAAAAGGTAAGGTGTTTAGTGGGAGTGGGTAAGATTTTTGTTCAGAAATTTGAAGACCGTATAAGCTCTTTCTCGTTTTTAGTAGTAGGTGGTGATTCAGTCGTAAATTGATCAAGAAACCTATACAATTTACGACTAAAAATAAAAATGTTTTTGATACTAACTACGTATTCGCTCAGGTTTTGTTACAACATCATATTACGCTTGTATTGGCTAAGATATAATACGTACCTATTTAAAATTAAGAAGCATATTACATTAACAATCGAAGAACTCAAGTTCTCGATAAAATAACAGGCTAGGTTTAGACAACACAATCAGCGATACTAAATGCAAAATCGAACGCCAGCATCAAATTTGTCCGGAACAATCGAGCCCATAATCGAATAAATACTTCGCATAATCGAGTTAACTATTGGATCATCGATTGGTTTTGGAATGATTGATTGAAAATTCTACCATCTACCATACTTGGAATTATACCTTATTTCCTTTCCAGGGTCTCTAACTTACTGCATACCTTATTTCATGGCTCATCGATTAACTAGAGTTAGAGGCTAACCCGAGGTTAGTGCAACTGGGCCTGTATCGTATCAAATTCATTACATTTTGTAATACCAGCCGGTGAAGGAATAACAAGAGTCGTAGCTCGTAGCTCAGTGCTACGAACGTAGCTTTGGGCGTAGCGCTCGTAACGTCGTAGACAAACAAGACAAGCCTGCCTGCCTGGCATTTAGTTTTGATGACTTAATTTAAAACCACCTTTTCTTTATGAGAATGAAAACTTTGAAGCTACAATACAATATCTACTTTATTGAACTTCACGCATTCAAGGAACAGTACAGACTAATTATACAAAAGGTATGGTGAAGCCGTAGTGGCCGAGTGGTTCGACCTACCGCCTCTCATGCAGAGGGTCGGGGGTTCGATTCCGGTTCGCACCTCTAAGTTTACTTATGTGCGAAATTAAATTTGAATTTACCTCTAAGCTTTTCTGTGAAGGAAAACATCGTGAGGAAACCTGTAAGCATCTGCGAAGTAATTCAAAGATGTGTGTGAAGTCCCCAATCCGCACTGGGCCCGCGTGGGGACTATAGTCCAAACCCTCTCGTGATGAGAGGAGGCCTGTGCCCAGCAGTGGGACGCAAATAGGCTGTAGTAGTAGTAGTATGGCATACAGCAGGCGGTCTTATATCGCTTAATAGCGATTTCTACCAGACAACTTTTGGATAGTGGAAAAGAAGTAAAACAAACTAGGTTGGTAGGCGGTGCTCTGTACTAAAATGTGCAGAAGAAACAAACACATCTTTTTAAAAAAGCTTTAAAAAAAACCACGTGCGAGTCGGCTTTGCCTTAGCTTCTGTTATATACGAATTCTCCAATATCTTGCCAGCTTTGGGCCATTCTGATGAGTGAAAGCTCCGCGGTATTTGCTGCTTATTTTTTGCGTCAAGTTGTTTTTCTGTACGTCTATTTCCGAGCTCAGGGAAGGAAAAATGATTCGTTTATTTACGAATAAACAAATCTAGGTACCTACCTGATATTAACAGAATCCAATAGGTAAATGGAGATTTTAAATTTTATCCGACACAATTTTATTTTTATGAAGTACTTCATTTGAATTTGTTGCATAGATGAATACATTTGAATCCAGATATCACTAAGAAGTTTAGTTCTTAGCTACCGTCCTTAACCCTCTTGTTGTCGCAGTCGGGTAAAAAGGTAAAGGATCTAATACATTTCTATTTCCCTCCTCACATTTTGTACCGCGAAGGCGAAAGTTTCAAAATGCGTAGTCTCTATCGACAGCACAAATATTGGCTAAAAACCGGCGTAAGAGCGATATTTCACTTCACCTGACGCTGTAACTCACGTCTGACGTCACACGCGCGCCACCGATCATTCGACTGACGCGTGACGTCACTACTCACTCCAGATAGAAATTGGTTTTGTATAAATTACATCTTCACTCGACTTGTATAATAACTAGCTTCTGCCCGCGACTTAGCCCGCGTGGAATTTAGTTATCGCATTCTCTCAGGAACTATGCGTTTTTCCGGGATAAAAAGTAGCCTATGTCTCCATACCGAATTTCATCTAAATCTGTCTTGCGATTGAAGCGTGAAGAGATAACAGATAGACACACAGACAAACGAGTTACTTTCGCATTTGTAATGTTAGTAAGGATATCAATTGTTGTAGGTTTCTCCGTAGGAAACTCGGTCCCTTTAGAAAATTAGGGTAAAAAGTAGCCCACGTATCTAAATATGCCATATTTCATCAAAAATTGTTCAGTGTTTAGTTCCTTGAAAGAAAGCATAATGAACAACCACTATACATCCACACCTACCTAACTATTAAATTACACTTTTATACATTTATAATTTTACTACTTGCTCGTGATTTGTGGAAGAACTTAATATATTTATGTCCCTTAAATGGTACCTTTGTATTTTTTTCTTAAAAGCGTATTGTTACTTAAATAACAGCCTCGAGATTTTTCCAATACTAGTCTTTAGCCTGCCCACAATGAGGTCTAAGCTCCTCGATTCTCCGTCAATGAACTGAACACAATTAAGTAGGCAATAGCTACGCGTATCACGCTATCGAAATATCGAAGGCTAAAAGAGTTCGTTAGTTGGAGGTTAGAGCCCTAGGGACGGCCGCCCTTCCGCGGGCGTGAGAGAAATGCAGAATTAATCATCTTGGTACTCACTATGGAGGGTTGAAGTAAAGGAGCGCAATCTTTATAGTTCCAAAGGTGGACACCAAATCGTGTAGGTTAGCGGCGCTGCGGTCGCCACTCCAGTTAAGCCACCTAGGCGGATAGTCTGCAGTAGCGTCTTTAGATGGCGCTGCTGAGGCGAAATCGCATGTGAGGAGAGCGTGTTTTGTTTTGTTGCTTATATCAAATCCGCTGGACACGTTTTCAACTGTTTCGCGCTCCTTACCAAGACACATTACACACTCCATAGTACTCACTTCTTTTATATTTGGCACCTTCCTATGTAAGTTTATCTATGGTTTTATATGTTTATGTGTATATATTTAACGTAATGTTTGACTTGAGTCAGAGACATATTCTATTATATTTTTAATCTTAAAAAAGTTTCCATTAATCAATATCAATGTACATATTCGGGGTCAAGCAAAACTTTGTTTGGATATTTTACCCACAGAATCACTTATCGATTCTATGCATGTTTTTTCGTTTTTTTTTTGGAGTTAGTAAAAAAAAACCATGGCCCAGTATTGGCTTGATGGTGTGAGCGATACCTGAATCACATACAATTTTTGTTACCAACTCGAAAGAATCCATTGCTGATTCTGTTGATAAAATGTCGTCACAACGTTTTGCTTTGACCCTATATAAAACTTCCTTAACTAAGGCTGACTTTCACCAACGCTGCTAACATTGGGTTAGCCTCTAACTCAAGTCTGAGTTAAGAGGTTAACCCGAAGTTAGCAGCTTGGTGCAAGTGGGTCTAACTGCCTGACTCTCTGACTGATGGTAGTGCACAGCCAAAACTACTGATCGTAGGTTATGCAATAAACTTTACTTACTTACTGGGAAAATATTTGGCACGTAGATTCTTTGGGGAGTGTAGGGGAGCCACTAAGAAAACATTAAATTTGGCGAAGTTCCTACGGGAACGGGAAAATAATTAACCTACGCGGATCACACCACGGCGCTAGTAAAATAATATTTTCATCACCCTTGGCCATAAAGTGGGATTTTCTGCCCGCTACGCGGAGAGAAAATCTCACTTCTTAGCCAAGGAAAGACGTAAAACTTTTGACAAACCACGGGGGGTAATTCGTAAAGCCCCAGATCGCATATTTATGACCCTCACCTTCGGTTCGGGCCACAGAAACCTGCGATCTGGGACATTTACGAATTCACCACCCTAGGTCTGTAATGTACTATTACGTCACCCTTGGCCGTAAAGTGGGATTTTCTGG
Source organism: Aethes cnicana (assembly GCA_963971205.1). Classification (NCBI taxonomy): domain Eukaryota; kingdom Metazoa; phylum Arthropoda; class Insecta; order Lepidoptera; family Tortricidae; genus Aethes; species Aethes cnicana. The sequence goes on from OZ020274.1 coordinate 13,781,928, forward strand.
TGAGAAAGTCTCACTTCCTGGCCAAGGAAAGACGTAAAACTTTTGACAAACCACGGGCGGCAATGTTACACAACAAATACTACCAATAATCTTTGTAGACCGACATTCGATACTCGATTTAAATACTTAATCGGATATCAGATACCATACAAGTTGTCGATTTGGTAAAGCCCAACGAAAACAGGGTTAAATTTTAATTAAAAATAAGTAAACAACTCGTCTGCGTGGTGGGTGGAGGCCATTCAAGAACAATTATGATAATTATTAAGTAACAGTTATGACTCCTCAAAAGCTCAAAAATTTAAATTCCATTATGAAATGCTTACGAGTCTATAGTCGAGTTTGCCAATATGTTCATTCTTTTGCAACTTACTCCATTATAATAAGGTCCAAAAGTGTACACATATTAATGAACTCCACTGAAATAATATTCCATTCCGCTCCATGAGTTTTCGCATCAATATCATTTTATTTTATCAGTGATGCGACAAACAAACAAACGTACACGTTTCAATGCGATTCGAGCGTAAAGCCAGGAAGCTCACAGGTGCAGTGCACGCGCCGTTGACGAGCCATAGTACTTTTACTCCAAAAATAGCTTTTATTCTTGAATATGTATTGAAATATTCTAAATATTGTTACATATTGTGTATAATTTAATTTAGGCTCACTGATGCCGAGTCTGGTTTTGACAGAAAAGGTTCGTAGAAAACCACGACATACCGATTTTGTTTTCGCTGAATCTGCTGTTCATTTATATTCTTTAAAAGCCAGTAACTACCTATATCGTAATTATTTTACCATTCAAGGTTTGAAAACATGATTTCTATATATTTCGTCCGATACTAATTATTAGAAAATGTTTAATGCTAAATAAGCCGTGGTGGCCTAGTGTGGTTCGTGGTTCGACCTACCGCCTCTCATGCAGAGGGTCGGGGGTTCGATTCCGGCTCGCACCTCTAAGTTTACTTACGTGCAAAATTCAATTTGAATTTACCACTGAGCTTTTCGGTGAAGGAAAACATCGTGAGGAAACCTGCACTCATCTGCGAAGTAATTAAAAGATGTGTGTGAAGTCCCCAATCCGCACTGGGCCCGCGTGGGGACTATAGCCCAACCCTCTCGTGATGAGAGGAGGCCTGTGCCCAGCAGTGGGACGCAAATAGGCTGAAGTAGTAGTAGTAGTAGTTTAATGCTAATATTCCTAATACGTTAGGTATTGCGATGTTTAAGTTAGAGATGAACTGATATCTACATAGAAAAATGAGGTAAACTTTAAAGTACAACCTTCAAACAAATCAGCGTACGCCCGAAATAAGTGTTAAATGCTATAATAGATGTCGCTGCCTAGGTAGCCTACATATAAATTTGACCTGGGGTTGCTCAATGGCCGTCGTTTAAGATGGTTGACGTTTGTTGCGCTTCTTCATTATTACTTGATTTATCTTTTATACCGTATCTACATTTATCATTATTACCGTACACTGTTTGGCATGTAGGCCAATTACTTGACATTGGCGAAATTGTCTTGCACATAGACAGACGCCATTATTTAAAGAGAAGAAGAAATTTGACATCCATGAGCACCATCTAGATGGCGCTGTACAGGCGAAATATCGCATTCACTGCAACTTCTTTTTACGAACTTTCGCCAGGTGCCTCATCTGTCATTAAAGGAACATTGCAACGCACATGTGCGTTCGAGGCACTGCGGGAAAGTCAGCAAAACGCATATATGCGTTGGTGGCAGTGAATGGCATATGAAAAGAAGCGCCCTGGCTATTTCCGATGTACGCCGTAATGTAGGGAGCTTGACAGTCTAATATAATTACCTTGACTCTGATATCCACTACTATTTTTGTCATATATAAAACATCCTCTTTACATAAAAATAAAGATTTAAATACCATCTCGGAACTTAATGACCAAAACAAACTCCAACACTGAAAATTTTCCCTGCAAAACTCTGAAGTTAAATAATAAGAATGTTGCGAACAAATATTGGAAGGACTGCCATTAGCCCCTAGTGTCATAATAGAGCTGTAAAGAGCGTCAACAGAAGGTGCTTATCAACCAGTACAGTTAGACCTATCGCGGCTCTTAAGCTGGAACATTTTTTGGTTCGTGGAGGAGGTGAGGTAGGGTTTTACACGGGTCTACAGCCCTGGTTGTTTAAAGCAGCTATCATGAGCATTATCCGGATAAATACCGGTGGTTAGTAGCGTCATAATGAAGGCAGCTTGTCCGGTCTTCGGTAATGTGGTAGATTACACGAGTTTTTATTGTGAGGTAAGTATAAGGGTTCGTGTTGCCATTACCTGTATAAAAGTTGTGATGGAAAAAATCGAAAAATCAAAGTGTATACCTATAAGTTTCGGTGTTTTTATTTATTTATCATGAATAGCACGAAGTATTTTAATAGTCAAATTGTATTCTAAAATAGGTACAACTGCCTCAGCCCTTTAGTAAAAAAACTAGAAATTAAAACATCTGAAAGGGAAACAGAAAAATTGGTTGAAAATAGCTTAAAACAATTTTAACGTTCTGATTAAACTGTAAAAGTGTTTATGCAATTGTTTATAGGCATAAATTAACCCCAAATAATCGTTTTTCAACGAAAGTCGATTACACTTACAAATGCCTTATTAATTACCAACGTCGTATTAATACTAATAGTGGAGTAATAAAACACATTGTCTCAAACTTTCGCGATACACACTCATACTAAACACACTATTATCGGGACTTAACCGCGTAAAAACACTAACAATGTCCGTAGATTTATCCGAAGGGGTATACCTTCGGATAAATCTACGGACATTGTTAGTGTTGTGTGCCGGCCTGTTGACATTCCGAGTGACATTAATAAAAATCAAGTGCGGGTAGTTCGAACCACCCGCGCGACAAGAAAAATATGCTGATACCGTCACTTCAGTCTTCTCGTGACCACGGCCGTTGCATCGCGGCCGAAACGTCGAGGTAAAATACAAATAGTTTTTACGCGGTTAAGTCCCGATAATAGTGTGTTTAGTATGAGTAATAAAACACTCACAATAAAATTAAACGCCTACTCGATTACAAAAGCAATTAATCCGTTCGGATTATTCGATAAAAGCAAGTTGCTCTGCTATGCTGCGCAGACACAACCATTTTAAAAGGAGATAACTAATATATACTACTAGCTGACCCCGCGGACTTTGTACCGCCTTAAACCTCACGGAGCCCGAGACCTTTCCAACGAATGCAAAACCGTGGAAATCGGTTCGTGCTTTCTGGAGTTATAGCGTCAGGGAGGAAAACCCGACTTATTTTTATATAGTAGATTAGTAGAATTTCGAGAACGTCTTCCAGAAAGTACTTAATTAAAAAAATTTTAGAATCAAATCAACCCAAGGAGTTCCCAAGGAGACTTAAAATCCCTCTTGGCGCTCGACCACAATTTAGTGATAAGTAGTAGATATAAGTTAGTTTTACAATTTAGTATAATAACCTTGTAGTTAAGTGTGTACTGTCGTAGTTTAAGTAATTTCGTATTACAATATTTGTCTTCTTACTAATTTAGTCCATTTATTATTGATCTCCTTGTCGACCCATAACAACTGTTACCTAAACGTTGAATTAAATTTTATCAAAATTATTTCTCTAGGTAGGTACCTACACAAAACTCTAAAAAATTCGCTTATTTTCATATTTTTACTATTGACAATTCATTACTACTTACTTAAATATATCTCTCGCATCGCACATTCAAATTCAAAATGGCCGACATAATAGTGTGTGCTCGCTAAACTCGTTGCATTAGGCACTCGAACGCAACGCAATCAGAGAATCGCTCTGCGGTGTACCGACCGTCCGTCTCGGTCAGTTCCACTTCAGGAGCGAATGGAACGAACGCTGTGGCCTTACTTCGAGTGGCGGGCGTTCGATTTTCGAAATCTAACCGTTTGTGGTAAGGGAATTTGAAATCAAATGGAAAATTCAGTTCTCAGGTTGTGTTGACTTAACATTAGAACTCGTACTGAGCGCTTGAAGCGAGAGCGATCTTTTAGCATTTTAGCATCGGGGGTTCGATTCCGGCTCGCACCTCTAAGTTTACTTAATGTGCGAAATTCAATTTGAATTTACCACAGAGCTTTTCGGTGAAGGAAAACATCGTGAGGAAACCTGCACGCATCTGCGAAGTAATTCAAAGATGTGTGTGAAGTCCCCAATCCGCACTGGGCCCGCGTGGGGACTATAGCCCAAACCCTCTCGTGATGAGAGGAGGCCTGTGCCCAGCAGTGGGACGCAAATAGGCTGCAGTAGTAGTAGTAGTAGTAGTAGATCGAGATCGAAGATGCAGTGACTCTTCGTTGCGAAGTACGAATGTCTGGAGCAAAAGAAATCAAGCGAACCTAGGGCACGAATAAAACCTATTTTCAGTATTTCTTAAAGTTGCCACTGAACCTCGACGAATCCGAGACTCAAAAGACATTTTAAATTTACTTCTTTATGTCTTTTACCAAGTTATCTGTGCTGAGAGACCAAGGGAAATCATGTTTTATCTCGCATGTACTACAGCTGTATCGGCGATGTGGTTACCTTGGTAATTTACATCTGAAAGAATCCGGTTTGGTCCTGTGAAAGATATACGGCATTGTTGAGGCGACAATATTGTCCCTTAAGCGTGTGCATTTTAAGGAAAATTGTGGTTCATAAGTAAGTGCGCCGAGTACACCATTTTACATAGAGTGTTGTTTTCACTGAAGGACGCTTAAACAAGGACCAGACTGTCATGCGGAGACAAGAAGAGTATTATTATTAATAATAATAATAAATAATAAAATATATTTATTGCAAAGACATAATAAAAGGAACATTTACAACAGTACACATAAACGAACACAGTTTTACCGTGTACTGCCGATTCGACAAACGCAAACGCAATTATATCGTAGCCTACCCTAAAACAAACATGCAACAAACCTGTTCCACGCCGCTTCGAGTACAGGATGTTACAAAAACGTCACAATATATTTGATTTAAGTTAAATTACTTTAATAATAGGTTAAGAAAATGTTGTATGTTGTATTCATTTACCTTTAGCTAGAAACGTGTGCGCAAATTGGAGTTATGTCTGAAATACAACTAACGAATCTTTATTTGTGGAATAGTTGAGGAAAAGAGTAGGCGCTTAGCCTGATGGTAAGCAATCAGCGCCGCCGATAAAAACCGACAGTTCCAATGGAATTACCAGCGCGATGTCGACTTTTAAGGGAATGTGGGCAATGGGGATGGCAGGATAGAGGAAATGCGGGGGTTTGAAGATGGTTTGAAGGGTTCGAAGGAGCTGTGTACAACAACACCTAGAGGGGTATTTATACAACAATCACAATGTTTTTCTTAAAGTTCGCAATCGATGTAGCGGGGAATTACTAGCAGGATTAGGTATCCTATGTAACTGAAATGTAAATTCTGAGTTTAAAGATTCCAGACACACTCCCTGATAACTCATCTCTCCATTTCTTTAACCCTTGTAGGTACTCTTACGTCTTTATCATGCAAATGTCTCACTCAGACATAAATTTAATTTACCAGCTGTACCGAAAGTGAAACGGGAGAATTATGCTAATGTAGTTCTAACGGAATGTTTCTGACAGGTTTGGTTTGAAGATGGAACTAGAGTTCACAGCGTGACATTTATAGTGTAGGTAAGTGGATGATATACTCGCTGATTTTGTAAACAACAATAATAACAATAACAGCAACATCTACAACAATACTCTTTAAAAGTAAAGTAATGCATATTGGAATGTAATGCCGCGAGATTGAATAATGGTGTTGTGTTAAGTGGTTTTTAATTGTCGTATCATGTTTAATTTAATTCTGACAGCTGAATAAAAATATAAATACTGACTGACAGATAAAGCCAGCTTAAAGCAGTGGACCTAGTAGACTAGAACTTTCTTCAAGAGCTCTTTTTGACTAACAAAAGTTTTGCGGTGATTAATTTCCTTCAGGGTATGGAAGTTTAGGAAATAATACGCATATAAAATCGGAAAAAAGCTGCTAGAGTATACAATATCTCGCATTAGGATCTTGCAAAGAAAGAATTAGAGTGAAACATTCCATTATTGCGATACAAACGCGAAGGGACAGGCCTTCGTTCATCCAAGGTATCTCACCAATCCCTTGATAAATTCTCGCCAACGTCCCAAACTGGGGAAGATTGATACGGCCCATTTGATATAGGTAAGCAAATGAAATTTGAAAACGAAGGTCGCGATCCGTCCGACGTGGTTGGCCATCATTAATTCCTCCGACAGCGGTCCATTAGAGAGCGGCTTGTGATTTATCCCTGCAAAGTTGGTTGCTTAACAAAAATACTGGCTATTGTACTCTGAGACTGACCGTAGTCTGTAGCGACCACAGTAGTCTAACAATGGCCCTCCATAGTCTTGAAAAACACGATTTAAACTATAATAAAAGCTATACTTTGTTTGATGTAAAGTACAAAATGTAGTTTGAGACGTTGTTATATTATCTACTTATTGGCAATATCAAAAACATTCCCTTATACTTAACCTGATATCTGCGCATATCAATCAAAATCTCTTGATTTTCTACCTAACTTGTTTGGAACGCATCGGACCCTTGGGAAAAAAACGTGTTTGTGCTTTAGCACAAATGAGCTTTCTAGATTCTGTTTTTTCTTGTCTACAAATTTGTTCACTTTGCATAAGTAAATTCATATGGATGAATAAAATAATGAGTTTTGTGCAAAGTACAATTAGGTACGAACACTAAAGTACTGTATACGAGTACATGTCAAAGTTTTCTTTTCAGAAAGCAAGATTTTAATCTACTAAAAACACTGCATCTTGCAAAACAAAGCCACAAACTTTTACGTTCCTCCTACCAGTTATTATTTTAACGTAAATTCTATAACCGTGAAGTTATCGCCTGCGAGAACCATCCCGTTTAGTTGGCTCATTTCTGTTTACTGTTAGTGTTTCCCTAGATACCGCACTTTCCATTACGATGAGCTTCAACTCGCCTCGTTAGATAATCTTTATGAATACGACTTGTTTCAGTCATCTGTATGAATGTTTCTTCATTTAATTCTACCTTAAAATCATCTTCATCATTGTCGAAATCGCCGTCATCGTCAACTTCATAATTAGATTTTTTTTCAAGTTAAACTTTCAAGTTAAATCTCCTCTCACTTAATTGCGTTTAGTTACTTGCGATGCTTGCTAGTCTTAATCATTTATTGTGTACCGTCCGGTCATCATAGAAAATGTAAGGACTTATTGTGCAAAGGCGCACCCTTTAAACTTTAGCAACATCCTTTAATTTTATGATTTTATAGTGGGTGTTAACGCCACATCATCATGATTACTTCCCATTTAGTTAGTTCGTCGTCCGTTTTAATTGCTTCGCGAATGATGGGGTCGTAATGGAAATGGATTTCTCATTAATGTTGATACCTAACGGTCTCGTTGATTAATCGTCGTTTTATGTAATGTAAGTGCAAAATAATTAATAACTTCAAATAGTTACTTATGTGAAACCTTGATCTTGTGATACTACCCAGTTTAACCTCCTAATGGACACAACGCAATGGTTTCGTCGCAAATTAGAAATTTTTAAAATTAGATAAGTATCAGGATAGCTTGGACGTATTTGGTAAAAACAGAGACGTATCGTAAAATAGGAAAGGCAGCAGTGAAAGGATCAGTGGGATAGTCCTAAGCTAAACCAAAAACCTTACTGGCGAGAAGCAATATAAGCCAAACGCCCCCGACTAACACTTATACTTAAGCATTATTGTAAGTAGGTACGCGAGGGGTGCCGACGGTGTCTCTATTAAGCATTACCATTCTAAATATAAAAGTTCGCTTACAAAATGTTATTTCAGTAGTCTTTTCTTACAAAACGATGTCTTTTGACTCGCTTTGTGTTTGAATGACTGTATGGGTGGCATTGGAATAAAATTTTCACTCAACCTTTTCTATAAGTATCAAAAATGACAATGGTAATTTATAATTTCAATCCAACTTTGTACCAAAAGATATAGTTTTATTCAAATATAAATTTCAAGTAAAACGTTTCGTTGATTTGTTACGATGCACCTACTTTCCATTTTCTGTTTTAATTCTAAACAAGGTTTCAATTAGAACACGCACCTAATATTTATATGTATTTTTTGTTACAGGTAATGAGAGCAGACTCTGTAACAACAATTCTTCAACGTTCCCTTTCGACGAAAGCTAAGTTATAAATTAAGTAAAAAAATACTTAATGAACAAAAAAAGGATCTGTGCTAAGTTCACAACAGTCTTACCTATAGGTATATGATTTACGAACAGGTACCTACAACTACATGGTTGACCTACTTGTAGAACTAATATGTCTATCTTCTACAAACTTAACTCATTCATACTCAACTCATTGTTAAGCGCTACGCTTTTAGTTTAGAGAATCAAAACGTTACCTCGCTTTACAGCATCCTTCTTTTATCGAACAACTTCTATTATATTAATTATTATCAGTAGATATTTATTTTCTTATAGTTAAGCTATTTTAAAATCAAGCTTACGAGGTTGGAAATAGGTAAAGTTACAAGCAGCGTTTGTTATTATTTTATTTCAGTAGTAAAGTAAGCAATGGAAATGCATACAATATTAGACTAGGGCCTAGTTTGTTGGAGGAGTTTGGTTCGTATACCTCCTCATCGTACCTGAAAAACAAGAAAATTATACTTATTTATATATGTAATGTCTACAATATTTTCAGAGGATAGGTTTTAAATGTTTTCCAACAATAGTACTACCTACTACTACTACAGCCTATTTGCGTCCCGCTGCTGGGCACAGGCCTCCTCTCATCACGGAGAGGGTTTGGGCTATAGTCCCCACGCGGGCCCAGTGCGGATTGGGGACTTCACACACATCTTTGAATTACTTCGCAGATGCGTGCAGGTTTCCTCACGATGTTTTCCTTCACCGAAAAGCTCAGTGGTAAATTCAAATTGGATTTCGCACATTAAGTAAACTTAGAGGTGCGAATCGAACCCCCAACCCTCTACATTTGCGGCGGTAGGTCGAACCACTAGGCCACCACGGCTTCCAACAATAGTAATGACATCTATTTATTTTCTGTAACAATTTCATTGATTTTAGTATTATTGATTCGTTTTTTTGTTGCATTGCTTAACTTACCAATCTTCTAAGTCGTCCTTCCTGGAAAACGAAAAGAAACATTATTTTTTCCTTTATTGATCCGCTTTTAAACTATTAAACTATATAATTTACTTTTATTTTTACTCACTCGTTACTCATATCGCGAACTACTCTACTATACACGTAAGGTATAAGATCCTTTCCGTTAATAAAATCTGAATGTGAAAACGTACTACTTGGTACTTCCACTGCTGTACCGTTTGGCATGTCCTTTGCCATCGCGACAATATCTCGACCGTCCACAAACTTGTCATGTACTGAATAATGTAGGACAGTTCTTGCCGTCACAAATTTTAGATCATATTCAGGAGGTTCGTTGGTCCCGTATGATATTTTGTTCCTTTCGGCTCCATAATCATAGCGCCGAAAGGTTTTACCTCGAATGTTCTGGGCGTAATGTTCCAATTGCTTAACTGCTCCACCTCTTGTGAGATTAATTTTTGTATGATCCAAACCCTGTAATTGAATATTCATCATTCAGGTAGTTTTCCAAGTCAAATATTTTGTAAGCCTATGGGTTGCATCGAGTGTGAAAGTCCGTTAAATATGGCGCCAGCTGTCATTCCATACATAAACGTATTTTTTTCCATAGTGAAAATCTCGGCAGCCATATTTAACGGATGTTAACTTTTTGATGCAACCCAGGATAAATGTGCAATAATATTGTGAGCGAAGCTGTAAACTTTACATATACACAATGCGTCGTTTACATATATATTATTTGCTCTACATGACGATGTGAGTGAATGGCGTGACTTGTAGAGTTCTATGCAATAAATTTGAAGCTCAGAATCTAAATCAGGAAATTCAGCAAAATAGTGTAATGACTTGTAAACTGAAATTTTCATTGTGCGTCGACTGAAAAGAAGGTAAAGTCTCACCATTATTCCAGCAATATCTAAATCGTTACATATTTCATCGTACACTTCGTCGCCTAAGCAGCGGCTTAGGGATTTGTTTTCGGTAGATGATTTCGGGTCGTACGGAAAAATTTCTACTATACCCGAACGCAAAAGACTATTCTGAAAATATAAAAAAATCGTTATTAATATTAAAACCTGAGTAATCAAAAGTAATTTACTAAATCCCCGTATATTATCTCTATATTACTTATTAAAATTATTACAATTGGAGACATCACAACGAAGTTGAAAACAAACTCCACAGGAAACTTTGTCGCGCTAGTAACACTGAGACAGTTACATGAAATTGGACTTTACTCACGTAGACTGCTGCGCTTTTATCCGATAAAGCTTTTATTTTGTCATTAGTGTGGCTCTGATACCCAAGAGGAGCTAGTAAATGTGCACTCTCGAACATAAGATTATATTGAGGTTGCAAACTATTGAGGACCAGAAAAGCGGTGCCGCCTTGGCCGTGGCCGATGTAATGCAATTTGTTTTTTCCAGTTTCCTTTAATATGTAATCCACATTCGCAGCAACGTCGTAAAGGCCAATTTCTTCGTATGTGTAATTGAAAAATTTATAGTTTTCTCCGGATATTTCTGGTTCCAGATAGATATGACTTCGACTGTATTTGTTGCCTCGACTGTTTCCAAGCCAAACGTCGTATCCTAAATCTTGGAGTATAAATGCTAAAAATCAACAATCTCAAATCTTTTAAAACGTGCTCATAATTTGCAATAAATTACCTATATAAATGGTTCTACATAACTACAGAACTTGGACTTTCTTTTCATAACCAAAATTTCACGTTCCAATAACTAACTATGTTTGATCTCTTTATCGTCGAACAGACCTTTAAAAAGTAAGGATTTCTTGAGACTTTCTATTAAATACTCAGTACAACTGGCCAACGAAGCGGTAAATTAAGGGATTTTTTTAAGGTAAGGGATAATACCGTACCAATTGAGTTCTTGCCACCTTCAGTGAATACATCGGACGATTGCAGGATTCCATGAAACATAAGCACGGGATATTTATCTGTGACTTTCTCCGTAGCGTTAACTCTGAATAGAGACAGTATGTAACCATCGCATGTGATGACGCTTGTTTCTGATAGGAATATACTGTCAAGTTTTGTGTCCCCTTTTATTTCCTTTAAAAGCAAGTTGTACAGGTTTATCTGGATATGGTTATGTATTAGTTTATCGTTCAAATGTCTGAAATTGAAATCTTAGTGTGTGCCCCACGCAGGTACAAATCTCGTTATGCCACTCTACATATATATATACATATATCTTCAAGTTTAAGACTGTACTCACTCAAATAAAAAATAAAACAAGGCGTATCTACATTTTGTGAACAATACAATCGCAAATTATTAATTATTTTTAATTGTAGTAGTAGAACTTTTACAGGCTAAGTTCACCTAATAAAAATATTTTTACATCACCCTTGGCCATAAAGCGGGATTTTCTGCCCGCTACGCGGAGAGAAAATCTCACTTCTTGGCCAAGGCAAGACGTAAAACTTTTGACAAACCACGGGTGGTAATTCGTAAAGCCCCAGATCGCATATTTATGGCCCTCACCTTCGGTTCGGGCCTCAGAAACCTGCGATCTGGGACATTTACGAATTCACCACCCTAGGTCTGTAATGTACTATTAATACATTTTGGTACTTACAATTAACTCCAATTCATCTGTTAAATAAGCGACGACACCGTTTAAAAAGGTGATGTTTTTATATTTCGATCCAGTGATAGCTGCGTGAGCTTTTGCTTTAAATTTATGATTGGTTTTCTTTGGAATAATTTTTATAGCCGCATTTGTAGTTGGGGATGTTACATTTGTTTTATCTTCTAATAATGTTAACGTTTCATTACCATCGTTGTCTTGGCTATTTAAATCAACGGCTTTTAAGAGCACTAAGAAACTGATGACCATGTAGCACCGTAGCCACATAGTGCGTTCAGAAAAGAATCAAACGTCGTTACCATATTTCTTATATAGTTCTGTTATCACCGTTTTAATTATCTGGTGACGGAATGACTTTCATCTCATTAAGGATTTTAACGGTGTTTTAACTCTATCGACGTTGATTGATCAGCAATTAACAACTGCTTGGTACTTATCTATTATTCCCAATTTGTCAGTATCTTGAGGGGATTCACTAAAATAAGTAAAACCCGTGTTTAATTCAAGCTGCAGATCTTTGCATACTAAAATATTACTTTGGTTCCTTTGCCTTTTTTAAATAATTCTCTGAAGTCATTTAATGTTTAAAACAAGAATGTAATGCTAGAAAATTAGATTACCTGTTCCGGCGACACAATTTACATGTGTATCTATTTGTACTAATTGTCGAATATAAAATTATCTTCTTATGCTTTGTTTACAGGTAATAATCATCACTTTCACCAGAAATTATTTCTTCAAGTCTGAATTCACTGAACACAAAGCTAAGTTGAAATGACGTTTACTATAAATTGTTAGAATATACAATTTAGGTTTGTTTAGATAGGTATACCCTGATTATATGGATTGCATATTTCTTTAGGTATCAAGCGAGCGTTTTTAGCATTAATGGTTTTTTGAAACGGGTCTCTTAATAGCAGATATTTATATTCTTATTTTGTAAAATTACAAACATAGTTTCTAAGGTTTATAGACAATAAAGAATTTTACATAGATACATACATTTAATTACTTTTGTATCAGCGTACATACTGATCTTAAGCACGTATTTACTCGTAATAAATATTATGGTGTGCACTCATAAATGCGAGATTAACACTTTTATTGGTGTAGATATAAATTTATCACTGCGTTCCGCGATGAAATTAATAACGATCAGATTAAATCAGATAATGCATTATCACGATATACGGCCGTTTTAAAAATAATGCCTTCCTATTATTGTCGTGGGAGATTTAAATTCAGATTTATTATTTTTTTGTAATACTGATAGATATTTTAGTCGTGATTTTTCTTTTCTTTTCATGCTCATTAGCGGTTTGCAATAAAAGTGCAGATGTACTTAGTTTTCAGACTTTTGTAATTAGGTTGTAATTTAGATTAATTTCAGCGTCAATGTAATAAGTAATAATGCTCCACTTAGAACATTGCATGTGGATCTATTAGGATCCATGGGGACTATGTCCCATCCGATAGTATCCGCGGGATAGTGGAAATATGGTGGCTCGGACATGGACGCAGGCGATGTCCACACTCTCACCTTATTACTGAAATAACATGAATAAACAAAACAATAGTAAACAACTTTGAAATTTTGAAAAATTATCATCAAATTATTATCCTTCCCCAATCCGCACTGCGCCCGCGTGGGGACTATAGGCCAAACCCTCTAGTGATGAGAGGAGCCGCTGTAAGAGGGAGTACCTATCTATCAAAATCACGTTTATAATATTAATACTAGCCGATGCCCGTGACTTCGTCCCACGTAGACTTAGTAGGATTTGCGTGCCCGATGTTACTATACGTATACTTATAAAGAAAGTTACAGTTATAGATGTATTGAAAAAACTGGATTATCCTGTAGAAAACCCGTTCCCGTAGAAATATCGAGATAAAAAATCCTATGTTATTCCCAGGGCATCAACCTATTCCATACCAAATTTCATTCAAATCAGTCCAGTCGTTACGGCGTGAAGGAAGGACAAACAAACACAGATTCACAATTATAATGTTACGTATAGTATGGAAGTATGGATAGGATTAATAGAGTACGTTATTAATACTTACTCTTCAAAATATAACAACGTATCTATGATTGACTCGTAAACGAGCTCCGGTGCGTCGGGGGCATCGACGAAGTCCGAATGGCCGAAATCGACCCGTGGTACCTTCCTCACTTCGGCGTTGGGCATCTGCCATGCCATCTCTAACACATCCCTACTATTCACTATAATATCACCGGGCCCATAGTGCATGGCTGTTGGGACAGTGATGAGGCTCAGATTGTAATTCGGAGGCTGAGTCGACCCGTATACTAGTAAGTTCGTTTCTGTTCCGAAGTCCCATCTCCTGAACTCGCGACTGTGAATGTTTTGACCGAAGTGCACTTGTTGTTTGATGGCACCGCCACTTCCTGGAGCTCCCTGAAATACATTTAATGTCAGATAAAAGGTCTTTAAAAAATCTCTCATCAAATTCGTAGTTGTAAGTCAATACAGCTTCAACAAAATGTAAAAAACTGAATTTTATAGTAAGTTTTTTTTACTATAATTAGTGATAACACCGTGAATTTGAGGGTTATTTTTGTTAAAATAATTATTATGAAAATTTTGGACGTACCAATAAACCGTCTTCATTGAGTATTTCGCAAGGCTCATTGTATCCACGTTTTCCCAAACACATATCAATTTGGTTTTTATTCGTATCGTTATGCGACGATTGATTTGTCAATAAATAATGCCATTCTACTATGCCCAAGTCTGTTAGCAATTTCTGCGATAAAAAAATGTATTTATTGTAACTTACAAGATAAAGAATTACATGGGTTGGGAGCTCTTCTTTTAAGTTATAAAAACCTGTGTTAGAAGAGTCCCCTCTTTTTCCTGGGGCTTAAATCGATAGGTAAGTTGGTAATTTGTAAAAATGAATAAATTCACATTTACATTTCTTTTCTAACTTATGTTTAAGTATGAAATGAAAAGTTATTACGTTTAAAATTGTATGCACTAGGTTTGCGCGTCGTGATTGAGATCCTGGGAAATGATATCAAACTATCTCTGGGTGGTGTTAACTTAAGGCGGTAAAAAGGAGAAGACTAGAAGCTTATTATTAAATTCTACATTGACGAAGTCGCGGTAAAAGCTAGTGTTATAAATTTTCATAATACTCACGTAAAGAATATCAGCAATTTTCGATAAAACGAACAATACTGTATGGGAGAAATGTTTGTTATACCCAGCAGCGGCCAACAACTGTGCCGAAATGAACTTTTCATTGTACTCAGGTCGCATTGAATTTAGAACTAAAAACGCAGTCCCACCTTGGGAGTGACCGATATAGTGCAACTTAGTTGCGTTTGTGTGCTTTAAAATGTAATCGACAGTAGCTGGGATATCGAATAAACCAATGTTTTCGTATGTATAGTTGAAGAATTTCCTTTTGTCCACCGGGTCGTCTGGGTTTAGGAATACGTGGTGTCTGGAATACTTGTTGCCCCGGACGTTGCCCAACCATACGTCAAAGCCTGCGTCGACTAAGCTGTATGCTGAAATACAATTGAAGTTTCAGCTCCACTAAATGAACATGCCAAAATTCTAGAATTTAACAGGTAAAAATAGTTACGAGTAGTTGAAACGAGATAAATATGCTTATGTAGCGAATAGATTTATAAACACTTCACATCGACTCGAGTACTGATATTCCCCAAATTGTCCCGTTACGCGAATCCCACCCACCCACAAGTTTCTATACCTACACCAGTACTATAACTCACCTTCTGAGCAAATTCGATAAAAAAGCTTACCCAAGCTGATATTCCGTCCATGTCCCGTGAATGTGTCCGAGGACCCGCCCATGCCGTGTAGCAGCAGAACCGAGTGGTTATGTCTTGTCGTATTCACATGTTGCATTCTCAGCACATGCAGAATGTACAAGTCATCTGTGATGACACGGTGTGTTTCCGTTTTTACCTTTAATAATTAATTAATTAATATCTATAATTTTAACCCTGGACTCGTAAATCATCGAAATGTAATCTTTCAATATCTTCTTGGAACACGCTTAGTTGGTGAAATAGCCAAGTTGAGTTTTCCCAGATATTCTTCCAGTTTCTTGTAGTTTTCCAAGATTCATATTTTAACAATAACTTCATAAATATGACTATGAAACACTTATTCATAAACTTACTTAAAAGCTTAATATAACAACTTTGACCAGAGTATTTTTTATTTATTTAACATTGCGGCTATAAATTTTAGTAGAGTTTCATTTCAAGTGAATGATAATTTTTTTTACTTACGCCATCCAAAATGGTCTCATTTGATATCACTTTTGCATTTTCCGGAAATGCGTTCGCGCTAACAAACACACTGACTGCGATGTAAATGTAACACCTCAACATATTATCGTGTCACCAACTGATACCATCAGATCTCCTGTTTTATATAGTTCATTATTTTATATCTTAATTTAACTACTGATTGTGTTAAGATCGAAACAGATTATGTTAAATTGAAATAGGTATTGCTTGTTATATTTTTCTGATAACATCGTTAGACTACCTAACGGAACGTTAGTACTTATCTAGATTTGATTTTAGTCATAAAAATCAGCTGATTTTGGAAATTTAACTTTAAGGAAGAAAACACTTCGTTGTTCATCGTGTATACCTATTTACCTACTTCCATCCAAGATCGGCATAGACATTTCATTTTTGTTGGAGTAGATAGGTAGCAAAATCGATGACGTTGACAAGTGAAATATCTTTGACAAGCGCCAATTTAGGCATGTCAAAAAAAAAATGTTTTTATACTTCAGGTCTATCTAATTATATACAACTCAAAGGTGACTGACTGACATAGTGATCTATCAACACACAGCCCAAACCACTGGACGGATCGGGCTGAAATTTGGCATGCAGGTAGATGTTATGACGTAGGCATCCGCTAAGAAAGGATTTTGCAAAATTCGTTCGGGAACGGGAAAAATCGGGATTTTACTTTTTAATATTTCTGCGCATACGAAGTTGCGGGGAAAAGCTAGTATGTACAACGTACAGACGTAATCGTCGACTCTGTAACGAATAGCTAATCTGATGATTTCCGTGAGATTGAATCCACTTTATCTTTTATCAATTCTTAGAAATCACACTTGAATAATTTTAACTCTCAGTGACTCTAAAAGAAACTTACTAGACACGATGTCTCTATACACTAATTTTATTCAGTTCACTGCACTACGTCTATCCTTTATGCGAAAGTTCGACGTCCCTACCCAGACTATTC
Organism: Aethes cnicana; assembly: GCA_963971205.1. Classification (NCBI taxonomy): domain Eukaryota; kingdom Metazoa; phylum Arthropoda; class Insecta; order Lepidoptera; family Tortricidae; genus Aethes; species Aethes cnicana. The sequence continues at coordinate 13,799,034 of OZ020274.1, forward strand.
GTAAGTAATGAACACTATCTGCCCTGAGAAGAAGTTGTCATTGTTGACATGATTTTCGATTACGTTTAAAATAAATTGAGTATCGTATCGTGACTATGTCATCTACATACGAGTACCTATTTACGTCTCAGCCTTTTGAAGATTTCTAGGCTGTGCGTCGGTCGACGTGGTAAACGACATGGCTAAAAGTAGCTTAGCTGTGTTCATTCTTGTCTTTCAATGTCCGTCTTTACCAAATTTCTTCATGATTGATCTGCAATTGTATTGGGGAAAACCAATGAGATAGCTACAGCTATCTGAAATGTGCTAGTAATTAATTTGTCTGTAAAATAAAGGTACTAATCCAAGCACTAAACTTACGTCTCATTTGTAAATGAAATATGTGAAATGAATATCCATAAATGTATGTAGTATAATTATAAGATGATAATGTGACATTTTGTATTAGTAGGTATCATATATTTAGACTTAACTAAGTCTTGCAAATATTTTGTCTTATCTAGTTAACATGCTATTTATGGTCCAAGTTGTCTTTGGCAGAGTAAAAGCATTTTTCATACAGCCAGTTTAGCAGCTTGATCTTAAATAGTTTAAGTGGGAACTGTTTAATGTGTTCCGGCAATTTGTCATTGAAATAAACTACACATTACATAACTATTCTTCTTTTTAAAAGCTGTACGCATTTTAGGAATCACTAGTCTTTATATCTAGTGTTAAACGTCACTACATCACTATTCTTTTTAAACATTTCCGGATGTGATTTTACAAATGTACGAACTTCATAAATATAAATACAATGCACTGTTAGTAATTTCAAATCAATTTATAGAAGACATCAGGCCGTATTTGACTATCGATAAATACCTAATTAGAAGACTTCGGTTGGCATAAAATTGAATATAAAAATTAAATTATATTCAAAGTAGTTAAGTCATAGTAGGCTGTAGTCTCTTGTTTGCTATTTTCTATTTTTATAGTACTCAAAATACCTCAGTTTCATTATCTTGTTTTTTTTCTAGGTGACAGATAAATCATTTATTATTCTTGTCCTTTATGTAAGTTCAGACTCTTCTTAATCATTTACCTACTAAAAATATTGACGAAACGATATGATGCACCCACACATTTCTTACTGTACGCATAAACTTCGATATTATGGAAATATTGGACTATGAAAGCTTATGTTAGTTGGCTTATTTGTTATAAATGGGCTAACAAAAGTACTACATCACAGTTCAGGTTTAACGAGGCATACACTTGCGACTCCTACATGCGCTGGACTGTAAACCGTTAACGGTAGTACTCGTATATGTTTAGCACACTTACTCTGGCTGGGAGAATTACTGCCAGCCAACGTTTTGGCAGTAAACTTACTGTATAAGACTTGCCCGAGTTGTTTTTCTTTTGCTAGATTTTCATTTTTGAAATGTCTCTTTTGTTTATTTGTAACTCTGTAACGAAGTTTCTTTTGGAGAAGAATACTACTTCTACTACTATTTACAAAAGTTATTGTTCAATTTCTTTCTGTTATGATGCTGATATCACATGGAATATCGATTATTTAATAAGTTTCTCTTGAAATTGCATGACTTCACTACTCTAAGTCCGAAGTACGGGGAGTACCTAACTTATGTAGATCCGTAACTTAAGATCGAGTTTTAGCGTTTATGAGAAAGAACTATAAGCATTTGGAATGAACTCCCTGCTGAAATTTTCCCTCTGCGCTACAATATGGGATGTTTTAAAAAGGGTGTCATTAAATATCTACGGGACCGGCAACGCATTGGTGACGCCTCTGGTGTTACAAATGTCTATAGGCGGCGGTAACCGCTTTCCATCAGGTGGGCCGTCTGCTTGTTTGCCCGTCTATAATAATAATAATAAAAATAAAAAAAAAACTGCTTGAACTATTTTGCATATTCCCAGCCAGTTCGTATGTTTTATATGATTTGAAATTTATGAAAACGTCATAGTATTGTATTTGCTTCATTTAAAACTAACGTTAAAGCCTCTGTCTTTATTTCATTCACAGTTATTATTCCACACTTCTATAACCTACTTCATTTATTTAACAAACAATTTATTAGCGTAAAATATCGTCTCTTACAATGAACCAATTTTTTATATATTTTTTTATTAAGAAACAAACGGTCTTACAAAACAATATTATCTTGAGCAATTTGCCTGTACATCAATTATAATAGACCTATAGTTTCATAAATGTAGTATTACAACTATACAGAAAAGTGTGCACTAATGGTGAGACTAATTTACATTGACTATTTTGCCACAAAAAGTATTTCTAAGATATTATACAATGATATGATACTTATAGATTATGGTTAATTGTTATAATTTAAACCTCATTCATTAACATATAATGTATTAATGAAGCCGTGGTGGCCTAGTGGTTTGACCTACCGCCTCTCATGTAGAGGGTTCAAATCCGGCTCGCACCTCTGAAATTATTTATGTGCGGAATTCAATTTGAATTTACCACTGAGCTGAACTGAAAGAAAACATCGTGAAAACCTGCACGCATCTGGGAAGTAATTCGAGGATGTGTGTGAAGTCCCCAATCCGCACTTGGCCCACGTGGGGACTATAGCCCAACGCTCTCGTGATGAGAGGAGGCCTATGCCCAGCAGTGGGCCGTAAATAGGATGTTGTAGTAGTATTAATTAACGGCATTAATAATAAAACTCAAAAATAAAATTGTACGTACTGCGGTTTATTACAATAAACACATCAGTATAAAACATAATAAATTTAGTCGTAATTTGTCACCAGGACAGTTGTAAGTACGTATAAATTACAAATAAGACATGTTTTACGTTGCTACAAGCTTCTTTGGTTCGCGAACATAGTCACCATAGTCCGGGGAAATGGGTGAAATGGTTCCGAATGGAGGACCCATCACCAGACTGATCCAGACAGTCGTCCCCTTTCATAAATAATAATAACATGGTCACCAGGACTGAAATAATACTTTTACTTGTTCTTATGCGGATGCCGATTCGGCAGCACCTCGTTCAGACAAACCGAGCCTTGCGATTATGTAGTTGGTCACCAGTTCTTTAACGTCAATGGCTTGGACGAAATCGAGATGGGAGAAGGTTTCTCTGGCCACCTTTCTTGCGTAGGTGTTGGGCATGACAGTGGTCATGGCTAAGACGTCACGTTCGTCAAGAAGAACATCGCTGACGGTGTAGTGCATGGTGACTTCAACGGTGATGCGGCTGAGGTCGTAGGAAGGGGGGGTGATGGAGCCGTATACTCGGCGGTTGGTGAGGAGACCATAGTCCCACCGACGGAAGGCGCGGTCCCTAATATTCTGGCCGTAGTGAGCGAACTGCTTCAGGGAAGAACCTCCGATGCCGATGCCGATGTCGATGCCACCCTTGAAAATGATAAAAAATATTCTCATGTCCCGTACGTTTCTAAATGAGACAAGGTCGTCAATATAGGTGTTGTATCAAGGTAACTCGAGGAGACTAACCCGTACCTGAACTTTGGCAAAAGTGCGCCTTAATCTTTCAAATATTAATACTTAGCTTAAAAGCGATTAATATTTCCGCAGAATCAGGTATAATTTAGCTTTTATTTAGTTTTACCTATCCCGATGTTTTTTTGCTTGTCTGTCCGTAACCAAATCTTGCAAGTTAAATTAGATCCACTTCCCGGTTACCGATTGAGGTGAAATTTTGCATGCATGTGTAAATCGGATGGCAATGCAAAATCATTATGACATGTCGAACAACCTACATACATTTAATCCATAGATGTGTTAAAAAAAATGTGGTCGAATCTTACCAGAACGCTGTCGAGTCCGAGTATATTACAGTAAGCCCTGTACTGGTCAGACCCGGCGCAGTAGTCGGCGGCCCGCCCTTGGCGCCGGCTCAGCGAGACTGGCAGGTCATCCAGGTTCGCGATCTCCACCAGCCCCATAGTTTGGCCCAAGGACTGGAAAGAAGACGATTTTCCATGTTATTGCTGTTGAAACCGAGGCAGTGATACGAAAACAGTAAACAGCCTAAAGAACAGGTTCTTTGTTTTCCTTATTTTTGATGGCGTTTAACATAGAGCGTTTGAAATGCCAAGAAATCTTCTTAAAGGCAACTTTGATGCTCGATGAAGGCTTATGCATATGTACAGAAGAAAGTTACATAAAGAAGAAACTTATTTATAAAAAAGAAGAGTTATAGTATAGATTGAAATATGAATAATTTGTAGGTATAGATACATCTTGGTACACATTAAATTTGATTCTACCAGCCCACACCTTCCGTAGTCTGTAATATTTCGGTTGCCAGTGATCTTCGAATAATAAAATAGGTACTTACAAATGAAGTAATTTATAAAACAACTGAAAGTGCATTTTTAATCTACAATTAGAACAATGATAAAATAATTGATGCTTGATCCGGATTACGATTGGTGCACCGGTGATTTCCGTTTTGATGGTGACTGCATGTAATGATAATCATGAAATTATCAAAATTCACGCTAACATTGATTACAATAGTCTGCACTGGATACTGAAGACGATTTAAAAAAAAAAGTAAATATCTAGCCGTTTGCCCGCCACTTCGTCCCGCGTGGACCTAGAACTTGTGTACCCGATGGTACTATACATATAGATGGTTGTAGTTATAGAAGTAGAAAACCGTTCCTTTAAAAATATCGGGATAAAAAGTACTCTATGCTATTGCCCGGGTCTCAAACTATCTCCATACCAAATTTCATCCAAATCGGTCCAGGCGGTTCGACGTGAAGGACGGACAAAGAAACAAACAAACACCCTTTCACATTTATAATATTAGTAGGGAAGTAGGGATTTTAAAAGTAAAAACTTGTAGGTTTCACATGGAGCCGATTTGGCAGCCAATATAAAAAATGGACTCTTTCCAAGATCTTAATTTCGCTGAGTTACGATCTGTTTAATATTCGATGAAACTCGCGATCTTGTATCTAATAGTTTATAATGAACATCTTATTTTCGATGGAATTTATATTTATTTAACAATGGAGGCCATCTCCATAATATTTCGTTTTTTGGACCCTTGGAGACTATACATCTCTAAGATCAGATTTAAGTTTAAGTTAGGGACTATACATCCCTTCAATGTAATTTTAGTACCTACGTACTTATATGTATATTTTATACATGTAATGTAAATTTTGAAAATTTTGAAATAAGGCCTTCTGCTTGAGTTTGTTGCGGCGCTTCTTCTCAAGCAATGGGTCTAGGAAGCGCTGGTAAATTCTTTTTCTGACGTGTAAAAGTGCCCCTATGTGGCCAATTTGCTGAATAAATGATTGAATTTTGAAAAATTTTGAATTGGTCATTTAAGTCTAGTAAAAAATTAGGTTTCTAGTGACTTCACCTTCTTAGGCTGCCTTCTCCTAGAGGGTTGACGACTAGCATGACTATATTAACTCTATATCCACCATAAGCCACAATTCGGATAATATGTCTAACTTCAAAAATGGATGTTACATAATAATTGAAGGTATACTCACATAAAGAGTGTTGGTCAAGAGCGCCGCAGCCCTCAACTGCGAGTTAGGGAAGTTCGTCTTGTATCCGACACCAGCCAGTAAATGAGCTGACAGGAACTTCTCATTATACTCCGGCTTCATAGAGTTCAGGACTAAGAAGGCCGTTCCTCCCTGCGAATGGCCGACATAGTGCAACTGCCTCTCCCCAGTTTGAGCCAGTGCGTAGTCTACCATCGCCGGTACGTCAATCATGCCGATTTCTTCCCAGCTGAAGTCGAAGAACTCGAACTTTTGCTGCGCATCGTCGGGGTTCAGGGAAATGTGTGCGCGGGAGTTGATGTTGCCTCGCGCGTTACCGAGCCAGACGTCGTAGCCGGCGTCGGCGAGGTTGTACGCTGTAACAGAGACAATGTAATTATATAAGACTGTCAAGCTCCTTACATTACGGCGTACATCGGAAATAGCCAGGGAGCTTCAAATTTTGATACTTCGCCTGCACAGCGCCATCTAGATGTAGCTCATGGAGTTCAAATTTGTATCCAGGGTACCTGGGTAGCGACATCTATTATCGCATTTAAACTTATTTCGGGTGTACGCTGATTAGTTTGAAGGTTGTTATTCTAAGTTTACTTTACTTCTTCTATGGCTGTAATAAGGTTTTGTTTAAGTGATTGACCCATATGAACAGCTCCAACCCAGAATTATCTGATAAACATGGAACGAACTTAAAATGGGTTTGTGCTTGACGTTACCGGTGCTTTCATTGATTGTACACTCAACAGCAATGAATTCGGGTCACTTTGTATGGAAAATGCTATACAAAATGACCCGAATTGATTGCTGTTGAGTGTATTTGATTTAAAGTCAACTGTAGGGGCGCAACTCCGTAATGAATTTAAGAAGTTACTAAGCCAAAAAAGGGATTTTAATATGCTTTATAAATTTCTAAGTAGTATTTTTTAACGTCACTGTAACATAGTCTTCTTAAGATTATTCTTTCTTCATTGTTGCGTACTTTTTAATTCTGTATGCAATTAATTCCACTTTGTATTAGGGATATTGCAAATCCTTTCCGCGATGTTATCCTTTATCTTTTTATGTTACAAGTAAATACTGCTTCTTAACGGAAATTGCGTTTTAAATCTTGATTAATTAAGTCCAATCAATAGATAAACAACGATGCTCCGATGTCTAGACTTGAGAGATATTCGTGGAACGATAATTAGTGGTTATTAATACTGTATCAATTTCTTTTTAGAAGGTACCTACTGAATGTCTTTTTGTTAAAACAAATTGCCATAATATGTAAAGGGTCAATCTTGCTATTGAATCGTACTCTGATGAACATAATATGATAGGATCAGGAAGGTTTGTCGTATGTTATAGGCGTGGCTATTTCTTGCAGTCCTACCAACTACGCTGCCTTCCTTCTTCCTTTTACTTCGTTTTACATAGCTTACAGAAATTATACTATATTGGCTCAGAGCTGCATAGCCGGCTGATTGTGGTCGACCGGTTGCGGCTAGTCGGCCGTCCTCTCCCATCCCAGAGCGTGTCACTCCTAAACAATTATTTATATCCCTTGGTCTTGATCCGTAGTAATGATTATGCAGACCTTAAGCAAGAACTAGACTTCCGAGTAGACATTTTGTACCACCGTGGTTCATGCTCGAGATCGGCTATCAAGTCTATTGCTACGGATGATAATACGGTTGCCGAATCAGACGAGATATCTAAACTGGAATTGTCTGACTGGGGGGTGCCTATGTTCATGTTATCGAAAGGATACTCAAACCTTGATCCACACACAGGCTGATCAGGACGTCTACCGCTGAGCCTATCAGGCATTTTACTGGCAGGTCCCTGCCCTTGTCTTATTGACTAGAGATCATTAACATTAAATAAAAATTCAAGGGAACGGAGTTTTAGTGATCCAATAAGCCAGATATTCGGGTTAAAGAATTTATTTTCTCAAAAGAAATTATTACATTTCACTTAGTGAGAATTTTAACTAATCTACAATGATGATTGAGTGACCATGTTTCACTCCTTAATTAATAAACTTAATTTTAACTTTTAAATTAAGTTTATTAAGTGTTATACACAGCTCTGGATGTAATTGAAATGTATCAAAGTATATAGACATTAAAACGGCTTTATTAACCCGGAGTGAATTACTACAAGTGTTCACTGGTTACTTTACTGTTTACGCAAATAAATACTCCTGATTTCTGATTTCTTTGAGATACTCTCTCTCGGTGGGTCTTCAAATAACTTGGTCAAAAACTTGGCGACTGTACTGTCGACAGTACAGTCGCCCTTCTAAACACGAAGGGTTCACGTCGGTTGGATACAGAGTTCCCATGGCCACCTTCTGACTCCATCATCACTATCCTTGCCACCGAAAACACGCAAGCGAGTTCAATTGAACAACGGAAATTAGGTTAACACATGCAAGATTCGTTTACAGACAGACACAGGGACAGGTGAAGGTGAAAAAAAAAGCTTGAAAAAAAACACTCACCGATGCCATAAGAAGCGCCCAAAAAGATGAAGTTACTGGACGAGCCCATGAGGCCATGCATCACGAAGACCACGGGCCTCCTTACCCCGGAATTCCCGTTCTTCCCGTAGGGAATACGGTGCACACCCAGGATGTAGCCGTCAGACGTCATCACATGGTGGAGCTCGGCGGGATAGCCCTCTGCGATTATTTCCTCGACCTGGGTAGGGAGACAAACTTTCAAGTTTGAGATGGGGGAGTGAAGAGGACGGCATTTTCTTTATAACCATTATTGACTAGCGCTGCCATTTGGTCATCAAAGATGTGTGTGAAGTCCCCAATCCGAGCTGGGCCCGCGTGGGGGCTATAGCCCAAACCCTCTCGTGATGAAAGGAGGCCTGTGCCCAGCAGTGGGACGCAAATAGGCTGTAGTAGTAGTAGTAGCTGCCATTTGGTAACGCTGTGTAGAGCTGTACGTTTGCACCCATTTAAGGGATCATCCTAATACCGCAAGTTCGCGCGAATTTAAACATATTGAACTAGAATTAAATAGGTGTCCTAATTCACATTCGCGTGATCGCCACCACGCGCCGGTAATCACGCGATGGTCGCATCGCATAATCGCGTTGTATTAGGTGTCCAATAAATAAGTATAATGGATTTTCAGAATCTAGTTTCGGATTTATTAGTAGTTATAACATAACAAACATTTTATTGATAAGTTTCAGTTTCAGCATCAACAATATATAATTTTAAGGCCGTTCATAGACCCAACTCAGCCGTCACTGTCACTCGTGGGACGAGTGAAAGAGAAAGCGCTACGCACAGAACGCCCGATTTAGTTAGTATTTAACGCGTTTTAATTTCTATAAAAATACCGTCTAAAAAAATGGCATTTATAAAGCTGTCGATGTATGCATATAATATGGATATTTTTTGTGTTATAATTAGTTTTACACTGTTTGATATAATAAACTGGAGTAAAGTTGGATTAGCGGTCCGAGTTAGAGGTTACTTTGGAATTAAATTGTATCGAGCGAAGTTTCGTGAAACGTGTATCGAAAGCTGTCAATGTAAGGATGATGTAATCAAATACAACATATGTTTTTTTCATATTTTTAACTTTTAACATTTCTTAGAAAAGTATGATCTTGTTGTCTGGAAGAGATCACTCTTTAGCGATAAGACCGCCTGTTGTCACCCTTCTTTTTTTCTGTATTTGTATTTACTTGTGTAATTGTTTTTTTGGTGTTCAATAAAGTGTATTTGTATTGTAATGTATTGTACAGTCAGCAGCAGAAGTAGATAAGCTGTCCAGGTGTTCAAAATGACCTACACACGCCCTTAACGTCTTAAGAATAAGGTCGTGTGTAGGTTATTTTGAACACCTGGACAGCTTATCTACTTCTGCTGCTGACTGTATATCACCGTATACCGTTATCGCAATCAAGGTGATCATAAATAAGTATTTATTTTATATTTCTTCACTTCCATATATCTGATGGCGATTGTACCTATTCCAAAGCTCGAGTTTTACAATTTTCTCCCGCAAAGCTCAAAAAGATATTCTCAAATTTTATTATATAAATATTGCCACCAACAGTAGGTACTGGGACGTAAAAGTAACATTATGTCTGAACTTTTAATTTAAAATAACTCGGAGAACTCAAAACTTCTACAGCAAATGTTATGACGAACTTAATCAGGAATAAAATCAACTTAAACGAATCTCACGGTAGTTTCGATACACTTGGAATTGAAAACAGTTAAATAGTTATTAAAGTATAAAAGTACCCTTACGAAAATTTTACTTGTAACGTTAAAAAATATAAATCAGAAGGACGTGTCTCAAAATTAGTCTTTTAGAAGACAATCCCCGAGTTCATGTTCAAACAAATTTTGATTTAGTTATAAAAAATACATAAAATGCGTTGCTCTACATACAAATAACGTTTTTTTAATGTAGTGGATGAAATTCTAGTTGAATTTTATAAAAATAGGCATATGTAGTATGTATGTAGAGGACATAGGTCATTCCCATTGATCCACCAAATAATCCTTCAACATACTTACTCAGCGAAACCTTGGTTATTCTCAAACTATGAAATATTACTATAATATTATTCCACTTAGATTAGCTCTGGGACCATAATAGTCATTCGGGGAGTGAATTCTGAACCCTCGCGTTTGGGAGTGGGGGTCAGGCATAAAATCCAGACTCCGGGCAATTATTTTGTATTGCTATTCAAATTTAATATTCTGCTACATTTGCATTTGAGTTTGCGGGTGGAAGGAAATACATAGTCTAGTTCTATTTGAAATTACAATTAAGCTTTTTCAGGTGAGTTTTCAGTTAAAATCTTTACTTAGTAGTTTGCCATTTGCTCTTATTTTCGCACCTATTTGATATAATGCTAACAGTAGTAACAGTAAGTGACAACATGAACCTAGTAAAGTAAAAAAAAAACAGATTATATTCTGAAAAAAAACTTTATCCGCAACGAGTTAGGTACAGGTTGTTCGAAAGTAACCTGGATTGCTTCGAGAAAATGATGGCATGGCTGAGCCTTTTCTCGAATAGGGTCCCATTTTTTTCATCTATTTATTTATTCAAAATAAATTTATAGTTAATACCGATTTTGGTTTCTAATATCCCTTCTCTTCTCAACGAGATATTATGTAGGTTCTTTCAATACCAGAACATACACGGAATATAGAACCTATGTACCCAGTTTGCAGTTCAGTCAGAGGTCTCTGTTTTTTATGTAGTACTTACCTAAACATTTATTAGGTGCCTAGTGTGATATTTTTGTAACACTTAAGTATATACGTAGCTACTCGTCACAGGTGTACTCGTACAAAATGTTTGGAAAATTAGCTATCTTTATCAAGTACAATAACTTACGATCAGTTCTGGCGTTCTATTCTGACCGCTGTCACGCGGAAACGCGCTCACTGCCACCACCGCCGCTGACAGGACGAAAACACGCCACGACATTCTCATTGGAAACGATTTGCAAATGGCAACTATTTGGAGTCACTCAACGATATTTATATCGGCCCGCTATCGATTTATCTTCATACGTGGGGTTAATCTTTTTATGGTCGGCTAAAATCCGGCGTTTTAAAAGTTTTTGCGACAGTTCGAAATACTATTCGCTTCTTTAAGTAAATATATTATTTATTAAAAGCATAGGAAATACAGGCTAAAATATCCACAACATGAATAAACATAAATAAATAATCCACAACACGCGTAGTCAATAATTCGAAAATAGTTCGAAATTGTATCCTATCCAGCCGGGCTTCTGAGATGTAAAAAGAATTCTGCATATTCTTACACCATTATCAAATTAGCAATATTAGTATACTCTTCATAGCGTAATACCATACTTCCCGCGGGAACGCTATAACCGAATTCCACGTGGACGAAGTAATTAATTAAATCATCAAATATGATATTCAAGTTTTAGGGTACCAGCGTAAAATGCGTTAACTTTGCTTGGCAACCAAATTAAGGGAAGACGTTCTCTATTAATTCCGTTGGAAATTTAACACTGTGTCAGATATGTTAGGGACATAACTTTTTTTTATATCATTGGTATAGGCAAACGAGCGCACAGCCCACCTGATGGTAAGTGGTTTACTATTTTATTTTTAATTTCAGCCCTCAACCCCAATAATAGTAACGGATCTTGGCTGAATGGCAGTTTTTCCATAGGACTGGTATTATTTAGTACTTATGCAAAGTATAAAAATAAACGAACGGACAAATAATAATTTTGGATTTTTCATACTTATTTCGCTAGCCTAGGTTTAATTTTTGAGAATAAATAATAGCAGACGAAAAATATTTAAGAGGTTAAGATAAATATAAATGCCTTAGTAACAACGACCGGCTCGGCATTATGCTCCAGTGATTTGTACCCTTATCTTTCTAACCACAACATATCTATAAAAAATAAAACCATAAATAACGATATTTTTTACGGCATACTAAATGGATTAAAGAGAATGGATAAGCTTTGTGTAATTTCCTTGTATGTAAACGATCCTAGAATAAAAAGACAGTAAGAACAACGGTGCAAGTACAACCTTACGACTTATCTACCCCAATATCCCGATATCTTGGTTATTATATCGGACGTCCGAGGGTCCAATGTCTTTTGATTTGCAACTAAACACAAATTACAATCTTTGTAACATCGTAAACAGTGGAAAATTATACACATGTAGTAAAAGGATAAACAGTTTATTGTTTATAAGAAATGCTATTGTTCGGCTGTAAACTGAGATTGTACTAGATTTTTTTATGGCAAGACATAATTATCTTCTCGTTTAATTATTTATTTAGGTAAAAAAATATCATCCATTCGGTTTGATCGAGCAAATGCGCCTTGGAATTGATAATTGAATAAAACTTTAAACGAATAACCTCTCTTTTGAAAAACTATGGGTCTTCTGTGTCTACCTATCTATAGATCTACTTATTTATCTCGCATTATAGGTACTTTTGAGGTTACTCAATATTATTTTAGACTGACAAAACCAATGCTCTTAAAATATTGGCATATAAAGTCGGTTGCTGGCGCGAAGCCAATGAACTCTGCCTCCAACAGCAGGTTCATAATAATGGAAACAAGTTTAGTCCTAGCCACTACAGCGTATTGGCGTCCCACTGCTGGGCACAGGCTTCCTCTTGTCACGAGAGGGTTTTCGCTATTAGTCCCCACGCGGGCCCAGTGCGGACTGGGGATTTCATACGCATCTTTAAATTACTTCGCAGATGTGTGCAGGTTTCCTCACGATGTTTTCCTTCACCGAAAAGCTCAGTTGTAAATTCAAATTTATTTTCGCAAATAAGTAAACTTAGAGGGGCGAGCCGAGATCGAACCCCCGACCCTCTGCATAAGAGGAGGTAGGTCGAACCACTAGGCCACCACGGGTTCCTAGCCCTAGCAAGGTCCTGTAATTAATATATTTTTTTTTTTAATAAACCGCCTCTGAAGGACTACGAGCCAATGTCAAGTTCGGTGTCAAGTCCGGTTCACTTGACACCGACTTCGCAGTCTGTCGGAGTTTGAAGGCGGTTTTTTTACCGTAGTTTCTAAACTAAATAAATTAATATTAAATGCATGTTAATTATGGCTCTAACCCGAAAAATACCTGCAAAGAAGTTTCGAGTGTAAAAATTGTGAAAAAATATTTCAGTTACAGTTTTGATACCATATTTTCGCCCCCATTTTTAAGTAGTGTTGAGACCAATAAATTTAATAAAATACTGACGATTTAGAACCAAGGAGCCTTGGTATGCCAAATTTCAGCTTACTATGTAGGTACTGTACAACCGCAAGTGTCGTCTGTGCGTAGATCGATCAAACAGTCAGTCAGCATGTCGGTCATATTTGATTTTAAAAGTAAATTTTGAAAAGAATTCCCGATTCTACAATAAAAAGCACCCGCTTGTAGAGAAAGATTTCGTAAAAGTGTCCCGGTAAATTACCGTGCTATCTATGTAAACTTTAGATTATTTATTTGAATTTATATCTGATAGTTGAAATTTATATTCTTGATAAAATAACACTAAATCTGCGAATGATAGTGTAGGTACAATTTGTTGCCCACGTGTGAGCCTAGGCGGGCCACTAGTATGAAATAATATTGAAGGCTGGTTTTTCAGATACAATATATTCTTCAGATAGTCTTTACAAAATTCGAATTTATTCCGGAACCAATTCAGATTTTGTATGAACTATTCGAATATTTATTATCTCATCATCATCATCATCATTTCAGCCGAAAGACGTCCACTGATGGACATAGGCCTACCCCAAGGCTCGCCACTCAGACCGGTCCTGTGCTACTTGCTTCCACCGGTTTCCCGCAACCTTCACGAGGTCGTCGCTCCATCTTGTTGGAGGCCTACCGACAGACGTGGGCGGTTACGATGGGCCTCATAAGAAGGCTCAAAGTCACTCAGAGGGCAATGGAGAGGGCTATGCTCGGGGTTTCTCTGCGTGATAGAATCAGAAATGAGGATATCCGCAGTAGAACTAGGGTCACCGACATAGCCCGAAGAATTGCGAGCCTTAAGTGGCAGTGGGTGGGGCACGTTGCTCGCAGGACTGATAACCTGCCGCCAAATAGGGCTCGCACTGTTGTGTTCCAGTAGGGAGTTAAGGCAGCCGGTGAAATTTCTGGCACAGAGGCATTCCATCTTAGGCAACGCATTCGAGATCTTATGGTTTCTTAATGGGGATCATGGACTTAGGTGTCCGCAGTGACCACTTACCATCAGGTGCCATACCATAAAAAAAACTAGGTACCTACCTAATGGCACGTTCTGTCAGATAAATTGCTATCTATAGTTTTCGCGAAGGCCTTTGATGCTATTTTCCGTCAAACTGTGATACATTTCCGCGCCCATAAAAGTAAACAAACGCGTCTTATCACAAGTATGATTAGGTATTAAAAAAACTGTGTCGCATAATGTGCCGCCTTTTGTTGTCTGTGTCTATATGAAGTACGTACTCCTGATTAACATAATAGGGATGACGACAGGGTGAATAAATTGAAATTCTCAGTCAGTCAGGTAATAAAAAAATATTAGACACGTATTTTTTGTTTTATCAAATTAACAAAGAATGACTAAGTTAAAACGCATTAAAATTGGAGAGTGGGGGCTAACTACGTCACCGTTATGTAAAAATCGTACCTAACCGTGACTTCACGCGACATTTCAACTCAATATATCTCCGAATAAGTTTGATTACGTGAAAAAAGAAAAAAATACGTGTCCAATACTATTCAATAATCTTCCTGATAGACTAAGGAAAAAAAAGTTGTCGTCATCCCTATTGGCGGTCTTAGACTCTTCTGTATAGCACGATACAACTAAGAATGCGCGTCGCGAAGCACCTTAGCTAAGCCGTTAATGCAGTAGGTAGGTATATTATTGTTTAATCGACGCGCCTTCTAGGTTTTGTCGTGCCATACAAACCTAACGGCCCTCGCCCACTGTGACTTTTTGTAGCGATGCTGCCGCGCTTTTCATATCGCTGAATTCTACACGCGGGAGAAGTCGCGGGCAGGAGCTAGTTATTTTATATCCGATCAGACTTGACTTTAGGTAGGTACAATCACACTCACATTAAGTTTTTTTAAGTCATCTTGCTTATATTTACCAGTAGTTTCGGCTGTGAGTTGTCAGTCAGTCAGTCAGTGGAAGAGGTTTATTATATTGATTGATAATTATGGCGTTTTGAATCATTATATTTATGTAATATAGCGGCCATTAGACGAGGCGAGTGGCTCATTACCGGCTGTCCGGACCACGCCCTGACACGCCGCGGCGCAAAACGAGACTCAATTCCAAGGAAATAATATTAAGGTGAAATACCACATTTTGGTCGAGTTTAAAGGCCTAAAACTAAAAATTGGGTCGAAATATAGTCTCGAAAAAATATATTAATGAAGAATTGATACGTCCTCTTCAATCTGATGGCCTTTAAACGTGCCTATATTAGGGTTTTCACCTTACTACGCGCTTTAATAGAAAATAGTGATTTCATGTCTTAATATCTTGAAACAATAATGTACAATAACATTTAGTTACATTGATTACGTTACTTACTGCGTGTGTGAAAGATTTTGCGATGCTAGGTACCTACTTGCTTCCGCGTGGGTGCAGTGTCGCGAAAATTATCAATCAAAATATCAATTACTTATCATGATGTAATGTATGAGGCACGCAATCAACATTTCTAGACGATAATCCTAAGTGAAATTAATTAATCTACTATATAAAAATAAGTCGGGTTTTCCTCCCTGACGCTATAACTCCAGAACGCACGAACCGATTTCTACGGTTTTTCATTCGTTGGAAAGGTCTCGGGCTCCGTGAGGTTTAAGGCGGTACGAAGTCCGCGGGGTCAGCTAGTTTGCTATAAAAGGCAATATTTTTCGACATTTTGTTTTAAGCAAAACCATAAAAGGATTTTTTTATGGTTTTCATTAAAAAAAATATTTCGTTTTGCAGAGCCTGAGTGGCATTATATGGAAGAGGTCCATTGTGTAAAATTAAATACTTTTAGGGTGAGGTTTTGATTCGATTTGGTACGATATTATGATGTGCTAAAGCTTCTGTGCTGTGCTGTGCTGTGCTTTCTCCGTTTTTCGGGATACAAGTAGCCTTTGTCCTTTCCAGGACTGACGGCCGATGAGGCCAGAAAGTTCTGGAGTGGCGTCCGTGAACCGGGAGACGAGCTGTCGTCGGTAGGCCTCCAACAAGATGGAGTGACGATCTTGTAAAGGTCGCGGGAACGCGTTGGATGCGAGTGGCACAGGACCGGTCTGAGCGGCGCGCCTTGGGGGACGGCTATGTCCAGCAGTGGATGTCTATCGGCTAAAATGATGATGATGATGTCTTTTCCCGGGACTCCAACTATCTTAATACCAAATTTCATCTCAATCGGGCCTGCGTGAAGAGGCAACAGACAGACAGATAGTTAGGTATTAGTATTAGAATGGATAGTGTCAAGTGGGTGTAATGGCGAACTCTCACGTCATTGGTCATAAGTAACGATAATCGTTGCCAATAATGGCCACTCGACGAATATTCACTCCTGCAGTGGCGTAAATCATAAGCGACCTACTATGTCCGACGCATTGCTCTTAACTTAACTAACATATGCTATAGGAGACTAGTCGTAGTGCCGACGGTTTGGCTCAGTTGGTAGTGACCCTGCCCACTGTTCCGACTGTCGCAGGTTCGAGTCCCGCTCGGGGCAAACTTTGTGTGATGAGCACAAATCTGTGTAGGTACTCGAGTCATGGATGTTTAGTATTTATATATGTATGTATTATTCTCTATATGTATAAGTATTTATATCGTTGTCTAGCACCCATAGTACAAGCTTTGCTTACTTTGGGGCTAGGTCAATTTGTGTGAAATGTCCCAAGATATTTATTATTTATTTATTAGTGCGCCGTTGTGTCATCCGCGGAAATCCTAATCAAAAACATATTACTTAATATTATAAATTAGCTTCTGTCCGCGTGGAATTCTGTTATCACGTTCCCGTGGGAACTATGCGTTTTCCGGGATAAAAAGTAGCCTATGTACTTTCCTGGGATTCCAACTATCTCCATACCAAATATCATTCAAATCAGTCCACTGGTTGAAGCAGGAAGGGGTAAAAGTCAGACAGTTACAGGTTTACACAACTTAGAAGGCGCGTGGATTAAGCAAAAATAGACTCTGCGTCAACGGCTTAAGTGCTTCACCGCGCGCCTTCTAGGTTGTGTCGTGATGTACTTTCGCATTTATAATATGGATGCGAAAGTAACTGCGCTTGGACGGAACTCTGAACTCACTTAATCCTTGCACTTAATAGTCCATTTTTATACATTTATTTAAAACGATTTTGAACCGACAAAACACAGTCGACATCGACCGAATCGACAAAAAAACAGTGGCCTATAAAGTCGGTTTATGGACGATAATGTTACGCGATAACGCCATAAGAAAACATTAATGAATATGTCCCGTTACGTAGGACATACATCGCCATGAGGACATACATCAGCGTTCATCGATTTATAAGACGTTATCACGTCAAAAAATGCAAGTATATAACTTTGGAACCTGGTCACAAAAAATCCCTAGAATCGGTTTTAAAATGCAACCTGTAGATGAGAATGTATACATACGGACAAACGAAAGAAAGAAAGAAAAGAAACGTAAAAGTAATTTTGCTAGTGATAGGTCCTGGTGCTAAGTCCGTCCGGGGAGGTACCACCGGCTTTCCCCGCTAAACGGCCGCCAAATAGCAGCGCTCGCACTGTTGTGTTCCGGTAGGCGGTTAAGGCAGCCGGTGAAATTTCGGGCACGGCGGCATTCCATCTTAGGCCTCAGGGTAGGCAACGCTTTCGAGATGTTATGGTTTCTTAATGGGACTGATTTCGGTGTCCATGGGCAGCAGTTACCACTCTTATTATTATTTAACAATTATAAAGTAGAGCAAGTATATAATAAACTACCAGAAACTTTAAAAACAGAACAAAATGAACAAAAATTCATAAAAAAAACTAAAGAAATTACTATTAACAAAGGCATATTACAACATTAATGAATACTTTGAAGATAAAATAATAATATAAATATGACAAATAAATAATACAAATAATACACACTTACACAGACCGCAAACACACACTTACACACGCACACACAACAACATACTCGTACATATTACCTACCTAATAAATATCCATATCCATGACAAAGATGTGTACATAAGTACATACATATACATGTAGTGACAACAAACATAACTATAGGGCTAATTTTTGCTAAGATATACTTATAATTATACCGGTTGCACTTACATCTAGATTTTAAGGTCTATTTAGTTTTAATATTTTGCTGCACCCTCAGGGTCCATGTTAGTACTTAAGAAAATATTGTAACACTAGCTTCTGCCCGCGACTTCGTCCGCGTGGAATTCTGTTATCGCGTTCCCGCGGGAACTATGCGTTTTCCGGGATGAAAAGTAGCCTATGTCCTTTCCAGGGTCCACAACTATCTTTATGCCGAATTTCATCTCAATCAGTACAGCGATTGAAGCGTGAATAGATAACAGACAGACAGACTTACTTTCGCATTTATAATATTAATAGCTTCTGCCCGCGACTTCGTCCGCGTGGAATTTGTTAATAGCCTTCCCGCGAGAACTATGCATTTTCTCGGGATAAAAAGAGGCCTATATGTTGACCAGTGTTATAAACTATCCCCATACCAAATTTTGTTTCAATCCGTCCAGTAGTTTTCGAGTTAAATCCGGACATACATACATACAGTATTTTTTTCTAAAAATCGTTATTTTGTGTTCAGTATCGTTCATATAGTCCCTTTGATTTGATAGTTTCTTTTAATTTTCAATTTTCAGCGGCGACTTCTTCTACAGAATTATTATTTACTAGCTTCTGCCCGCGACTTCGTCCGCGTGGAATTCTGTTATCGCGTTCCCGCGGGAACTATGCGTTTTCCGGGATGAAAAGTAGCCTATGTCCTTTCCAGGGTCCACAACTATCTTTATGCCGAATTTCATCTCAATCAGTACAGCGATTGAAGCGTGAATAGATAACAGACAGACAGACTTACTTTCGCATTTATAATATTAATAGCTTCTGCCCGCGACTTCGTCCGCGTGGAATTTGTTAATAGCCTTCCCGCGAGAACTATGCATTTTCTCGGGATAAAAAGAGGCCTATATGTTGACCAGTGTTATAAACTATCCCCATACCAAATTTTGTTTCAATCCGTCCAGTAGTTTTCGAGTTAAATCCGGACATACATACATACAGTATTTTTTTCTAAAAATCGTTATTTTGTGTTCAGTATCGTTCATATAGTCCCTTTGATTTGATAGTTTCTTTTAATTTTCAATTTTCAGCGGCGACTTCTTCTACAGAATTATTATTTATTATATGTATAGATTTTTCCTTTTTTTTCATTTCATTAATCTCTTATGAATAAATAGTTTAGTGACAAAATTTATTATTTAGGTAATAGCAGACTGGTTTAAAGAATGTTTTAGTGAACTCATCAATCATTTCCTTTTTACACCATTTTTCCCGTTCCCGTGGGAATATCGGGAAATCTTTTCATAGTGCTCCCCTACGCTCCCCAAGGAACCTGCATGCCAAATTTCATCTCTCTACGATGATCCCCGCGACATCGTACGCGCCTAAACATTAAAATGTAAAAATCCCTTTTTTTCCCGTTCCCGTGGGAATTTCGGGAAATCCTTTCTTAGTCCTTCCCTACGCTCCCCAAGGAACCTGCATGCCAAATTTCAGCTCTCTACGACCAGTAGTTTCGGCTCTGCGTTGATATGTCAGTCAGTTTCTTCTTTTATATATTTAGATAGAAGATAGATAGATAGCTGTTTCCCGCGACTTCTTACGCGCCTAAACATTAAAATGTAAAAATCATATTTTTCCCGTTCCCGTGGGTATATCGGGAAATCCTGTCTTAGTGCTCCCCTACGCTCCCCAAGGAACCTGCATGCCAAATTTCATCTCTCTACGATGATCCCCGCGACTTCATACACGCCGAAACATTAAAATGTAAAATTCCCTTTTTTTCCCGTTCCCGTGGGAATTTCGGGAAATCCTTTCTTAGTGCTCCTCTACGCTCCCCAAGGAACCTGCATGCGAAATTTCAGCTCTCTACCTATACGACCAGTAGTTTCGGCTTTGCGTTGATATGTCAGTCAGTCAGTCAGTTTCTTCTTTTATATATTTAGATAGAAGATAGATAGATAGCTGTTTCCCGCGACTTCGTACGCGCCTAAACATTAAAATGTAAAAATTCCGTTTTTCCCGTTCCCGTGGGAATTTCGGGAAGTCCTTTCTTAGTGCTCCCCTACGCTCCCCAAGGAACCTGCATGCCAAATTTCATCTCTCTACGATGATCCCGCAACTACGTACGCGCCTTAAAATGTAATAAACCCATTTTTTCCCGTTCCCGTAGGAATTTCGGGAAGTCCTTTCTTAGTACTCCCCTACGCTCCCTAAGGAACCTGCATGCCAAATTTCAGATCTCTACGATGTTTCCCGCGACTTCGTACGCGCTTAAACATTAAAATGTAAAAATCCTTTTTTTTCCCGTTCCCGTGGGAATTTTGCAAAATCCTTTCTTAGCGGATGCCTACGTCATAACATCTACCTGCATGCCAAATTTCAGCCCGATCCGTCCAGTGGTTTGGGCTGTGCGTTGATAGATCACTATATCAGTCAGTCAGTCAGTCACTCAGTCAGTCAGTCACCTTTGAGTTTTATATATTTAGATAGATAGATAGCTGTTTCCCGTGACTTCGTACGCGCCTAAACATTAAAATGTAAAAATCCCGTTTTTTCCGTTCCCGTGGGAATATCGGCAAATCCTTTCATAGTGCTCCCCTGCGCTCCCCAAGAAACTTGCATGCCAAATTTCATCTCTCTACGATGATCCCCGCGACTACGTACGCGCCTTAAAATGTAATAAACCCATTTTTTCCCGTTCCCGTAGGAATTTCGGGAAGTCCTTTCTTAGTACTCCCCTACGCTCCCCAAGGAACCTGCATGCCAAATTTCAGCTCTCTACGATGATCCCCGCGACTACGTACGCGCCTTAAAATGTAAAAAAAAAACATTTTTTCCCGTTCCCGTGGGAATTTTGGGAAGTCGTTTCTTAGTGCTCCCCTACGCTCCCTAAAGAACCTGCATGCCAAATTTCAGATCTCTACGATGTTTCCCGCGACTACGTACGGGTTTTAAAATGTAATAAACCCAGTTTTTCCCGTTCCCGTGGGAATTTCGGGAAGTCCTTTCTTAGTGCTCCCCTACGCTCCCCAAGGAATCTGCATTCTAAATTTCAGCTCTCTACGATGATCCCCGCGACTACGTACGCGCCTTAAAATGTAAAAAAAAAACATTTTTTCCCGTTCCCGTGGGAATTTTGGGAAGTCGTTTCTTAGTGCTCCCCTACGCTCCCCAAGGAACCTGCATGCCAAATTTCAGATCTCTACGATGTTTCCCGCGACTTCGTACGCGCCTAAACATTAAAATGTAAAAATCCCATTTTTCCCGTTCCCGTGGGAATATCGGGAAATCCTTTCATAGTGCTCCCCTGCGCTCCCCAAGGAATCTGCATGCCAAATTTCATCTCTCTACGATGATCCCCGCGACTACGTACGGGTTTTAAAATGTAATAAACCCAGTTTTTCCCGTTCCCGTGGGAATTTCGGGAAGTCCTTTCTTAGTGCTCCCCTACGCTCCCCAAGGAATCTGCATTCTAAATTTCAGCTCTCTACGATGATCCCCGCGACTACGTACGCGCCTTAAAATGTAAAAAAAAAACATTTTTTCCCGTTCCCGTGGGAATTTTGGGAAGTCGTTTCTTAGTGCTCCCCTACGCTCCCCAAGGAACCTGCATGCCAAATTTCAGATCTCTACGATGTTTCCCGCGACTTCGTACGCGCCTAAACATTAAAATGTAAAAATCCCTTTTTTTCCCGTTCCCGTGGGAATTTTGCAAAATCCTTTCTTAGCGGATGCCTACGTCATAACATCTACCTGCATGCCAAATTTCAGCCCGATCCGTCCAGTGGTTTGGGCTGTGCGTTGATCGATCACTATATCAGTCAGTCAGTCAGTCAGTCACCTTTGAGTTTTATATATTTAGATTTTCTAAAAACCATGGTTTGGCAATAAATGATATGAGTATGAGTATGAATATTATCATCAGATGGGCTGTGCGCTCGTTTGCCTGTACCATCGACATAAAAAAAGCATTTTCGTCAAAGTTGAAACGGAGATATTTCGCTCGCTCGGTCAAAAAGACATGCAAACTTTTCTCGTTACCAAACAAGCGAAATAATTAGATTCCATCACATGGCTAACTAGAAAACTAGGCTTCCATTAAAAATACGTTTTATATGCTACCCTGCTCAGTTTTATTTGACAAGGGGAGAGGCAGTTAGACGGTTGTTGAACCTTGTTCTCAAAAAATAGACCTATCTTGGTTATAAATTAACAATTATAAAGTAGAGCAAGGTGATCATAAACATCATGATCTTATTGTCATGACGTGCATGTTCACATATTTATGATCACCTCTCCCGCTACGATATAGGTGATGGTGACTGTACGTACCTACTGGTACTAATAATAGTACATTACAGACCTAGGGCGGTGAATTCGTTAATGTCCTAGATAGCAGGTGTTTATGGCCCGAACCGAGGGTGAGGGCCATAAATATGCGATCTGGGGCTTTACAAATTACCGCCCGTGGTTTGTCAAAAGTTTTACGTCTTGCCTTGGCCAGAAAGTGAGATTTTCACTCCGCGTAGCGGGCAGAAAATCACACTTTACGGTCATCAAAGGTCGGTCAAAGGTATACAAATCTCATAGATTCAGATAGTATTCAAGTGAACAATTAAGTAAGTATACTACAAATTGTCACCCATATTTTAACCATTATTCTATTATGGTAACCAATAATCCCTTTCGAAACTAACAACTCGCGCTTTTCTTAACTGTAGGTATTAAAGATATGAATTAATTAGTACTTACAATAAATTATGATATATATCAGAGATAAAACCAATTAAGACTTAAAAAGATGTTCATATATCATAATGACAAGATTAAAAGAAAAACGCTCTACTGCTCTACTGCTGTGTAAATCGTAGCTTTCGGAAAAAGGTAACGGCGGTGCCCGTTCTGCTCGACTACGCGCTTTGCTACGCTCGTAGCCATACCGTTATCCCGTTTTGTAGCGGAAAGCTACGAACGGGGACCCGAAGTGTTTGAGGCGATGGCATTCTTAAAAAAATCTGCATTCAAACTTAAAACAAATGCCAAGTTCACTATAAGATTGTCATTACCAAATCATTACTTTGGACCCGGTTCACTTGACAATGACATCGCAGTCTATCGCAGTAAAACGTTTTTTTTGACGTGATAACGTCTTATAAATTGTTAAACGCCGGCTGCGCCCACGAAAGGCATGACGCAATAGTAGCGTTTTAAAATTAACGTCCGTAAACAGACTTGATTTTTTAAAATTTTTGTTTACTGTTTCTAAAAAATACTATATGATGTCATAAACTACACCTCAGTAGTTTTCGAATTGGACACCAAAATCCAATACGTGCCAACGATTTTTTTGCAGTTTTTTTCATTTTCACATGGATCCAATATCCATGAGAAAATGACCAGAACCTAACCAAATTAATATGGGAAGTGCCCCTATGTGGCCAATTTGCTGAATAAATGATTGAATTGAATTGAATTGAATTGAATTGGGACTAACTTGGATGTATACCACAACTTTCGAATAAAAAAAAAAACATTTCAATTTACTTGTGCAATAAAAATATAACAGAATAGAATAGAATAGAATACATTTATTGACAATCGGACGACACAGAGATATAAACGAACACAGATGTTAATACATGAGAAAAAAACACAGAAAGAAAATAAAACTACATAAAAGCTCTGTGCCGAACGGTGACACCGTTCGGCAGGGTGCCACTCAGCATAATACCGGAACGCTGGGGAGCGTCGGCGCTGATTTTCAGTGACCCCTAAGTGACCACACGAACGACAAAGATCATTGAAAAAAAAATGAAATTCAAAACAAACTAAAAAATTAACAATAAATAAACTAATAAAAAAAAAGATTAAAAGAAATTTTAAAGTTCGCGCGCTATTTTAGTCACAAGTTATAATGTGAACGCGACGCGCGCATCGCATTCGCCTGCGCGCCGCCATGACAGCAGGCGACGGGACGGCGTGGCAGCAAATGAGATAGCAAATTCTCTAAAAGTATTAGATACATTTGCAATTTGAACATTGCCAAGGTGTATACAATACATGGATTGGTTATTGGCTACACGTGCCGATTTTTTCTCTAATGTGACGTAACTCATTAACTATTAATTACCTACTTTTTTGTAATCATTTAATCTGTCTACATGGCATCTCTTTGATAAGGCCGCTGGATGAAGCCTTAATCCATGTTATCCATATAAATTTCATCCATATTTTAATATTATAAATGCCAAAGTAACTGTCCGTCTGTCTGTTACCTCTTCACGCTTCAACCGTTGGACCGATTGAGATGAAATTTGGCACGGAGATAGTTGGGGTCCCGGAAAAGGACATATAGGCAACTTTTAATCCCGGAAAAACGCATAGTTCCCACGGGAACGCGATAACCGAATTCCACGCGGGCGAAGTCGCGGGCAGAAGCTAGTACACTGTATAATGGATGGCGAATTAGTATCGGCAATTAGTAGGCATTACACCCCGTCAATCGAACTATTACCTATGTGGCAGCGCCGTCAAATAGTTAATGCTATTTTGGTCGAATTTCTGAAACTACCAATGAACTAAAATGTATTGAATTCACTGGTATCATACGCAACAGGCTACCCGCATTTTGCGAATAATGACACTCGAAAATTAAGGCACATCTAATTATTTAGGGTTCCGTAAAATACCTTAATTTTGCCTGCTTGCCCAAACCTTGTCTAGACAATATCCTGGTGATATTTTTATTTAAAAGAGGGTTTACTCCGAAAGTTGGCAATGTCGCAAATAGCTGTCAAATATTTTGCTGTTCTCATTAATTTCTGAATACTACTGAATGAAAACATGAATTGTCGCTCTATGGTTGAATAAAATATTAAGTATGGATTGCAACAGTTATCATAGGAAAACGAAATGTTTAGTATTATGGAAGTAACATCTTTTGAAAACTTTCCATCGCAGTTTCCATACATTTTAATGTAATCTTGTCATTTGAATGCCTAACCAACAAATATAAAAAGATACGCGTCATTCAACCATAGAATGATAACTTCCTTTATAATTTAGCAATATTGAGAAATTAATAAAAACAGCGAAACATTTGACAGCTACATGCGACGTTGCCCACTTTCGGGATAAACCCTCTTGGGGTCGCATATAGCTGTCAAATGTTTATTAAGAAATAAATACACCAGTTTAGTGTCGCCAGATTATAATCATAAAAACTGACAACCTGTTTTTTTGCCATATGCACAATTTGGGTTCCAGGCGAAGTTAAGGCATTTTACGTCTTTTTTTAGTTTTTATTAAGACTACCTAGTTTTTAGGTTAGTACTTCAGTTTTTAATCTGCCAATGATTCGGACATGACTTAGGTGTATTGCTGAGAAGCGCTGACCCAACTGGAATTATTGCTACATTTGGTCAGATATAGTTCTTAGATTATAAGTGGGTATGATGATTTTGACAACTTTTTTTTTCATTTTTCACATTTTTTTTTGTTTCATTGTTTCAGGTACGTCACTGTTGATCTTGAGACACTGAACGAGAGAGGTTTCAACAACATTTTTGAAATCTTGTAGACACGCATCAAAGCATGAAAACTAAGAAGATAATATAATGATCACATCATACGAAAAACGTCCATTGCTTGACGTAAGGCTAACTTATAGTATACATGGCTTTTGCCCTTGACTTCGCCGATGCGAAATTCTATTATTCGTTCATAGAACATACCTAGTACCTACCTACCAAATTTAAAAATAAAGGACCCGTATACTTTGTGTAAAATGGCCGTGATGGTTCCGTTTTTGTGTAGGTATTTGGCTACGGAACCCTAAAAATAACATTATATTATTAGTACCATGAACGGTACGACGCGATTCGTATTTTCCACTTCCAGTATATTTTCCCCCTATTATATGCAATTCAAGGAAAGTTCGTGTGACAGAATGTCGATAGCTAGTTTGTAGTTCGCGAGAAAAATGTTCCTCGCGACGCAAACACCGAACTATGATGAATTAGGCGCAGCAGATGCCTCCGCAGTCTAAGTGGCTGGCTTGGAAACTTTTACTTCAGTTAAGCCATGCATAAACGATGTGAACATTTCATTTAGCGACTAAAAATATACCTGATTTCGATAGTAACTAGCCAAGAACGTTCTTCGAGTTTGCCTTTTAAATGAAATAAATTACTGTGAGAACTATGCAGCTCGGATGCAGTTCAATAACAGGTCAAATATCATTATTTTAATCAGATAAAATATCTTCGTAGTTCGAGTTTGTTTGTTTTTTAAGAGGAGCTAAAACGAAGTGCCTGTTTTAAATCGAGTAGCAATGACACATTTACACAGAATGTTTGTAAGTTTTCATGAGTCATTTCAGTACAGGCGCTAGTTTATTATGCAGTAGATTAACTATTTTGGGGGCGATTTTGAATACATTGGATTAAAACATTTGTTTGAATCAGAGCGATAAGGCAGATATTTTTAATTTATTGTCAGGTACTTTTTAGTCCTTTCTAAACATTTTCCAAACCCCTTGCTAAGTTTATTGTATTCTAAAATATATCGTATCGTTGAAGAAATTGTATGTTTTTAGCTTACTCGATCAACTCCACACACTTTTGAAAAGAATATGATCGTTAACTGCAGGCAGCTATTATTCTACAGACTCAATATTTTAAACTTGAATTCATATGTTAAAAACTGTATACTTTGAAATTCAGAGCATCGTTCGGTTTAAAATGCTGCTCGGCTTGCCAAGTCATGTCTAACGCCTGCCAGTGGCAATCCATCTGGAACATTAGCATTCGACGACGGGCATTTATCATGGATGCTGCCGCGTCATCCATTCTGCAGGCTTATCAGGCGTGCTGAAGAGTATTATGGAGATCTATTTATTTATACACTTACTTCATATGTTATAGCCGTAGTGGCCTAGTGGTGCGAACTACCGCCTCTCATGCAGAGGGTCGGGAGTTCGATTCCGGCTCGCACCTCTAAGTTTACTTATGTGCGAAATTCAATTTGAATTTACCACTGAGCTTTTCGGTGAAGGAAAACAGCGTGAGGAAACCTGCGCGCATCTGCGAGGTTATTCAAAGATGTGTGCGAAGTCACCAATCCGCACTGGGCGTGGGGACAATATCCCAAACCCTCTCGTGATGAGAGAAGGCCTGTGTCCAGCAGTGGGACGCAAATATTGTAGTAGTAGTATATATACTTATTTATACGTAATTTTGTTTGTATCAATTGGATGTAAATATATTTTTTCTGTAACACCAGAGGCGTCACCAATGCGTTGCCAATCTCGAAAGGAGACGAGGATAGAGCGTATGGGATAAGGGCGGATAGGGGACATGGGATTTGGGAAGATGGGATAGAAGGATAGGGAAGATGACAGGCCCCCTATTAGGCTAAAATATTTGAGCTTTTTAAAATTACTGTTGCTATAAGTAATTCAAGTTGTAAAGTTTTTATAAGTACTTACCTCTAACCACAGACCTTTCATTGATACAATTTTAGTTCTATTGGGTCTAATATTCTTTTCAATAGGTACTTAAATAACAACTTGCCGATCTATGCATATTAGTATATTGATTATTGATACTCGATAGCTACTATAGGTACGGTCAAAAACATTTTTTTTTTTTTTTTTTTTTTTATTATTTATTAAGAAACAAACGGTCTTACAAAACAATATTATTTTAAGCAATTTACCTGTACATCAATTATAATAGACCTATAGTTTCATAAATGTAGTATTACAACTATACAGAAAAAGTGTGCACTATTGGTGAGACTAATTTACATAGACTATTATATTATTATAATCATAGTGTGCGTTATATAAGTAGGTGCTAGCGCTTCTTTATAGGTAGTTTCAAATCTCTCTAAAGCTGTATAAATTCCAAAATAACACCAAAATTTAAGAGAAAACAATGAAGTTTATTTAAAATTTATTACATACATATAGGGTTCAGTTCTCCTTTTAATCCCACAAAGTATCAAATACTTTTCGAAATTAACACAACTGTAACCTTCACTCCTTGCCTTGGTCGAAAGATTTATAACTGCTCATACTCATTCAATTTTTGTATGATATAATCCGTCACCAGCTCCTTGACGTCTGAAGAGCTGATGTAGTCGACATGTGAGAAGGAGTCCCTCGCAATCTTCCTTGCTACTGTGTTGGGCATGACTGCCGCCATGTCAAGGACATCTTGCTCGTCAAGAAGCAAATCTGAGAGAGAGTAGTGCATGGTGGTGTTAACAGTGATGCGGCTGAGGTCAAAGGAGGGTGGGGTGATGGAGCCGTAGACGATTCGGTTCTTGAGGAGGCCGTAGTCCCAGCGTCTGAAGGCGCCATCTTTTACGTTCTGACCGAAGTGGGCGATCTGCTTCATCGACGATCCGCCCATTTCCAGAGCAAGTATGTTACGTTCGTTCTGAAAATGTATAGCTACTGTATTGCGGATTATCCAAATAGGTAGAGATCCATCAGAGATAAATAAAAAAGCTGTGTTTTTGGTATGTATTGTCGTTTAGGATCCTAGTTTGCTAGTTTTCATAAATTATGTACATTCAAATATTTTATAAAAAACTTTTTCATAACTGTGGTTTATTGATAGCTAAACGCATAAACATTAATACGTAAAATTCAATTTCTTCCTGTTCGGGGCAAAATTAAACGGGGCCAAATAACTTCTAAGTAAACAAAGTCATTATTAAACAAGTGTTTGGTATAAATGTGGATGACTTACCAGAAGGGCATCCATGCCGATCAAATCACACATTTCCTTGTACTTTACGTCGCCGAAGCAGTAGTCGGAAGGCTTGGCTTCATTTGGTAACGGGATAGGCAGGGCGTCCAGGGATATCTCGACTAGCCCCATCCTCAACGCCAAAGCCTGAAAAATCGTACTACTCATGTACTACTACTACTACAGCCAATTTGCGTCCCACTACTGAGCACAAGCCTCCTCTCACCACGAGAGGGTTTGGGCTATAGTCCCCACGCGGGCGCAGAATTACTTCGCAGATGGGTGCAGGTTTCCTCACGATGTTTTCCTTCACCGAAAAGCTCAGTGGTAAATTCAAATTGAATTTCGCATAAGCAAACTTAGAGGTGCAAGCCGGAATCGAACCCCCGAGCCTCGAAAACATCGTGAGGAAACCTGCACGCATGAGAGGCGGTAGGTCGAACCACTAGGCCACCTCGGCTTCCCCCAGCCCGGGGCAAAACCGCACTGTTTAGTTTCATTTGGTGCCAAAATCTTGAGTCGCAGTGTCATACCATGAGGACTACTTAGATCGAGATTTGTAGAAGGGCATAAACGTGTTAGTTACTTTCTTCTCCAATGAAATAAATAATATGGATGGAAAGTTAGTAACTCGGTAGAATGATAAGGAATCTTTCCTATGGCAACAGCCTGAACTTATGTTTTGACCGCACCTTTCAAGATCTCATCTCAAGTCTTTTCTTTAGATACTTACGTAAATTGGCATGGTCATTTTCGCGATATTCCCCAAAATGCGATTGGGGAAGTTGGCCATATTCCCAACCCCAGCCAGGAGATGGGCACTTGCAAACTTGGCACTGTATTCAGGATTAATTGAGTTCAGAACTAAGAATACGGTTCCTCCCTGGGAATGTCCGACGTAGTGCAACCTTTCTTCGCCAGTTTGGGCCAGTGTGTAGTCCACCATTGTTGGGATGTCGATCAGGCCGATTTCCTCCCAGCTGAAGTCGAAAAAGTCGAGTTTTTCTTCATTAGGGTTGAGGGAAACGTGGCTTCGGGAATACGCGTTGCCACGGACATTCCCCATCCACACGTCGTAACCGGCATCGGCGAGGTTAAACGCTGCGATGAGAAGAAAAATGAGCTCAGCTTAGGCTTACGAACAGTACGTCGAGAGACATAATACTCGTAATAACCATCGTGACATGGCACTACGGTAGTATAAAACTGTAGACAATGATTAACATTACTGTACCTACACAAAAAAAAAAAAGTCTTCGACCAGTGTGTGTTGCCAGTGATGACTTATGGTTCCGAGACGATGGCGTTTACGATGGGCCTCATGAGAAGGCTCAAGGTCACCCAGAGGGCAATGGAGAGGGCTATGCTCGGGGTTTCTCTGCGTGATAGAATCGGAAATGAGGATATCCGCAGTAGAACTGGGGTCACCGACATAGCCCGAAGAATTGCGAACCTTAAGTGGCAGTGGGCGGGGCACATTGCTCGCAAGACTGATGGCCGATGGAGCAAGAAAGTCCTGGAGTGGCGTCCGCGAACCGGTAGACGAGCTGTCGGTAGGCCTCCAACAAGATGGAGTTACGACCTTGTAAAGGTCGCGGGAACGCGGTGGATGCGAGTGGCACAGGACCGGTCTGAGTGGCGCGCCTTTTCGGAGGCCTATGTTCAGCAGTGGACGTCTATCGGCTGAAATGATGATGATGATGATGACACAAAAAAATTAGACACCGTCCACTGCTGGCTATTGCTGAAAA
This sequence comes from Aethes cnicana, assembly GCA_963971205.1. Classification (NCBI taxonomy): domain Eukaryota; kingdom Metazoa; phylum Arthropoda; class Insecta; order Lepidoptera; family Tortricidae; genus Aethes; species Aethes cnicana. The sequence continues at coordinate 13,829,921 of OZ020274.1, forward strand.
TATTTG